>JARQSW010000349.1:1892532-1945840 GCA_030142375.1 Calameuta pallipes
CACCTGGCGCCCAACAGGTCGATCGGGTTCGATTCGCGTGTCCCTTTCGATTTTTCAGCACGTTGGGAGCGGCCGTAATTATTTGTAGGCGACGCCGATGGACGGCATACGTCACAACATATATGTATACAGGTGTTATAGGTTGAAGGAATAAATGACATTCAGCAAGGAATTGCGAGACAACGATGATATTTTCCAAGAGAAACTTTATATACATATAATTTGTAATAAATATATAATCATTTTGTAATGTGGTATACATACATCTGGTCAAATACATCAGCCATAGTTATCATAATAAGATCACTATTTTTTTTCGTTAGAGATTTCAAAAACAGTTTAGTATACTGAGATAGTGAGGTATGGGAAAAAATTGGAAATCATTTAAATTTTTTAACAGTGCTATACAATCATTGTTACATTATATTCTTGTAATCCAAGCATTTGGCACATATTGTTTCTATTTTCGTATAATCGCAAGGAAGTAAAAGAAAAAGAATTAATGAAATTTAGCAAAGGAAGCTTCCATCGAGACGGAAAATTAAAAGAAATTGGTGGACAAATGAGAGACGATAAAGTTTCGTCGAGCTTGCATAATAGTGCACCCGTCGGCGTTCCTTAATCGTAATAAACTCAGCCTGCTTTTCCCATGCTACTTCAGTCTTCCGGTAAAAAGTTATTCCGTTCGATGACATTTCAAGCGTAAGTACAACGCGCGCACGTTTAATAACAATCCCTCTCCTCAATACGGAACTTGATCGGAGTTGACACACTGAAAACAGAAGCGCTATACTTTTCCCAAGTGTACTTAAGGATATAAGTTTAGCAGCTATGAATTTAATTCAACGGCTACACGGAGTAGTTAACGTTTAGTTAAAAGTTTAAGTTGGAATTTTCATTTTATTTACGTCAAGTGTAGCTTTAATACATATATATAATACTGCAATACTTGTATATACTTATGTAAAATAGGTAACGTTAGGTAAGGTTCGGTGAGCGCGAAAAAGGAAGGGATTAAAATTTTTTTTTTTTCTTTACGTTACTTTGTCATAATCCTCGCTCGTTATTTCTTACACCGCGTATGATCTTGCAAGTAGAAATAATATTTCTGGCCTCGATAATGACGATATTCAAAATTGATCCGCTTTGTTGAATATTCTTTGTACCGCTGTTGAAAATAATTTTTTTTCCAAAATTGAGCCAATATAATGAAAGATTTATGAAACCCTAAACAATATTTCATATTCTTCAATAATATTATAATCTAATCAGACTTTCATTGACATGAAAATATCCAACCTCCATCATGTCGAGAAACGAAGCATTTTATTATATCACACATAGTATATTCCAACATGAAACAACGAATTGTTGCAAAGAAAATGAAACTATCTCGTGTTTTGTCGTTACGTAGAAACATTCAAGCGAAAACGTAAAGTTGCGCAAACTGTCTAGCTTACGTCTAATAAAAATCCCTAGAGATAACTAACACACTATAGACTCATACGCAGTGATTCAGTTAAATGGAAAGAGAAATATTATTCTTGTATCCGGAACGATGAGAGGAATCGTTTTTATAATATGTGTTTGATATTTTCATTTGTGTATTATCAATATCTATTCTATTCTTTCTTTTCTTTTAATTTTCTTCAGGTTCGTTCTCTTGCTCTCGTCACACCTATAGCCTCTAGGGAATTCTTAGCGTCGCCTTCCAAAACGCAGGAATATGTGGTCGACATCTTGACGTTTGACACCGCTATCCGGTAGTGGGATGTTCTCGTGAAGAACTGGAACTGAATTTCACGTAAGAGGAAATTTACCTTTATCTATTCACTCGTCCGGCGTTTACTCAGATATCCAAATCCTCAAAAAGAGTAATACATATGTACAAAGATACGAGAGGTTAAGTTGCTACTTTCTTCCCACGTATTTTACCATTAAAGTTTTTCTTCGCTGTTCGCAATGCCCATTACATTACGTAAATATCTAGGAGAATCTTAATTTACTTCAAGTTCAAACAGTGTAAAGTGCGTCCGTGGGAAAGTCAATATCAGGTAAGTGCAATTGAATCGACTGTAATGTATTGTATCAGCACCAGGTAGAATCTAATGAATAGAGCGTAATGTCGGAGTGATTCCTGTGCAAGTAATTTGTTACTTGTGAAACTGATTGTGAGAATATTTACCTTTGTCGTCGATATAACTTTCCATAGCAGTACCGAGTTCATATATGGTAGACAGGGCTGCGCAGACTTTGCGAATCCTTGGTGGTACGTCATCCAAAAGCCCAGGATTGCACTGAGCCGGTAACATGGCGAGTGCTTGTCCAGAAAGAACTGCCAGAGTTGTCAGAGAGACGATCACGAGCATTGCAGTACTGCACTTCATTTCTAAGACAAGAACAGAAAGAAAACGGATCAAGCTTTTAAATTTCATGACCGCGTATACGTCCCCGAATATTTCTTAAAATACGTGACATCCTTAGAAGCTTAGCTTATTCAGTTTTTCATGGCGTTTGATTTATGAAGAGCATCGGAAGACGGTAAGAACGTAATATTACTGAAATATATAATTTCGTAAGTCATCCTTTGTAATGGGACTCAAATTACCGGCGGTAAGGTGCAAAATGAGCAGCTTCGTAGCTGCTTCATTAAAATGCCTAGCACTTATTTCTACGTGGTAAAAGGACAGATGGAAACTAAGCGATTTACTGCGTGCAATATACAGCTGCCGTGAAATGAAACAACCTAACCACCACAAATTTAGGATTCTTCTTATTACCAGCCTTTCCTTGTTATCAGTTTATTACGCTTTATGCTGCTTTCTTTTATGCTACTTGCTTTTCTTCTTCTTAGTTGTCATTTAGGGGATTTGCTAGGTATAATTTTGTTCTGTTTATTTTTTTCGAAAGTTAAAAACTTTTTTGACATTTCTTAATAACAAGGTAACAAGATGATTATTCGTTAAATCATTTATAATTATAAAATATATGGATATGTAAAAATGAGTGTACTTTATGATCATCATTTGGACGTGAGCTACCTTGATGGAGATTTTAAGTGGGACTGATTACGACTTTCTATTAGGCTTGTTTGCGCAAAATTATACGACTGGATGAATTATTATTAATGATTCCTTTGAGATGCTTTAAATTGCGGAATTTTGAACGAGCAGCATCAGACAAGTGTGAGAGCTCTGAGGCTATAGGACTCTTGAAAAGATCACAAGTCTATTTCACGAGAGAAAGCATCTTCTTGTGTATTATGAGAAATGTTAATTTTACAAAATTAAGTGCAATTTTAAATAGTCATTTATCAGCAGCTTCAACATCCGGCACTTTTGAAATCTTCAAGATGAGCGGGTAAGAATGAAAAAACACTTGTTGCTCCAATTCAGTGGAACTGGAGGTACTTTAGATGTCGATGAAAAGACGGATTTTCATGAAAATTAATTAGCATGTAATTATTATCTAAAAATTAATGAAACATTAAAGTCTTTTCATGGCCTAGAGTCTACAGACCAACTACGGGGGACGTCGATGGATCTTCTAGCTTGAGAGCATAATTAAAATATTTTCCAACCCCTTTTTTCTTCTAGTTACATTTTACTTAATTTTATCCTCTTCGTTAAATTCCGTTGAGTCTCAATTGAAACTTTTGTAAATCACGTATATTCTTATCACTCTGCTCAGTGCGTTATAGAAATACATTATCCACGCAAAGTTCAATATTTACTCCAAAGCAGCCCCTGTTCTTGGGAATTAATCATTCAACTGGTTTCTTCAATCTCCTCGTTCGTATGGTTCACACTAATTGGAATGCACACGTAAGTTAGATTAACAATCAACAAGATACGATTCAAAATGAATTTCGAAGCGAAGTTAACATTCAGTTTCACAATAGTGGAAATAACAGTAAGGTAGAGCTGGGTAAATTAGATTGTCTATTCTCATATCCTGATTAGATCCAAAGTTAGAATCTCTCGTAACGAATGCTGTGATTATTGAAGGGCGCGGCAATGGATTTCCTCGTGAAAGAAGAACAACGCGAGAGGAGAAAACAGAAAGCTGTATGAAATTTCTATATGGTTGTTGGAGCCACATTAGACATGAATATTAGATTCCGAACGATAGGTAAGCTGCATAACTTTATATTTGAACTTGAAATCATCTAGTATGGAACATGTGGAAATAATTTTTAAGAATACAAGAGAGTAACGATGTTAAAACTATTTTTTAAACTCTTCAAATTTCTTTGATAAACTATCCGCGTTATATTTATATTCTGATACTGCAGATGTACATATCAGATACATAAAAGTTCACATAATATTCTTTTAAAGGAAATTTATTTTCATATATAGTCCCCGATGTCATCCAGGAATTCAATAGTCTGAATATTGTGAATATCTCGGATACTGCTTGTTTTCTTTTGAAAAATTGTTAGCCGAATTCTTCGACATATTTCTCGATATTTTTATCGTGAGAAGCATCGAAACTTTTTTGAAACATATAATTTTTATAATTCAGTAACGCTCATGTTTGTTCGTTGTAAACGACTATGCAGCGTGACTGGCATATATGGTAATTCCACAAGTGCAAAAAACTGCATCGTCAATTTTATGAATACAAATTGGATGCACTTGGTGTTCCGGAAATATGCGGCATCGTTTATCGTATTGCACTTTACCGCATCAGAAATTCGCAACGGATCAGTAATACTATTTTTCGATAAATCAATTTGAAAAAAACTTTGGATATTTATCCAATGAATTTCATCAATTCTATTCATAAACAAAATGTCGATACATAAACAAAATGTGAGGTACAGGAGACTGTTTTGCATTAAATGCCATAAGAAGAAGACCCCTCAAAAATGCATCTTGCTTATGGACAGACTATATAGTCCAGTGAACAGGATTTTCCTACGGAACTTCATATTTCGTATAGACAAACGTTAAAATCTCTGGTATTCGAGATTCTATTTTCTTACGAAATCATTTCATGTATTACAGTTCAATTCACAATTCCTTTATGCTGAGGTAAAACAAAATGATACGGTCCAGAAGAAACGTCCTGGACATATACCGAGATATATTTTTTATATTCATAGCAGAGGCTATAAAAGCTTTAGAATTTAAACCAGAAGTATTTATTTCTATCTTAGATAAAATAAGTATTTCCTACGTTTAGTATTCACTACGTTAGTCACTACAGCTCCTATTCTTAAGCTACCAAGTAAAGCCGAAGAGCTCTTAATCCATTGATAAGATTTCGTATTGTTCAATATAAAGTCGATCCCATAAATACATCATAAATCTCAGTGGCATTGATAATGATACTACAAGAAATACAAATTTAAAGAGTCAGATCAGACAAGGTACTTCCGGTTTATTTATCATTATATATTTATCATATCATGCAGCATACGTAACTAGAACGAATTGCACTCTGAGTGGCTCAGAGCCACTAAAAGAATTTAACTAGATGACTTATGAATAAAAATGGAAAAAAAATTTAAAAGAATACTGAGAGAATTTTTTTTTTTTAATTATCTCTTGCATCGACAGCAACCTTCAAAATGGCTTGAACTGGCTACGTGCTCAGATTTGCTACCTGTTGCTGTCCCACCACCCCTCCGACATTTTAAAAGTACCTTAATACTAACTTATTCAGTCAACATCAGATCTACGTGACAGTCAATTAGTTTTACAAATTTATGCCGTATACTTTTGCGATAAGTATCCCCCAGAGTCATAGAACAATTTTGGATACCGTCTCAAAAATTACTATGCATTATTATAATCTTTAATACAGTAATATGTTAATTTCTTACAAATCTTCATTCGCTTTTTGTTCTCGCAATTTCTACGGAATTAACACAGGTGATATATAATATATAGAATTCTTGTATTTCATACATAAATTATTCAACAGGCAAGGAACTAGGAACTTTATTGCGTTAATTTCAAGTTGGTAGAAAGCTAAACACTCTATAGGTAAAACGAGCTTTTCTTTTCACCGAATATATTACGCTTTATGTGTTTCCATTGGTATGAATAAAAATGTAGATTTAATTTATTAACTTTTTCATATGTTTCATCATACATATACTATGTGCTACATCTAAGCCGGCGATGTACGTCCTATTTCTGAAAGGGTTAATAATGATTTTATTAATATTAAAATTTTTTTTAATTACTAGTCATATATATGTATGACGCAACATAGATATATGAAGTCAATAATGAGCTTTATTCGTTCGTCAATCGTTTCAAATATTTATTCACGATATGATAGCGTAATGGACTTTAATTCCATATGCTTGGAATCTTGCCTGTCTAGATAAAACCCTAGTTGTCCATATGCTCTCAATAATTGGACTCGATAGGATTGTCTACCTTGCATCTGTGCTTTTCTGAAACGAGTCGTTCCCAGGGAAAATTCTATAATTCTATTACATACGAATATAAACGACAGTATCATATTGTTGTTTGCGTTTACCGGTTGCCTGTGAAACAAACGGGTGAATAAATATTGCTTCAAGCATATTACGATTTGATACAAATGTTCACAGGTGTAATTTTCCTTTGCATTACTTGACAAAGAACTTAAAATATGAGAGGGACATGTTTTTTTTCCCTTTCATGAATATTAATAACGGCTTGTATTATCAGAATCTATTCAGATAAAAGCTTAAAGCGAATATTTGAGTTCGGAAAAAAAATCTAGCCTATCACTAATATGCCTTCTAAATCGGCTTATCAAAACGACACGTGTACAAAAGCATTTTTTAATTTATACTACGCCATGCAATATTTTTCTAGAAAAAATATATAATTTCATACTGGAAACTCTTTTCGGTTAATAATAAATTAATTTGCACGGAAATCGGAAGTCTCGTTAATTTTTATATAAAGTGGCTTTCCTCTACCTAGGCTTATGGACACCTATGATTTACAACGTATCGAACGTGCTGTGGAAAATTGAAAGTCTCTAATATTATACGTATTCGGAACGACTATGCAGATTTTATTAAACGCCGGAGACGAGAGAGATTGCGTGCATCTGGTTCCGGAGGAACTTTGCGAGATTGGATTGAAGTTCCGTTGTCGATTGTTTCCGATTTCTAGTATTTTACCGGATTGGGCTTTGTCCAAAAACACGAAAAATACAGACTGCATCTGACGTAACTAGAGGAATTTTTTTTATGGAATAATTCGGACGTTCTTAGTTTATACGGGTACGTCGTTTTGAAATCTGTCAGATTTACCATGGCACCGCACTCAATCATACAGAATTTATTAGATTTATTTCTAAGTTAAAATACGTTGGAGTGTGTGAGGATTGAAAATTCAAGTTGCTGTCTACGGAACCTTGTAAAAAATTTTTTAATTCTGTTAACAAAAACACTCAGACGCGGGATAGACTTTTTTTCGTACTCGTACCGCGTACATAGAATGGTCGTATCATATTTAGCAGCATTGTCACGATTTTTTGTAAAAAATTTGATTTTTACGAATCATCGTTACGCACAAAGATAACGACTGTCGCGAAACCTGATTATTGTTTTCACCTTTTACGATTCGTTTGTTCTTACAAATTTATCTGATTGGCAATAACATTCGCCTTTTCCCCCAAAATCTACCGTACACCCTAATACGTTCCTTCTGACGGCACGCACGATTCCATTCAATTTGACCATGTTTAGTGGACCGTGTCGGAGGGAATTTTGATGTAATTTTACTGTATATAAAATATCTTTCGAATAAAATCTTTCTCGTGCATTTTTTAAAATAAAGAACAAAAACGTTCTAGTGACTATTGACGTTTGCGAACGCATTTTCGAAGAAAAAAGTGTCTGTCTCTGATTGTGCGTCTCGAATGAGATATTATCGTTATTTCTGTATTTTTATTTGTCGATTTAAACGCTTATTTCCAGGCGTCACTCGAGACTCAAGAATAGCAAATAGGAAGAAAAGACACGGTACTACTGTATGACTAGAAACTTCATAAGAAATGTATACCATATACAGATACACGACACACAATTATCATACTGTTATGGCATACAAATTTTAATAGTTTTAAGAACACATAACTACCCCTTCTTGTCTATCTTCCGGCAGACGTAGATTTGAGAGTAAAAAAAAATTAATTCATACAGCCATATTAAGTTTCTATTAATTCTCTATAAAATCTGATTTTTTACGGTAGAGTCAAATTTTTCTTTTTGTTTGCTTAAAAAATTTTTTTCATTTTTCTATGCGTATCCTACCGTGGAAGTAGCTTTATATTACAATTTTACGTTTTGGTTTTATTACAAAATGCAGAATTCCCTAGACACTCCCAAGATCCTTATACGAAGTGAAAACATAATTTGACACCTGCTTCAGGAACAGAAGTTAGTTTTCCAATAAAAGTTTTACTTTTCAGGAAAAAGTGTCTTCCTATCCTTAAATTTCGTTTTCGCTGTCGTTATGCTCATGAACTTCAGTGACATGTACATGGGGAAGAGGATAACGATGGGGTCTTCAGTGACGTGTAGAAATGTCCCTAGAGAAATGGATTGATCGAACTTGTTTTTTTTCTGACAAGCAAGCACAGAATGACAAAGCCCTACTGCGAAGGGTTCATCAATACAAAGACCATTTACATATTAAGTATTTCCAGTTTTTATCACCAGTAAAATTGCCTGTCGGTCGTTTGACAATTATACCGATTGTGTAGTAAAATTACTTTGCCAATGAGCCGCACGAAACTCAATTTAGGTTCAATTTACAAGGTGAGAGAAAGAAAGAAACATAGCGTCCTGATAAGAATGACGTAAGCTCGGGTTTTTCTGCCGATTGTAGAGCAGCCTGTTTTTTCACTATCTTTTTACCTTTTCGTAGACTTTAAAGAAGAGAATAACTTGATTTTGGACATTCACAATTATCTTAGTATATTTATGCAATTTTAGTCAATTTACAGTATATAGACTTATTCAGTAGAAACGCATCACCTGAAGTTAGCACGCCCACTGGAGTCTTACGGTAAAACCATATTCAGGGGGTGCGTTTATGCCAAATAACCTGGTATACATATACAGTATATACAGTATTATTTAGGAGTAATCTCTGTTCGATCTCAATGGTAGAATTATCTACAGCTGATGTATTATTCTCAAATAACCCTAGATATACTGTTGGTACCTACATATGATGGTATTACCTCTAATCTGCCAACCTTACTGTGTAAATCTGATGTATTTAAACTATCACAATCGAATGTACCTATCGCCAGGATGTGCGTCAAAAAACCGTTGTCTAATTGTTTATCATATAGTATACATGCATATAAAGCGTAAATCGCGTCACTGTTGATGACATGTCAGAATTGAGAAAGTTCAAATTATTGTGTAAAATAGTAAAAAAAAAAAGTTAATCTCGTTTAAATTGTACATGAAGCAAGCAACAGCTGCAAAGCGCATTGTGGAATTTTAATGATAAAAACTAAATTTGAAAAAAATACGGTGTGACAATTATTTTTATCGAAAAGATTAAAAGAAATTTATTATTGCAATCTTTCTGTAACCTCCGTCTTTCACGTCTATATTATGTGCAATCTATAGTACAATTTGTTTTCTAAATGATGTAGGAGTGACTTTTATTAAGTCTCCATGGTTTATCTTGGGTCTCTTTAATCTTCAACCGGAAAAATAACCTCACAAGTCTCGGTACAAAGACGAGAAAAAAACCATTAAAATAAAATTCTACACTTTATATTCTCTTCCTAGTGTATATAAAGTCTGTATAAATTTCCGCACTGCCAGAGCAAAAAGTTTTGATCGATCTATAAAACAGAAATTAGTGTTCGACTTTATATACAAATATTAACCTTAGCCAATGTCTAAGCCATTCAAATTAAAAGTTTCGAGCCATATACAATTAAATTATAAACAATCGATCGAAATGATCAGTTTAAAAAAAAAAAATAAAAAAATTGTTTGACTCTTTTCAATTTCCACGAATTTTCGGAAACACTTCGATACCTTATTTTTAAATATCAAATAAATTCTATGTAAATTTTCATGTAAATAGATTTTTTTTTAAATGTACATTTAATTCTTATATATATTTTCAAAATTGCTATTAGATCCCAATTTACCATGTAAAAATAAAAAATAACCTATATCTATATGCCTCAATGAAGGCAGGAATAGAGCAAGTAATTTGCGGACACTGCGTTAAGATGATTTTCGTAAGAATGAAAAACGATTTTCAGAAAGAAAAAGATGCGATGACAAAACGGAGGTGAAAAAGATGGGATGAAAATGAAGCAAACTGCTTCGCAATATTGAAGGGAGCACCTACTGAATGGTTTAGATTATTCGCAATTTGTCTTAATGGCAAATTGACAGCAGCCATGTCAATAACACATGATTAGATATATGCCTAAAACCGTAATGGTCCGTTATGAGTATCTATCGCGATAAAACTTAGCTATGGTCCAATGCGAGTAAATGTTAATACGTTTACTTCTTTTTACTAAAGGAACACTGAATGGACACTGAATAAATTAACATTAGTTTCGCTTATTTTATCTTCCAAAAAATTACTATCGTATCGCTATGCACTTGGGTGAAATTAATATCTTCTAATCTGTATAATTTATTTAATTAAGAACCTGTTGCATCAGTCGTAAACTTTTTGTAAATAGGGTGTGCCTTTGGCTACAGTCTGTTTGGTGATTTTATTTAACCCGGTGAAAAGGGTTGCCCAAGAGTGCGAATGATTTATTCAATGTTTTTTTAATATCGTTCCTTAAGGTAGAATAGTACGAGTCAGTGACTTTATAGGCACTGTATCGCCCCTTGGAAATTTGCCATAAGAAAAAATAATAATGTTTTAAACTACACGGGGGACGATGAATAAATAATATTGGACTGGCTAAAATATTTAATTTCGATCATATCGATTGACTTGTGTACATAATATCAAATTTTGTTTCGTGATATGTGACATATGGGCTAGAGGGGAGTGACTGTGTATATTTAAACTCATTGAGAATTTTTAGCGAAGAATTAATATCGACAAATTTTGCACTTTCGAGAATTGAATTTAAAAAATTACTGTTTAGGATATTCGATGGAAAACCGTTAAATCATATTTTAAAAATCAAGCGACAAGTATAAAGAGTTTTTGATCTTAGTAAAGAAAAAAAAAAGAAACGCAATCGCAATACCCGTTTTGATTTTTCTGCCGATATTAAACCATGCAACTGACCTGTATCGCTTAGTTTTTCAAATCGTTATTCGACACGATATTGTTCTTCCGGTTTTTCGAACTTCGAAATCCTGGGATGTCAAGTGGTTACTACTTCCGGTTCTAGTGGGGTGTTATCCGTGATCCAGGTCTGCGGATGGCGGTACAGTGATGAGAAACGCGAACCATCAGCCCTTAAATACGCAACGTGGGGCTGCCATGCGCGTTCCAAGGGGCGCCATAGAAACGTAGAGCTATGCATATTTGTCCCCTCGCGTCATTCAAATTTTTGTTTTGGAATTTTGATCATATGATAATCCTTGGCCAAATGACTGTTACGTAAGTCATATTACTAGGGTGCTTCGAAGACGTGACCATATCGCACCTTCTTATGAACCCGTCGGTACCTCAGATTTGAGGAGCACTGTTTCATCATCTCTACCCTAACGGGAATGGAGCACCGCTATTTGAAAATTGATAAGAATTTTTTTTAACACTCGGTTTAATCAATATATCGTTTCCTCACAAATATTTAACTTTGTTGTTCGAAAAAAAATTTCACTTTTATTTGTATCGAGTTATTTCATCTCCTCGTCATTCAATTCGTCTCTATAGTCACTCTTTTTTCGTTTCTTGAAGATATCAATCTTATCAACTTTATTGTTCTTAACAATATATCCTGAAATAACATGCATCTTACATTCTCATGGAAAAATAACAATGCATATTATTACACATAATCGTGCAACAACTTTAAGATATCAATTTGATCAATGAAAATTTGAAAAATGTTTCATTATCTGAAATATAGTGAAAAGAAAGAAAAAATAGTGATATATATATATTTTATATATTTTTTGACTCACGGACTATTTCCACTGTATACTTTGCCAGATGTTGCAAAAACGTTGTGGAGGCGTTTTAGTTTCTTTTTTCTTACGTTCTTTTAAAGAACCATATATTAGCAATTAACGAAGCTCAGTCTAATTATATCAGAAATTACTTTTGTCGTGGGATGATCGAGTCCCTTCTGGTGTTTGAGAATCCTTGTAAATGCTTTGATCCCATTGTTCAAGGATAATACGCAAAGAAGTTACCAAGTTGAGATGAAGTGGCTTCACGCAAAAGGAAGAAGAAGTTAAGATAAAATAAAGCAACCGTATCGTCATTGTGTCGTAGAAAATGTTGGATGGTATTTTTTTTCATCGGATCAAAGAATATCGTACTTTATACAGATAGAGGCGTTTAAAATTTTCCCTGTTTTACTAATATTACGTAAATCATCTTTAAATATTTTTCACGCACCTCCCGTTACCTTCGTAAGTAAATTAGATCCGTCCTAAATTCGATATTTTTTCATTGGATATAAAGATAGTAAAAGGTACTAATTACACCAGGGAATCTTTTGTTTGGGTTGAGAGAGAAATTATATGAAAATTTCCATATTGTGTCTAGGGACATCTTTAACAACAACTGTCAGACAATAAAAAAATGAGCATAACGAGGATAACAAAAAATATTTGAGCGATTTAACCTTCAGGATAGAGAAATGTTATATCCGTTAATTGGGTAATCGTCATATTTTGAGGATCCCAGCATCGTTATGTAAAAGCATTACGCTGCTATTTTAGCCCATGAAAATGTGTATACTTATTAAAGTCGGATAAATAATATAGATTTTATTTTGGCTGTGATAAAGATTTTTGCTTCGATAGTAACCGTTGCCAGGATAATTTAAAGATTATTTGAAAAATGTGAAACTCTTTTGGTACAGAGTGACTTTAGATGTAAGTAAATTTTTATAAATTTCTCTAATATTCTCATAATCAAACTCGAATTACCTTGTGGAGAAGCTTTTAACGAGAATCATATTTTTCTCGAGAGGTTATTATTCTTCGATTTAAATTAACCATAAACAATTTCAAGCTATATTTTCCTTGTATTACCTAATCAATTCTTCCTCAAGTTACTCCCAGAATTCCTTTGACGTATAACGTTGAAAATTTGATTACGTCTGCTTCATGATTTCCATTTTATTATAAATACGATTACGTTTATTCACACGTGCAACTATCTTACGTCAAGGTGCACCAGAATTATCTTATTTGCTAATCAAGAATTTGATAAATTTAGAAAAAAATTTATTTGCTACCTCAATCTTACCTTTCTAAGCTCATCCTGCTGCTTTCTCATGGGATTTAGACAGAACGGAAAGTAGTGCTGAAATTCGTTTTCGCGACATTGTGATATAGACGCAGACAGTATAATGTAGAGTAAGTGCATTTCTTCTAGAACAATTGAGAATCTGTACACAGTAAGGCTGCGTCGCTTTTTCTTGTCATCAGGAATGAAACGTAGCTACGTGCTACGTATCAACCGCGCGAAATTACACGCTAGAGACTTAAGACGTGATTTACATTTTGTGAATCTACAACGGGCAAATCAAGTGAATCAAGATAAAAATAGAGGATTCGTCAAAGATTTGTATTAATCGATGGTGGCATGTATCATTGAAACGTGTCACATAAGAAAACAAAGAAATTTGAAATAAAAAAAAATTATTATGTATTATTGTAAACTGGCGCTTATTAAATTTTCACTACAATAACGTCTCATAAAATATTATTGGAATACAACTTCTAGATACTGACTAATTTCATTGGAAATATTAATAACATGACGTCATCCTCACATTACCATACGTTGGAATATACCCTCTTGAAATCACGAGCAATGAACTTGACTGCGCAATTAATATCATCTTTCATCGGTGTGAACTTGCGGCTATGCTAATTAATAACTACCAAGATAATTTATTATATATGTGTATATATACATATATAAGATTTAAGTCCACTGACTTTTAAATGCGTCAGCTTTTAAATATAACCACTATTTAAATTACAGTTCTTTGGTTCCCTTCCATACATACAAATTTACTAAGAGGTTATTTCACCACTTGAAATTGCCTGTACTATGAAAATCAAATAGACGTGTGAAGTTGGTACAATATTCCTGATTGTGAGTAAAGCCCTTCACACACGAAATTGTCCCCCTGGAGGGGGGAGCACTAAATTCTGATTGGTTGGTTTCCTTACGCTTATGTCTTACGTCGTTACGTTATTTTGTATGGGAAGGGGTTAACAATGTATAAAGTTATTTACTGTGTATTATTTTTATTAAAAATCTCATTTTTATAATTGCATTATACATTTAATGATTGCATCCATAAGATATGAAATTATGTTAAAGTACGTAATCCACCAACCATGGTCCAAATTTTGAACACAGTATTATGTCAACAAGATATAGGAAGAGTGTAGATAATACGTCTACCTGACCGAAAATGTTAGATAAACGTGTCAAAAATCAATTAAAGCCAAGTATATCGGTAAACAATTGTAAAATGTGATTTCCTGTTGATGAAGTCAACATATCATTGTTAGCGCGTACATGCAATATTTAATTTTACACATCGAGATCCCGTGTACTGGAAATAACGTTAAAAATTATGTATCAGCATTATCCGTGATAATTTAATTCATTTATCATGATATAATTCATCGTCCAGCGAATAATATTCTAATTTCGCACAAGCATAGGTAAAACAGATATGATAACAGAAAGTGTAGAAAATTCACATTACACCATGTATATCAGATAAACTTAGGTGAATGTAATTTAGACTTTATACAAAATACTAATAATGTTCATCGCTGGCATATAAATGATTGCACAATCTTATAATTAAATAGAATACGAAAGATTTTTGCAACGGTAGATTAACACAGGTTTATCCAGGACTATTGTCCTAACTGAAGTTAGAAAAAAACTGCAAAGAAAAAAAAAACTTCAAATCGATCATTTCGAAATACTCACACGTTTACGAGAATTTTTAAGCTCGTAAGGAACTATTCTCCAAAAAACGCTCGACATTAGAGGATATTTGAAAATTTCCAGTCACGTAAAGGTAGCATCGATAAGCGTCGGACAAGTTACCCATTGTAATTGGTTTAACATTCCGTGTGAAAGTATCTGTATTTAAGTGAATAATCGTCATTCTACAAGATATTGATTGATTCTTTAAAATATATAATGTACTATACGTCACATATATAAATATATAATTTTATTTACACGATAACTCACCGTTAATGAAACGCTACTGTATGATAAAACACTGTACCGTATGATTTGATTATATTGCTTTAACAAAAAATTTACATCGATTCGAATAGTTATGTAAGGTATGAAAGCAGCAGTAGTAATTTTAAAAATAATCTTAATGAGTAAGTACAATTTTTATAGGGAAAAGATCGAACGATCAATAAATGATCACTGCTATAAATGCTTGTTATTCTATTGCATTTCCACGCATGAAAAATACATCGAAACCTACCACGTCTTACGTAGCGAACCCGGCGTATGAATATTTTAATAAATATTTATCACGCTTGAGAGAAATAACATAAACTATATGCTTCAGGAATTCATGAATAAGACAGAAATTTTTTATGGAGATTGCAAGCATGATGTAACGTATCAAGTATACAGAATCGAATTAGACGAAGTAACCAACAAATTATCACTGCTCCATATACTTATTAACCTATTGCATTGCCACGTATGAAAAATCCATTAAAAACTTTGACTTACGTATAGCAAGCTTGACGCGTGGACATTGAAACAAATATTTATCACACTCGGAAGAAAGAACATAAAATGTATGCTTCAGGCATTCACAAATAAGGCAGAAATCTTAGATAGGCGTGAGAAGCAAGCTGTAACTATCAAGCATAAAGAATCGTATCGTCTTACAAAGCGACGAGCAACACCCCGACTACGTTTGTATTAAAAAAAAAAAAAACAAGACCGAAGGTTCCTTTTTTTTCCACAAAGCCAAAACTAGTTCTAAGAAAGAATCATTGTAGGATCAGATTTTACTGATCCATTCTTCTACACTACACCTGTAAGGGATTATATTGCATCATCCGTTTCGCATTTCCTTCGTTGTTTACCCTTAGGCTCCACTGGCGTATGAAAAATCTTGTGCAAGTTGTAAGTAGTTTCCTACTGCACCTGGAAGAAAATGAGTTGGAGACGTAGACGGGGGAAAACTATGTATACAAGTTTTCATATAATGGCGTCACGAGAGCTTCCCTCTGGGCTTTGCCATAATTTCTCACCGGGAAAACTTACAAAACTCACGAGCGTCGCACGTATTAACAAAGCGACGTTGTCTCCTCTCTATATTATAGTTTGAAATTATAAAAAAAGCAGTGCGTCCAGTTTACCTGTTAATATATTACGATTACGTCGTACATACTATTTACTAGTCACCCAGAAAACAGTAAATATATCTACAAGGTTAAAAATACCTGTTAAACGATGTAACAGTTACGCCTGATATAAATAACGTAGCTACACGAATATTTCCTCGAAGAGTAGGAAATTCACGGAATAGGCTTTGCGGTCAGTTTGGAACCTTTGGGGATTAGCCGCGATACAAGTAAACTAAATATACTATAACGGGGTGCCCGGCTCGCCCCCGCTATAATTAATTTATCCACAGGGCCGCCAGGAGTGCTGGAGAGCTAGGAATTTCCGAAAAATTAGGAGTTCTGATCGGGAATCGAACCCGATACCTTCGGACTGCCAAGTCGGGCACTTTACCACTGTGCCATCGAACCCACTGTCCGGCCTGCTAAGTCCTATTTATTTACATTTCGGTCATTCCTAGGTGGTATCCCCTCCAGCTCTGTAACGCCACGTTACAATACATGATCCTGCGCAAACCCTCTTGGGCTCCTCAATGAAGCGAGATGAGAGATATTAGTAATGAAATTTAAGAACTTGCAATGAACGTACTATATGTCGTATGCCGCTATGCTTTAGGTATCAAGAAAATTTTAAGAATTATACTCGCTACTAGATGCTAGTTCATAAGGCTGTTGAAAGTATAGAAAATATATAGAGAATACGAGAAACAGATTTGAGGGATTATCGTGAGGGTTTCTTGTAAAAATGCTATCCCCTAAAATTTTATATGCATGCGTGAGCGTTGGCGTGAACATATATCTGAATTCAAAATTACGAAGGAACCAGTGAACCAATTGAATGGAAAAATCATGTTACAGATGTAGATCAGACGGTATATATATTATATATATATATATATATAAGGAGTACTTCCGGTTCGAAAAAATCGTATTAAATTTATTTTGCGACCACCAGTGCGTAAGCTGTGACTGTATTACGGTCCTACATTGACGTTAATTTGCTTGTTCCAACATTTGAATTGCTAAATTTTGAGCAACATTGCAATTACGAAAGTCGTGAAACAAAATGGTGAAAATATTAGAGCAAAGCGAAGTCTTAGCCAATTACGTAAGCGACTGTCAAAAAAAAATGTATAACAACATTACGCAATACTCCTGAACTAATGGGTCGACTATAATACGATTTTATAATAGTACATGGATATTTAAAAATTTACAGATAGTCACCCGAGAATTGAGTTTTCTCGTAAATTCAATTTTCTTCCACTCCGCAGCCACTTCGTTTTCTTGCCTCGACAAAACCCTTTGTATGTCTCCGCGTACTATTTTTGTGCAGCATACAGGTAAGTTGATTTATGCAGTGTTCACATGTCAAAGAAGGCGGATGCCTGCTGCCATTTTAAGAGTAGGAGACTTTATTAGCTGTCGACTTTCGTTACCTTTTAGTACGAATACAAAGATCCTTTCACGTAATATCTAGTCTTAAGTCCTAGTAACGTTATTTCGAATAAAGAACAAGTAAAAAGTACCAAAGGATCGTTAAGCGCAGTTCTATGTTATAATAAAATTTCTGTCGCAGGACTTGTCATCGAAATCGGGCTTCGATAGATATAATAATTATGACGCAGTTGTAAATTGAGTCTTTCACAGCCGATCACCTTGATTTATCAATCTGATAAAAACAAGCCTCCTTATCCAGTTCACGTGACCTTATCAACCTATAACCACATAAAATTGTCCATAGTTGGTAATTTGTAAAAAAAATGTCTTTTAAACAAACCAAATTTTGACATCAGAGGACACAAAATTCTCGACTGGTTTTCACATCCACAATTCCAACCAATGCTACCTCAGAGTGCCGCACGACCAGCATCGATTAAATCGATGCCCATTGTTCTTCAGGGTTCAAAGGTCTCTCAGGAAGGAAGCAAGTCATGCGGGGATTGCTCGCTTTTACATAAACATATAATTTCACTCGCGAGCGACGGTTCATTCTCAGTTTTACGATGGACATAGCCCACCTATGAATTCTCGAGTTTCATTCAAACGTCATTGAAAAGTATTGGATACTCTGAGCTAGCAATCGATCGAGTATCGAAATAAAGGATTTTTGAGTTCGGTAAAGTTTTAGAAAATTTATCTTGGCAAGTGTAAAGTCTACGACACGTTTATTTCCCATTCGTGTAGACTCGCTCGGGTGGTAACCCTGCTAATCTTTTTTTTTTTCTATTGTGACCACGTACGGTGGTACCAGAGGTGGACGAGTTTTTATTTTTTTTCTTCTTCGACGGAAAGAAAAGTACGGCTCTTCTTACTTGCGCTTAAATTCTTGTGTTATCAAAGTGATGCTTTCTGCGTACTTGTGAAAAATATCGTCAACCACCAGAACCAGACGGACTTTTGCAGTTGTGGATGGACCCCTCTTTGTGGACGCGAAGGCGTTATCGGCATTACGCTTTATAACGCTCCTTCGATTCTTCGAATTAGGATCGTTGACGATGCTCGATCAGGTGAAAAGTGACTTTTTAGATGGCAAGGAGGACGATTCGATAAAAACGGAATTTGAAACGAGTATCGTACGTTCTAGGATTGAAAAGCAAAATAGGGGTAATGGTTAGTCGTTTTTTTATCAAAGTCAATAGATTTGTCAGCGAATGCATTTTTTTTTAATGAAAATTTACGACCAGTGAAATTTCATAGGTTGTACGGACAATTATCGAGATACGAATGTGATAACGTTTATAGCATAATGAGATTTAAAAGGCTCTCCAAGTTTTTTTGA
This sequence comes from Calameuta pallipes, assembly GCA_030142375.1. Classification (NCBI taxonomy): domain Eukaryota; kingdom Metazoa; phylum Arthropoda; class Insecta; order Hymenoptera; family Cephidae; genus Calameuta; species Calameuta pallipes. Next base: position 1,911,837 of record JARQSW010000349.1, read on the forward strand.
ATAATTAGAAGCATATAGTAAAAGTCAAGTTACACCCCTTGACCTCGTGGTATCATATCAAGCGTTAGGATAAGAAATTGACAATAACTAGATAATACGTAGGCGCCATTGCAGGAACACGGTTTGCGCAGAAATTACTATGATATTAGAGAAAAAGGACGATGAATAATTCATCGCAGATCAAAAAAAAAAAATTTTTATCATCCGACTCTTGTAAATATTCATAAGACGTGGCCAAGCAAATTCTTAATTTTTGAATACCTTTTTTGAACCAGAATTCTAATTCTCTAATCTCTCTTGCTAATTGTGTATTAGCAAAAAGAAATGTATACTTCTTAAAATATTTATACAGACGTTACAAATACACAGCATTCGTCGATGGTAATGAATACGTTAAGAATAAATCGATGATTGATTGATAATTTACTAAATACATCATATATCAAGCACTCACTAATAATACGCATTACTTTAGATAATTCTGACAATTATTGGACCATAGTCGTTCAAATTTATATCAACCTGATCATATACACTGCAAGATTATTTTTTTCCGCTTACAGATTTCATTGTAAATAAAAATCGCTATCGAAGTCTTCCTTACGAAGAAGCTTTCAGACGGTCGATAGAAAACCCGGAAGAATTCTGGGCCGAAGTAGCGCAATGCGTAGAATGGAGCAAACCGTGGGAGAAAGTACTAGATAATTCGAATGAACCCTTCACAAAATGGTAAAACCCAGTATCACCTTAACACAAAGATATTTCTATTTAGCACATAATAAAGTACGAGTGAAACAGAAACGGGAAAAATACTACATATACTTTAATGAGCATAATTTTAAAAGGTACGTAGGTGGCGAGATAAACGCTTGTCACAATGCGGTAGATCGTCACGTGAATGCTGGTTATGGAGAAAAAACAGCCCTCATACATGACAGTCCTCTCACAATGTCAATCCGTCGTATCAGCTACAATGAATTATTGGAAAAAACATCCCTGCTTAGCGGAGGATTAGCAAAATTGGGCGTAAGAAAAGGTGACAGGGTGTTGATATACATGCCCTTAATACCAGAGACCATAATGGCAATTTTAGCGACGGCAAGACTGGGCGCTATACACTCCGTTGTATTTGGAGGTAATGACACAGCAGTCAAAAGATGTTTTTTCACAATCGATATCCTGTGATCGGATTAATGCGACGCATCAAGAAATCGTTGTATATTATAGGATTTGCCGCGCGAGAATTAGCCAGCAGGATAAATCATGCCGAGCCAAAAGTAATAATTGCTGCCAGCTGCGGTCTTGAACCGTCTAGAGTAGTCAAGTAGGTAACGCCATCTTGTCTGTTTATGAAAAGTCAGTAAACATGCTCGACGTGTACCTAATGGCAGGTATACTACAATTGTAAACGAAGCTATGGGTTTAATATCCGTGAAGAAGCCACGCTGCATCGTTTATCAAAGGAGGAACGTATGGGAATCGCCATTGTTGGATTATCAAATGGATTGGGATGAAGTTTTGAATAGTTCCGAGCCGCATCCGTGTGTACCTGTCGAAGCCAATCAACCCTTATACATTTTATATACGTCAGGAACAACGGGTAATTTCTTATACAGTGAATTTTCACATTAACCCTTTCAGGCACAGCGTATCATAAATGATGCACCTTTTTTTAATTCGGTTTTTTTATTCAAATTTTAAATCAGTTCTCAAGGTATTTTAGGCATTTTTTTTACATAGACTACTAAGATATTACTGTTATTGTATGAAGCGGAATGATAATAATTTCGTAAATACAGAGGGCGCTGCAAATAAATAAATTGTTATAAATATCTGTTTTCATAGAATAAATGTAATCGTGATGAGGCTACAGTCACTAGAAAGGTGAAAACCGGAAATAGGGGGTTTTTCGAGTCGCCGAATACGAATCCGAAGAATATCAAATTTAAGATGGCGGAACAAAAATGGTGGTGCAATATTAAAAAATTAATTTTTTTCGCTTGAAACTTGCTATTTGAGGGGTTTTCGAGTCACTGAATACAATTCTGAAGTCAAAAATACAAAATTCAAACTTCATAATGTAATAAAATTATACCTGAATATTTTGAAATTCCTCGAATGATACGTATCGACAATAAAGAGACGAAAGGACGTGTGAACTTTGAATTTCAAGTTCAACTTTACTTATTAGATCAACCGAAAGGAATTCAAAGACCGATTGGCGGTCACATTGCCACACTGTGTTGGACGATGAAAACTATCTATGGAATGGATAAAAATTCAATATGGTGGGTGGCTTCCGATCTCGGATGGGTAGTAGGACACTCTTATATTTGTTACGGTCCTCTTTTGTATGGCATTACTAGTGTCATGTACGAGGGCAAGCCGGATAGAACTCCAGATGCTGGACAATACTTTAGGTATGGAATATTGATTTTATCCTTCAGAGAATTTTTATAAAATTTTTTTACCTATCGAATTCACTTTTATTTAGAATCATAGATCAGCATAGGGTCAATGCACTTTTCACTGTACCAACTGCCTTCAGAGTTATAAGACGTGCTGATCCTGAAACAGTACTTGGGAAAAAATACTCTACCAAATCGTGAGTAACTGATGATTATAAAGTTGACTTTGATGATGGGAAAATTAAATATTTATGGTTGTATCAGTCGAGCATTTCTTGCGTTTGCAGATTAAAAACAATATTCGTAGCTGGAGAACATTGCGATTACGAGGCGAAGGCATGGGCTGAGAAAATTTTCAATGTTCCAATCTTGAATCATTGGTGGCAAACGGAAACAGGCCATGCGATAACGGCTAATTGCCTAGGACTGGGTCACAGTATCAATCCACCGAAATATAGTACAGGAATGCCATTTCCGGGTTACCTTGGTAATATGAAATGTCCCTGATATACTTTAAATAGAAATTTTGAAATTCCTTTCTTTCACAGTGGAAATTTTACGCGAGGATGGTAGCAAAGCGTCAGTTCATGAACTTGGTAGAATTGCTGTAAAGTTACCTTTACCACCTGGCACAATGTCCACACTATTTTTAGCTCCTGAGAGATTCGAGAGCATTTACTTTTCTAAATATCCCGTACGTTTTGCTTCCTAACACTTGTAACATAATAAGTATTAGACTTATGTATTACGAAAAACGATTATAATTATTTCTATTCAATCAGGGTTACTACGATACCATGGATGCTGGATACATCGATGAGTTTGGTTACGTATACGTCACTGCGCGAGATGACGATGTCATTAACGTAGCAGGCCATCGATTATCTACTTCTGCTCTAGAAGATGTTGTACTGGGACATCCTGATGTTGTCGACGCTGCCGTTGTGGGGGTACCGGAAAATACAAAGGGAGAAATACCCTTATGCCTTTACGTTTTGAAAGACGGTTCGTTGCCAGAACAATATTTAACTCTTATTTAAATAGTGGTACTATACTTATTTTTCTATTCAACAGATGCTACTAAGAACGAGCAGGAGATTACTAATGAAATTGTAGCCAGAGTTCGGGATCTGATTGGACCAATAGCATCTTTTAAAATTGCTGGTGCCGTAAAAGCTCTGCCCAGAACACGGTCAGGAAAAACTTGTAGAAAATCCATAGCAAACTTAGCTCGTTCAAAGGCAGTTAAGGTCAGTACGAATCTATACAATTATGTTTCACATATAGAAGACAGTCGTGGAACGTTTTGAATTCATTATTTCAGATACCAAGCACTATCGAGGATCCTCGAGTGTATCCTGAAATAAAGCAGGTTTTACAAAAATTGGGATATGCGAAAATGGCACCGGATCCTCAGTGAAGAAAGTGCGTGTGATTATAGATCGTGAAATTAATTACGTTACATATCTCAATTATCAATAGAAATAGCCAGTGCGATACAATTGCAGCTGTACGTTACAGTTTAATATATATATACTATTCAGAAAGTGTGAAACCATTTTTTACGTTAAACATCGAAATTTTGTAATTTTAAGGTGCATAAATATAATTACATTCACGTACACCGTGCAGGCACATTTACGTGATCGTCGTATTGAAGACTTACTGAAGTTATAGTTTCAAAAGTTAAAAAATTGTAATTAATTGTCGCTACACTAAATCACCGAAATTCAGCGTAAACTATAATTAAGTACAAATTTATAGTTTTTACTTTATTAAAGAAATATCTCACGTCATATACACAAAGGTATTTTACGGATTCGTGGTATTACAAATCGTGCCATATATTTAGTAGCAAGATGGCTTTTGTACAAATGTCATACAATAATCTATCGTTGACATACGACAGGTAATATTAATAAAGACGATTAGAAAATCATTCAACTTTCTTAAACTATTTCCTCCTCTTCTGTCATTTTTTCTTAGAAGATCGAGACTGCGCTTGGCTTTGTTTCGATTTTCGCTTTCCTCGTACTTTCGGTATGCTCGGCTGATCCGCAACGGATTCTGTATTCTGATCTGGGATACTAAAACCTGGAATCTATTGCGAAATACTATTTAGTTCTGTATACAATTAAATATATTAACATTCATAATATTTATTAGTTAACTATTGTGCTCACCACTGGTTTCACCAACTTGAACACCAACTTTTCATGCTGCACGTTTGATCTATCCAAACTCAATTGTACTGTAACAGGATCGAATGAATGAAATACGATATTTCCACATTTTTGTGAATGATCCTCTTCGTCATAAATAAAATTCACTGCCGGTGTTTCACCCTTTTTACTAAGGTACAATGTCCCTTCTAAACCGTACTTTGGTATAAGTATCTGCAGTGCATTTTTACGTACAAAAAGAATATAGCCTTCCTCGTTTTGTACTTTTTCACGGAAAAACAACTGTGAATGCAAATAGAGAATTTTTAAAAATATTTTTTATAATTTAACCTGCATTAGATCATGAAATCAGTGCCAACACGTACATGGGTATTTAAGGCTACCGACGCTCGTCCGGCATATTGTGCCATTCGGTTTCGATAATTTAAATTATGACATAGTGCATGATTTTTCTTTTTATCCAATAAATCGGGGTAAGTTGCATCTGCACCAATACTAACTGCTAGAAGCCGATGAACTATTACATCAGCATATCTAAGATCAATGTTACATAGATTAAATTACAGTTATAAGCTCAGTCTCTTATCGTTATCATTTTCGTCAACAAACCTTCTGATTGGTGAAGTGAAATGTGTATAAATTGGACAGGCTAATCCGTAATGGTAAAATTCGTTGGGGTGTAACATACCACTTACAAAATAAACAGCTTGCATCATACAACGTGTCGCTAGTATTTTCAACATCGTATTAAAGTAAGGATTGTCTTCTTTCTGTGCTTCCTCCAGCGACTTAGCCAACTCCTTACCAGAGTTTGTGTTTATAATAAATCCCTGGTATACATAATACCGATTAGTTGTGACACATGAACAGCACATAAAGTCAAACTACAAATATTCCAAATGCTTACCTGATGTTTACCAGCTTTAACTAGCGGCTCAAAATTAGTTTGCGGTGGTTCAGGATGTCTTCTCAGCATTGCACATTCTGGAAATTCTGCAACTATTTTTTGAGCCACTGTTGTATTAGCAAGTAACATAAACTCCTCAACCATGGCATTAGTCTCTCTTAGTTTCTTGGCCTCAACGTCAATTGGGTCGTGTGTTTCGCTATCCACTTGGAAACGAATTTCCGGTGACGCCAAAACCAAGGCCCTGGCAATATATGAATATTAATTTCACATTGAAAGTGATATTTTCTTTGCATTTTAAATTAATTTTCACTATTACGTACCCATTATCCATGCGTCTTTTCTTCAACTTTTTAGCCAATTCATTCAGTCTACGTAAAGAGACTGCAATAGCATCCTTCTGAGTTTTATCATCAATTTTTAATTGCGCTTCTTCATACGTCATTGCTTGTCGCGAACGGATAATTGATTTATAAAACTTCTTCTCAATAACATTGGCATCATGATCCATTTCCCAAATGCAAGAGAATGCAAATCTCTCCTCATTCCCTCTTAACGAACAGAGATTTGAACTAAGCAGCTCTAAAATTCATAGTAATACATTTGTATTTTAAACCAAATAATTGTTTCATTGATTCGACATAAGTTGAACAATCCAAGTAATGTTTAGAAAAATTGTATTTCTCACCTGGAACCATATCAATTCTTTTATCAACTAGGTATACTGTAGTCGCCCTTAAAGCAGCTTCGTCGTCCAAAGCAGTTCCAGGTCTAATAAAATGAGAAACGTCTGCTATATGTACACCCACTTCCAAGTTTCCATTTTCCAAATCTCTACAATGAAGAGCATCATCAATATCTGTACATCCTGGCGGATCAACTGAACAAATGTCCAAATGTCTGAGATCAACTCGTTGCGCAACATCCTGCAGAAAAATGAAACATGTTAGCATTGACAAGCACTCCCTGAAATAACATCTGACAATAAAAACTTAAAAAGGAAGCAATTCTCTTGTTTTGTCAGCAATGGCGAAATTCACTGTTCGTTTAAATTGTTTTTTGAAAATAGACATTTACGTTGCTCAAATGATAACTGAAAATGCATAGTCCTACGTTTGCGAGCGTGGCAAACTGAAATTCACACTCCTCCGATAACGATATGGATCAACATTTTAATCACAGCGAAACACGTTCATCCGAAAGATTTATCGACCGCATAATATCCAGACTTAGAGTAATCAAACGTAGATCGCAGGTAGGTTTTCAGTTTCCACACTGATAGCCTGAATGAAATCTTTTTTTACATACAGAATATTATAGAGTACTATAACGTCGAGCTTGGCCAATACTAGCAGTAGTACCAGTAATACCATGGAAAAATCTAGAACCACTGATACAGGCATATGTACCGTTACAAGTTTCTCTAGTTTCGAAGAAGATAATCCTCTGGATCAAAGAGTCTCATTAACGAATGTTCCACCTTTTTGTAATCAACTTCAAAAATTTATCAATTATATTAAGAGTATCAATGATTTGAATTATTTCACATATGAATATCCAAAGTGAGTATCGAGTATCCTACCACTGTAATATTAAGATCTACATGTAGAAATATTCTTTTTTATTATACTGATATTAATTAATGTTTTAGTATCATTCAAAAGCGTTTGAATTCTGACGCACAAGAATTGGAAAATATGTTGCAAGATGTGAAAAGTGCTCTTGTTAATATAGAGAAATTGAAGGTGCAGCAAAAATTGGTGAAGAAGGAAAAAGTAACCGTGAAGAAAACCTTAAAACGAATGAGGGACGATGGTAAGTCAGTGAATTTTATATTTAACAGCTTGGAAAGAAATATGATTATTATTATTACTATATAGAAATTCGCGAAATAGAGGGTATCGTTGCTCTTTACGACAAAGTAATGTTTTCACGATGGGAGAGTATAAGAAACACTAATAAATCAGATCTACTGGAAGGAATGTTAACCGACATAAAGGTTGTTGTATACTTCATATTTTAATTATTGACTAACAATATAAAAATTGGTCTATTTTATTGCGTTCGAAAAGTGTAAGCAACTCGCACTGGAGAATTTGGGAAATCTTGTATCGCGAAAATTGGAACAGTTGGACAAATTCTCTATCACGTCGCAAAGTAGCAAAGATAAATATTCTCTGTGCAAAGACAAAGTAGCGATTCCTCTTCCTTTTCCATCATTCACTCAAATGTCACATGAAAACTCTTCAAAAATTCCACCACCACCGCCAATGCCGCCATCGTTATTGTCTTTGCCATTAGCACCACCTTCCTCTATACCTGTTCCATCTAATCTTTCAAGAAACAAACACGTAGAGCGTTTATCGATGCAAAGACGGCGCAGGTAATTTTGAATTAATGTTTCTAAAGTATTACGGGAGATGACTTATTTTTTATTTTCTGTAGAAATGAAAGACGAGAAGAAATGTTAGAAAGAAGATATCTTGTTGCTAATAACATTGACGACCTACCACTAATGCATTTAACTCTTAATGATATATCCCACGATTTAGTTGGCACTGTTTATCCAACAATAATTAACAATAGCAGTAACTTGATTCATGACATAGGTTCTGCCAGCAGTAGCTCTAATGCAATAACTAGAAGCAATGCGAATGGTGTACATTTGGCAAGTATTAATAACGATAACGGATTGCACAATACACTAGGAAATGAATTTCATAGTGAAATGCAGACTGTTCTGCAAGTTAGTTCGCTTCCCTACTTGTTATTATATTATTTTTTTATAAACTAACTTTTTACAGGCGCTTTTCGGTGACCTTAGAACATCACCCCCATCTCTGGCACCTTATGATAGTTCTAGCAATGCGACGACAGAAAGCGTGGATGGGACCAATATTGAACTTTTCACATTAGAAAAATCATGACAAGGTCTGTTCAATTATGATAATTCAAATATTATAAAAAAAAAAGATCTATATATAGAAAATAGCCATTGCTGCATCTTATAATTGGTGACAGTTCAAAATACTCACCGATTCAGTAATGACCCAAGGAAGTTTTGGAAGGAAGCTGAGCACAGCATCGGAAAACCTACTGTGTGGTACATCATGTTCCAAGAGTAAGACTTCGTTTTCTGTTTCTTTGTCTCCTATATTACCCAATGCGCGTACAAAATGTCCAAGAGGATATCGAGAATTACGTGGCCAAGAATCTATTGCCACAATTATCCTCTGTTTGCTTAATGTCTCAGATTGTCTAGTTTCTATTCTAACTTTTGGGATTTTTCTCTCAGCTGGGACGAATAGATGCCTAGTATTCTAACAAGCGTAATGAATGTTAGTTATACGTCTTTCTTGAAATATAAAACAACGTTATTATATAAATATATGTACCCCTTTCACGGAACTTGGTTGTAATATACCACAATATTGGCGCCACTTTCTCCTAATAATCCCAACAATAATACCAGTGGGAGTTTTCTCAGTAGATGGTACAGATTTTTGTTTAATTAACTCTTTTTCTTCCTCAAGAATGTCGCCCGGATCTTCCTCCTCATCTTGAAGAACTATGTCACTCGGAGCTGACCATTGGTCTTCTGATAATAATTCCAAAGCTACTATATCACCGTCTACTGCTCTGTTTAAACCTACACGACCTTGTACCAAGACCTGTAATAGTAAAAAAATACTAACAAAGCGTATGGTTGTGGATATAATAATGGAGATTCATTTTGAGATAGTACTTACAAACTTCTCGATGCCCTCCACATTAACGCTTCCTTCAAGAAAATTCTCTCTGGATGCCAAAAATGTTCCTTGTAGCAGCTTTCCTTTCTTGATACCCTCATGCAGTTCAGCTGGTGTACGATGTAATGGAAATAACGGCTCTTTGTTTTCCCCTTCTAGAGCATAACTCTGTTTACATAGTTTATCCAGTAATAAGGTTCCATCCTCCAAAGACGAGACGTACTCTTGCACTATAAAGATTTTATGAGTTATTTAGAATATTACAAACTGAATTCTAATATGCTCTTGTAATTATAAATATATACAAAGTACAAATAACTCTTACTAGTTGCTGCATGCAATCCATCTTTTATAGCAAGTTCTTTGTTGTTTGTATCATCAGTTAATAGGATCACTTTTATATTGTGTTTATCTTCTTTTCCAGGTTGGCTAAGACCTAAATGCTTGTTATACCATTTGGTTGCTATTCTAATAGCCCTATCATTGCGATCATTCACTTTTTCACCAGGTTCACGTTCTATGTAAGTTTCTCTGATAAGATTGATAGTAGGATTATCAAGTCAAAAATGAAAACATATAGCAAAATGAAATAAATATAACTTACTTATGATGTTCATTGATAAATATATAAAACTTCCTTTTAGGATCTCCTATAATATCTTTTAACTTTTTATATACATTGGAACTTCTATGTCGTACTTCTTCCAGTACAGTTTGAACAATAATCACATTACAAAGGGTATTCTCTTCGAGAATGTTTATCTACAAATATAATTATTTACTTAATATCTTATAATTAATAAGTAAACAGAATACCATTGTGCAAGATGTTAAATCTATACCTGATCAAGCACAATATTAGTATCCAGCACAAGATAATATGGAAATGGAAATAAGGAGCTCTTTGCTCCAGGATTTTCATTGCTGAGAATAACATCTCGATTTTTGTGTAAGCATTTATTACACAATTCAGATCCGCACCAAATGTCATCCCTAAGATAATGCTCCCTTACAATCTGTGCAAAAGATCAATTTTTAAATTATTTCATTAATATTCCAATAATACGTGCATGGTATTGCAAAATATGAATACCTTAAAAATGTTCCCCCTCTTGGTCTTCCGAAAAAATGTTTTCGTAGTTAACATTTTCTCATCTACTTTAACTAAAATCTGCAATATAAAAGCACGTGTACAATAAATATACACAACGTGCCGCCGGATTCCTTCAATGCAACAATTACAAGTGTCGTTCGTGCATCGAAGAACTTGTCGCAATCAAGAACGGTAAACAACAGTACTGATAAAACTACACACTCTATTGGGTTATTGGCTAGTTGGTATTTTTTTACATCCAATAGCATACTTCATTTACGGCTACGTTCTGAAATTCGCTGCTAGCACTACGAAGTATTAGCGTATTTGTATAGATACGCTAGCGTATCCTTGTTTTCATTTGTTTGCAATTAATTGGTTTCAACAATATCGGCCCATTGGCAATCTCCCTACTCATCTCTGGCCGTACTATCAATTAATACTGATTAATACGGAACGTACCGATAAAAAAAACTGCGGCTTCTTACGAAAGATTAACTTCATGCCGCATATTCACAAGAAATAATAACTTGTCGAGTTTCTGACAAATTGGACTTATTGAACTAAAGTGGAAAGGCACCTTTATTATATAATTCGCGAAAAGGGACAAAAATAATATGCAACGACCTTTAGTCAGTCCTTTGAAGTAATAACTGAAAATTGCATTGGCAACCATTAGTCTTCTAATAGCTTTGACATTGCGTTAAATATAAAATTCTACAAAGATTTCTTATTATAACGAACTCTCCATTGGTTGAGATAGCAGTTATAACACAATAGTTTCACACGGCACTTCAGTGTTCGTGATTCAGCACAAATAAAAGAGTTTCTCATCGTCGACGGTTAAGCATTAAGTTTCAAGGAAGCCGGTCGGTCATTCTAGCGTCTTCTATCGTTCAAAACGGTAGCAACGGAACTTCATCATGACTACCAAAGCAGTTTGCGTTCTCCAAGGGGAAGCCGTTAAAGGCACCCTTTTCTTTGAGCAAGCGGTAAATATTAATAATCAAATATTGCTGACTAATTAATACATTTTACGAGGAACACATCTTATGAAGATTCATATTACGTGAACATATTTTTTTTTTCCTTTTCAAGGGTGAATCTCAGCCTGTCAAGGTCACAGGAGAAGTATCTGGCCTCAAGAAAGGTCTTCATGGTTTCCATGTTCATGAGTTTGGTGACAACACCAATGGTACATACATATGCATACACATACTAATCTTATCTCTATTACTCAATCGGATAATGTCATCTTATTTATGTGGGGCAGCAATACATGCCTAATCATCTTGTATATGAGACGAAAAGTTATTCAAAATATCATACATTTGTATAATCAATTGCTATATTTAACTGGTCTTCATGCCTGACTGCAATTTAAAGGTTGTACAAGTGCTGGAGCTCATTTCAATCCTTTGGGTAAGGAGCACGGTGCACCGGATGCTGCAGTTCGCCATGTTGGTGATTTGGGAAACATCGAGGCTGGAGACAATGGTGTGGCTAAAGTTAATATCACGGATAAAGTAATCCAACTAGGAGGATCCAATAATATCATTGGTAGAACTATTGTGGTAAGAATAATAATACGCGTATGTAGTATATTTGAATAATTAGAGTATTGATGTTCTTGGGAAATCTAACAATTTTTAAATACATATTACATTTTATAGGTTCATGCTGATCCTGATGACATGGGTTTGGGAGGTCACGAGCTGTCCAAGACTACAGGAAATGCAGGCGCTCGGTTGGCCTGTGGTGTCATTGGTATCACAAAATCATGAATTCAAAGCAAAATATGAATTCAAAAGACAAGAACGAATCTACTACTACTGGTATTGTTCTTGCTTTTGGATAATATTGATAGAACTAAGGAACATCATTTATCATTCCTTATATTACATACCATGAATACGTGGATGTAATGTTACACAGTGAATCTACTTTTTCTTTTCAAAGGGATGTAAGCAAATATATATTAATTTTTAAGTTGCTGCAAGTAATATTCTTGAAGTATATAATAAAAATGGTTGCTGTATACATGAGTAATAGTCTGTAATTTCCTTCCCATATCATTGTAAAATTAACAAGCATTTTAAATAAATGCTTCGTATTTATTCCATTTTCATGTGCATGTTTTGACGACTATGTAGGCTAAGATTATACAAAGAAAAATAATGTGTATATCAATATTTTTTTCAATAACAGAAAATATAACAATCTCATGAGTGCATAACAAGTTTTGTATTATAACATTACAAAATGCAAATCATTTTAGCTGCATTATTTTTATAGAAAATATATCTGTATACCACTTTCACAGAATAGTTATTCGTTTTAATCCGACAAGCACTGATATCGCTTTATACATATTCACTATTAGACTATTGCAAACGATTTTTTCAACGTATTATAAGATAAAAAGACTTTGACCGCCGACGTTGCCATTTTTGTTCTTTTTTTTTTAATACGATGATGCATTACGTTAATTTTTAACATGTAGTAAATTCAAGCGTGTAAATATACTAAAGAGGTTGAAATATATCATACAACTTTAGCACACACTAAACGTAATCTACTATGTAAATACTGTATATATAATGTCTCCATAAATAAAAATAAATAGATTAGCAACCAGTTCTATAATTATGCCCTTCAGCTAATGACCATGAACATGTTTGAATACTGGTCCCTAATATTGATTTTTGCATAACAGAGGCAGATATAACGCGGATGATAAACTGCAACAAATAATAACTAAATTAAAAGAGAATTATTCGATCCGTGAAACTTAGATCATATGCTACTCGCACCATTAAACTCATAATATCTATACAAATTACAAACAATATTTAATAAACTGTAAACACTGTAATAATTTTGAAAACTACAAATTTAGTGATTGATTAAAATAATTGTATTATAAGTATATAAATAAGTGTAACAGTTACTGAATTTACAAGTTTTTCAATAGTGTTTGATTATAAAAGTATGAATCTATCAATACAATTTGGAATTATACATGATTGTAACTATTATCATGGGAGTGCCTCTATGAATATAGCAACATAAATTTAATATTGTCTTCCATATGAGTTGTAGTTTATGGGTTTTCTTTGCATATTGGGAGCACGTTGTTGATTAAATGCAACTGCTAATGCATTATGAGGCAACGGCGGACCAGAATTTCCCCTAAACAACATTAGAATTAACAAGTATAAACCGCCGACACATTTACTTAAGAAGTCTATAATTCCTAAGCATATTGGAGTTAACGCTCGTATTAAAAATGATAATTCACGAGTCAGTTTTAAACTGTAGTCACTAAGATACCATAGGGCATTTATAACAAACGTTATTATTGTCATTATCATGATTGAATTGAATTTTATAGCTTCGCATATATTATTATATGTTAAAATCTGCAAAAAGATACATAGTTAATATAGAGTATGAAAATGAATACATTATCTTACGCAATTAGTCGTGTACTTACTCCCTTTAAATTAAACACAGGAAACTCCATATCCTGGAAGACTTTGCTCTCATTTGCTTGGAATAATTTCAAATGCTTTACTGTTATGGATATCATATTGTCCTTAAATTTAATCGAACGTATTTGGAACCAGTGTTTACCCAAAGGTATTTGTTCCAAGTCGACCCAAAGTGAATACCCTACTACTGTGTCATCCTTGGTTTCACCTGGTTGTTGTAATTAAAAAAATAGTTGCATTTATTTCATTTAAGCATATATTGTGAAGTGTAATAAATAGGTTTTAATAGAATAATCTTACTTGTTATGCCTAACCATTTAGATGTACCATAATGAGATTGAACTATTTTATGAATCTCCTTTAAAGCTTTTATTAATTCATCCTCTTCCATGCTCACCAGAATTATATCTCTAATCGCAAATATAGTTTATTATTAATAATAGCATATCACAACTTATATTAGGAAATTGAAAAGATACATACTTATATGTTTTAAGAGATTCCACATAGCGTCTTTCTATGTATTGACCAATAAAAATTTTTTTCCCCAATAATTGTTTCATTTTCGTTTTTACCTCATTGTCTGTTATGTTTAAAAAAGATGAATTTTCTAGCAGTCTTGTTGTTTCTGAAGAATCTTCCATGACCTGGAACAATAAATATTTATACATACACACGTGCAGCTTTACCTCTACTAAAAATAATTCATCTTTTGAATTTACAAGTTTCATCATAGTTTCAATAAAGAAATGGATATTTTAAAATTCTCATTTGTAAATATATTCTATTTTTAAATAAGGAATATTGTCGTACTATGTACATCAAATGCACTTACGTACGAAGGTTATGCTTGTAATATATGTACGCTAGATATTGTTTCGTATAAATTCCAACTTGCAAAGCAATTAATTGTTACAATCCTTCCTTTCTTTCCTTATGGCTGACTCCTCCAATGAGGAGATGTGCCAGTAATTATTACAAGGTATAGTAGATGTATCCTGTCACGATATAACAAAAATATTAGATATATGTATTTTTGATATGTACAAATGTACAAGATAGATGTATATGGAAACTGAAAGGCCGGTTTTTATGTTATAAAAACAGTTTTTGTTAATCAATCTCAATAACATTTGTTTTATACATAATGCATGGTCAACAACAATGCTGGAAATATAATATATTGCAAAATCACATATCGTATGTGGGAATCAACCATAGAACTCTACAAATTGCGGAAGTCCAACGATAAGTTATAATTGGTGATAACTGTAATATGTACGCTATTGGTTTATCAGAAATACCACTAGTCAACGGCCAATAGTGTTTCTTTTATCAGCTGCTATTCTTCTAAGAATCCATCCTTGCAAAATCTGACGATCTACTTCAATCCATGGTAGAATCAGACAAGGTATGCTCTGACGCATTATGGTGCAGAGGACCAATAAGCTGCTGCCCGAAGATTCCGCCATTGTTGCTGCGTAATTTGAAACAAGGCGCAGTTTTAACTGTTGAAAACTGTCTTAATAAATATTATTTCTAATTAAAATTAATTTCATCCATCTGGATATTTTATAGTCTTGAAAAGTAAAATAAATTGTAAATTTATAATTATGGTTATATTTAAATTATGTGAATAATTAAATTAATTGATTACCCACCGCGAGTCCCTTCCTATTACAACTAAATATAGCATGTTTCATTAAACAATGATACTCTATGTCGATTCACAAATAAATAATCTATTTTTAAAAAATAAACAATAAATTGTCGCCTTTATTATGCACAATAAAAACCTCACCACTCACTTCACATACGATCAGGATCAAGTTATAAGGGGTTATGGGATGGGATACATATGGATACATATCACGATATAAACATAGAACACTGAAAAATGGCGGAATCTTCGGGTGCGCATAAGTGGTCGAAAATGTGTCCATAAACTGAACATACCTTGTCTCATTCTACCAGGGGCACAGCTGATTGCAACTGATCTACATATAATGAGAGGAAGAAGATACGGTGGACATATGCCTATTGATGTCTATGTTAGTTTTGTTTTCTACGCTGTTCCTGGAGTTATAGTAAGGTACAGTTTCTGATGATGAAAATTTTGTGAAGGATCGTAGAGTATCCCAGAAACTTAAGTATGATATTGTGAACAAATATCGTGAGAAAAAAATAATATTAATTTTACGTCAATATTGAGAAACAATGGCAGATGAATGTGATATGCAAGTAGATAATGCCCCTGCAGAGAAAATAACCTCTGAAAGTTTCACATTTGCACAACCAAACATTGTATCAAGTCCCGAAAGAGTGGTAGATTTGAGTAAAATTACAGAATATTCCGTAACAAACGATGGAAAAAGTACATTTACTTTTGCCAACCCAGCAAGTATACCTCTTGTGCCTAATCAGAATGAAGAGGCATTTGACCATGAGGATTGGAAATGTGAGAAACAATACAAACCTAAAATATTCAGGAATACATTTAAACCACCAGTAAGTGTATTCACGCAAGCTCTTAGAGAAACAACTGGCTTTGAGTTATCCAAAAAGCAATCACGATTGCAAGGTGCTAAGGAGAACATTGATCACTCGATAACATGCATAAATGTTCCAAAATCATTGCTGACAAAAGTTACAGCAAAAGAATATTTCGTGAAATATGGCAACATTTCAAAAATAACACTAAGACCAAGAAAACAGATTATAACAATATTTTATACGACAGCAGAAGCAGCTAATACTGCATACCAGAATAGCGGGGAATACTTGGGACAAAAGTTTGATGTATATTGGACTAATTCAGAGATGTTACCAAAATCTCCAGTAAAAAAGAAGGAGTCGAGTAAAACAACAGTAAGGCATTTCCTTACAGGAACTGACGAAGAAGTCCAAGCAGAACTAGATGCAATGTCAGGATTAGAGTATCGTTTACATGGTGAGCATAAAGTTGGTGCACCTCCTGTATTACGAAAGCCTCGAATCCCGATTGCTAAAGAAGCACCAAAGTATGAGAAAGCAACAAAATTAGAAAAACAGCCTGTAAAAGTAGAGAAATATGAGGCTGAAAGTCAGATCCAAAATATTGTCCCATCAGCAACTATTGAAGAGCTACAAAATACAATTCGTCAAATGGCTAGCACAGCAGAAGACAAATATAGAATATTGGAAGCTCGCGACCGGCTTATAAGATTTAAGCAGATAAAGCCTCATACATTGGCAACTGCAAAAAGTACCAAAGGCACTTGCCCAGATATGTGTCCAGAGAAAGAACGTCTTATGCGAGAATCTCAAAGACAAGTTGCAGCATACGAACTTATGGAGGGTACGGAGTACAAAATAAATCATATGATTGCCATAAAACAGTACTCTAGATCTTCAGCAGATCAAGAAGAACCACTGGCTCATGAACTAAGACCTGTCGAGTCTCTCAAAATGACTATGAGTTATTTATTACATGAAATAGCAAATCTATGTGATGAAGAAGGGACAAATTTAGCAGAATGGTTTCACTTTTTATGGGACAGAACAAGAGGCATCCGAAAGGACATAACTCAGCAGGAATTATGTTGCACCGACAGTGTTGAATTGGTTGAGCAGTGTGCCAGATTTCATATAGTATGCTCAGAACGTCTTTGTGCCGAAGAACCATCTGTATTCGACAAGAAAATCAACACTGAGAATTTGACCAAATGTTTACAATCTTTAAAATACATGTATCAGGACCTCCGAGTAAAAGGTATCTCTTGTAAAAATGAACCTGAATTTCGTGCATATATTATCTTACTAAATTTGAACAACGGTAATTTTATGTGGGAAGTACAAAAATTACCAATAACATTACAAAAGTCGCCTGAAGTTCGATTTGCTATTGAAGTTTACTCTTCGCTTCAATCTAACAATTTTTCTAAGTTCTTCAAACTCGTTCGACGCACGACTTACCTAAATGCCTGCATTTTATTAAGGTATTTTAATCAAGTCAGAGTAAAAGCTTTATCAGTGATGGTGAAGGCATATTGCAGAACAACTTCAACACCTTTTCCGTTATATGAATTAATTGACATTCTTGGATTTGAAGATGAGAACGAAGCAGTGTACTTCTGTGAACAAGTTGGCCTGAATACTTCCAGTGATGATATGCATATAATGTTAAACAGACAAAACTTCAGTTCGCCCATTTCTAGTATAGATCAAGGCAGAGCTATAAATATAGTAGAATCAAAGAGGACAGGGATGCATTTATCAATTGGCGAATGTATCACCGGTGGGACGCTGCCTGAAAAAACTTACAAGAACCATAAACCACATGAAAGCTTTGATTCATCAGGTTATTTGAAAACCAAATCCATAAATGCTGAGGATCAAAGTGGAACTGATATTTCTGATATTAGTGATCCATACGAGTTTAAAGATGAGCATCATGACGATCGTCATAAGCCATCACGGAATTTCAAATCTCAAGTTTCTACGAAGCACAGTACTTTGAATGATACAGGTGCTGGTCATTTAACTAAACAAATTGATGTCTCTACGAAAAAACCTGCTGGACGTTTCACTGGTCAGTCTACTAATAAACAACAAAATATATTTGCATACAAGCCAAGTACAAATACAACAGCTTTTGCTAAACCTGAAGAACCTGGTCCATTTGGAACTAAGCATTCACCAAATACTTCTGAAGAGCATGCGTCTCAATCTCGCAACAAATTTGATTTGGCTACTGAAAACGAAGGACCATTTTCTAGTAAACCAACAGTTTTTGGTACAAAAACTAATGAGACTTCACGATTTAACAGTCCCTTTGCGACTTCCACGATAAGTACAACTGGTAAAGGTTCATCAGTATTTTCCAAGTCTAACTTAACATCATCCACTCATCCAGTTAAGACGACAGAGCAGGATACAAGTACAGCATTTGGAGCAGGAACAATAACAAATATTTTCACGAAACCAACGTCAGGAAATATATTTGCCAAATCCACAACAGTTGCGACAGCATTTCCGCGGAACCGTTCTAATGCACAAGCTTCTGCAAAAATCGAGGAGGGAAGTGATTCTATATCATCAAAAAATATCTTAAAAACATCTGACCTAAAGTCTCCTGTGAAAAAGCAGTCGAAAATTCACTCTGAGATAAACCAAACGAAATTGGAAGTAGAGAAGAGGCTGCAGACTGAGAAGATAAAGTTGCAAAAGATCGAACGTGAGAAGAAATTAAAAGCTGTTGAAGCCGAAGCTTCATTAATCTTAAAAGTCTTGGAAGACGATGTTATAAAGGATATGTGCTCTTCCCTGGTGAGGAAAGAATTTAACAAGATTCTAATGATAAATAAATTGAGTAAGAAGATCATGGAAGACATGGTCAACCAAATCGTTCTGGAATCATGTGAAGATATCTTGAATGAAATTTACATTCAGCAAAGATTACTTGAAATATCTCAGAAAATAAAAAAACGATTAATTATGAAGTATTACATGACGTGGAGACAGTGTGCCTCCAAGAAGAAGAGAGAAAGAGAAGCCTTGGACAATACTCCTGTTTGGTTGCAAAAGAGAAGTGTGGAGGAGTGTGCTAATTTATTATATCGCCAGGATCAACATCTGGTGATTGAAAGTATGCGAAGAAAAAAGATCAAACGGGAAGTCGAAGAACCAAAAAGACAATTGGAACCAATTGAAGTTATTATACATAATGGCGTAAAAGAGAATGCAAAGTATTTGGATATTGAAGCAATGCCCAATATATTCTGGAAAATGGTTATTTCATGGCCCGATTTGGAAAAGAGATTTCTTTTGTGGAAGCACAAAAAGATAATGAGTGAATATCTCTGCCCTGATGACTTTACAACAGAACCCATTATAAAGACTTACAGACCCAATTCATATGAGACTTTGAATTTATGCATAAGACAATCTGAGGGTTTAATTAGCGATCACAAGCTGATTGGCATAGATGCTTTATTATTTATTATTGATACTTCAGAGGATGCAAAGTCTGTCATACGACGTCTGACCAAAACAGTACTTTCAAGAAATAAGCTCATGCCTATACCGTTATACTTCGTCGCCCTGGGAAACGAACATTGGACATTTGAGAATAGCAGACTTAAGGCGCATTTGGAAAAATTGATTGAGTCTGATTACGTATCCCAGTATACGGTACATTTAGAAAATACCATAAACGAAAAAGTTATACTCGAACTCATTCAGAATGCTACAAGATGGTTGTCGAAAAATAAATCACCAGCAGTACCGTTGGAAATGAACTACTTGAGTGAGGTCTTGGATGGTTGTTTAACGGAAGAACTATGGTTAAGGTAAATATGATATACAACCAGCTGTGTATATTAAACAATTACAATTTTTATCTATATGAATCCGTCTAAAAATATTAAAAATTACTTTCCTTGTTCTAGAATTCAAGGCCATTCACCGTTCAATGAACATCTAGCATCGGTTTTGAACGATCCGAATTTTATAATAAATTTTCACAATGAAGCTGTAACACATTTGAGGGATATATTTCTCGATTCGGAATCATTATCATACACAGATTTTGCTCCGGAATTGAAAAAGTGTTTAAACACGAAGTATGAGCTTCCTTGCAGTTATGAATATTTTAATGATGCGTGGAAGAAGGAAGGAAATAGAGAGGAGTTAGAAAGTGCTTTGGATAAATTAAAATTGCCACGTTGGAAGTAAGATTTATAAACCTCATCAGGAATATATTATATATTTTTTATACTAAATATTTCAATTAATTATTCTTATTGTTACAGTTTTGACTGGCCCATCATGGACATGTGGGAACTACGTAACGCTATAACGTATTACTGCCAAGAGGCATTAACAGAGTCAAATTATGATACCGTACCGTATACTATTTTAAGTAATTTATTCCTAACAGCAGACGATTCTGATATACCTAATTTTGTAAATGTATTATTGCGAATTCTTAAGGAAAAGGTTTCCTTGATCCGTTGCCATCTGAAAGTAGTTTATAACCGTAATCATATGAAGCATTTCCGAACTCTACCGTGGTGGTTTAAATCGAAGGTATTCACGGATTACACCGCACACCAGGAATTAAAACTTCAAAACAAATTACGGGAGAAAGATTTACATGATGAATCATTTGGCAAAAAGCAAAGGTTGAATGGAAGTGACATAAGTATGAGTGACGATTTAAGTATGTACGAAGAGTGCGAACCGTTAGCTGAATTTTGTAAAGTGACGCAGGATCAGATAATGGAAGTACGTAATATTAGACAAGCGTTTGAAAATGGTTTTGAAAATTACCGATCGAAGAGTGAAACGTTGGAGGAAATGTTAACAAAAGCGTTACTAGACGAAGTGTGAAAAATCTCACGAATATAAAGAAATCTTACACAATTGATATAATTTTGTATAAATTTTGTTAAAATATTTTTTAGTATACTAAGATACATACTCTGACAGTGTTGCAATAAAACATAAAAGGAAAAATTCCGTTTCACATGAAATTATAGAATTAATTTTACCCTGACTCTTTTAACAAATAAGATAATTAAAATTAACACGCTTGTTTTGGTGACTTGAAAACACGATTAAAAGATTCGATTGGCAGACCTAAGGGGCTGTGCCTGTATAGTTTGCTCAATGGGTATTTAAATCCTAATCTTTATCAGACAATTACGTCGAGTACCACAGTAAGCATAATGACTCAGGCTAGAAGTCAGGGGCCGATTAGATTAAAGATTATTTGCTAAGTGAGTTCGTCATACCTGGAATCCCTAGCATTCTTTGTCCCCAGAAAAAACTTTATGCCGTCCCATTACCGAAATAAGTTCAGCTCTTTAAACCTCGATCGTAGCGTGATAAAGTCTTATGCAAAATTGCGTAAGAATAAATGCTACGCAAAAGAAATATAAAATTAATTTGCTGAAATTAAAAACAAGATATCCAGAAATCAGTATTGTATTATATTTAACCACTTTATCGTTATTCGATTAAGAATAACAGAAATGCGCGCATTCATCATGATCTATGTAATACTTTTAAACAAAACTTACATAATTGATAACGAGCTAGGAAGTTTTGTGCATATCCTGTCGTCTACTCCAAAAATGTTATTAAGTCTGTTATACTTTGCAAGGGTCATGTTATGATGAGAAAAATTGATTGAGGTTCAGTTGATATTCAGGGTCTCCTAATGACTGTCATTTACTTTTGAAAGTAGTATTATTTTTAAATTCTCGAAAAGTAAGGAAGACGGAATTATTTGCCGTTTTCTAGGTGACGAATCCCGTTTTGAACGGCAGTGAATGTGAGATGAACGGTAGCCACAACCCCTCAAAGAAGATGATTGGTGAAACGGTGTCAGGTATTTTTGTAGGGTGCTGTATAAAAGTAGCCAGAGACTCCTATAGGGAAACACTCGAGTTTAACGTTTAAAAGCCAACGGTCGTTCTGCGAGCTCAATGTTAGTTCAGTGTTTTGTTCATTTAAATACCCATACGAAACGGTGCAGTGAATTTTCACAGAACTCCTGAGTGAACGGCGGTGATATTTCGACGTCCTTATGACAGTCGGAATTATAGGAAAACTCCGGTAACTTTTCTCGGCATTTATTTTGCGTAAAAGTGTTTCCTACGAAGCTGCAAAGTTGCCGAGGCGCGAAATGCGCTCCTAGCGCGTTCCCTCTGAGCTTCTCTTCATTTTTTCCTGTTATTTTGAATCTTAGGCTTTTGCTGCACCTTGCTTGATATTCTTAAAGATTTATACGATTTCTTCACGCTGAACATTATGTCTCATCTAAAGTATATGAAGGAATTAAATAGCTTGACTCGTATGGATGACGCGATAAAAGGACCTGCTCCTCGTTGGCAGAAGAAACATCTCGAGGCCTCCAATTCTAGGTGATATGGATTTTCTATCTTATTTTTAATATACTTAACACTTCTAAAATTTCTTTTAGTAATTTTAGTGGTGTTGTAGTATTCATGAATCGATGTAAAAGTTTTTCTATGATGCGTTCACCTCTGTCGGCACAACGACTGATTATAGACTCCATTTTAATACTACATAACGGGTGTATTAAAAAAAGGGGTTATTGATAAAACTCCAAGTAAAGATTACGAAATATAGAATCTGTTGTATTTTTTATTATAACGAATAATTTTAAGTTACATATTATGGAAAAACTTTCTGATAGGATTATATAGTAAAATACTGATATAGAATCGAGATGTAAAGATCCGTTATAAAAAATGTAAAACTGGTTTGGAGTAAGTTGTTCAAGACATCTTTTACCCTTTCATTTGTGTTACCTTGATATGCTGATGCAGCAATGTGAATATAATATATTTTCATATTTTTATAATGTAGAAATCTTTTTAATATTTTTCAGCATTAATCTCAGCTTGAATGCCTCTCGTAAAGTTATAAGTGGATCCTTTGTAAATGCAAGTACTGGAAAAACACCAACAAAACGTTCGGATATACGTACTAAGAGAACTCCATCGAAAGCTAATAAAAAGTCACCTAGTAAGTATGAAAAGTCCATGGTATAAAAGTACTGATATCTGTATTATGTATGCATGGTGAAAATCTATATAAGAATTAATAAATTATCTACAAATAGACTGTTGCAACACTGTGGTATACTTAATATAAGGATCTGATATATATATATATATATGTATTTAATTACTATATGTATTTTATTTAACTTCTTCATACAGGCATCAAATTTCATCATAATCATCTGATCTGAATGTATGAATGGGGCCCCATAAGTTTTGTTAATTATTTTTTATTTTGTCCATTGTCTAGTATGAATGTTGTGTGTAACTAACATAGTTGTGTGTGTTATCTGTGTATAGTGGCTGAATTGTTGAACCTGCTTTTGGTGACAGGTCGTGCTTCAACCACCCCTGCAAAGACTCCAAGTGGGGGTGACAGGTTCATTCCTTCTAGGGCAACGACCAACTTTGAATTGGGTCATTACAAGGTAAATAATAAATCAAAGTTATTACAGTGTTAATAATTCATTTACTGTATATATAATTTTACTTGACTATTGCCATCCTAATAGCTTCAACATCATGCGGATCAGGATGGAGATAAGGGAGATAACATAAGTCCTTCAAAGAGGGAGATGCAACGCCTCATAGGAGAAAACTTTCATGGTGGTGATATCAATAACATGAGAGTTTTGTCCTATCAGAATAAAGCCCCTGCGCCTCCTGAGGGCTATCAAAATCCATTAAGAGTTGTTTACAGTCAAACAAAAACACCCGCAAGCGTAAAAGCTTCCACTAGATATATTCCTCAAGCCCCTGACAGAATTTTGGATGCGCCTGAAATTATCGATGATTACTGTGAGTCAATTCTATACGATATATGAACTCAGTCACTGCATTTTAGTCTTGAATGAGTGATGTATAAATATTAAACCCATTATATTTGATCAATAAATGAGAAGAACTAATCATTTTCATTATTGCAGATCTGAACCTGGTGGACTGGTCCACGAATAATATATTAGCAGTAGCTTTAGGTGCGAACGTTTACCTATGGAATGCTGGAACAGGAACAATAGAACAATTATTAGAACTGGAAGGTAGCGATTATGTCTGTTCTGTTGCTTGGATACAGGAGGGTCCATATTTGGCAGTTGGAACTACATTAGGTAATACCGAGCTATGGGATTGTAGTCAAATGAAACGAGTTCGTGTTATGAACGGACACTCGGCCAGAGTTGGTTCCCTAGCTTGGAATTCTCATATATTGACAAGTGGATGTAGGTATGTTGAAACGAATAAGGACAATTTTTAATAACTATTACTGTTTAATAACTATTCATTACCGAAGGAATTATATTACATGATAAATTTCTTGCTACAGATCAGGTCAGATAGCGCATCATGACGTTAGACAGCGCGAGCATCTTGTGTCATCAATTAACGCACATGCTCAAGAAATTTGTGGTTTAAAATGGTCACCCGATGGTAAATACTTAGCAAGCGGCGGAAATGACAACATGTTGCAAATTTGGTCATCCACGGCAGGTCAAAGTTCACAAACGCAACCTATTTATTCATTAAATCAACACCAAGCTGCGGTTAAAGCACTTGCCTGGTGTCCATGGCAAAATAATATACTAGCAAGCGGCGGCGGTACAGCTGACAGAACAATAAGATTCTGGAACTGTAATACAGGTAGTTACAAAAAATTATTGTAGCAATATTTTTAGGCACGGCCGCATAGAACATTTACTTTTCAACCTGCATTCAATTTAATGGTCGTATTTATGATTATTTTATGACAATATATATTCTGTTAAAGGTGCCTGCATGAACACAATTGATACAAAATCTCAAGTTTGTTCGCTGTTGTGGTCGACAACGTACAAAGAGATTGTTTCGGGGCATGGATATGCACAGAATCAGTTGACTATTTGGAAATATCCAGCGATGTCTAAAGTAGCAGAACTCACTGGACATTCCAGTCGTGTTCTACACTTAGCCATGTCTCCGGACGGTACAACAATTCTTAGTGCGGGTGCTGACGAAACACTTAGATTGTGGAAATGCTTCCAACCTGATCCGCATAAGAAGAAGGAACCATCGGACATGAAGTCTGTTGCATCCAGACTCAAACAATCGATTCGATAAAATGCTGTAACTTTAAGAGAAGTAAATTTTCTTATTTATTTTGCGTGAGTGTAGTGTATGTCAACATCTTTCTAGAGAATAAAGACTTACGACGATACTTCAGTTTCGTCGGGTAAGACGTCCGATTCTTATGTTTTTACTTCATTAAATATTAATCAAATTCTCAAAGATGATTTTTATTTGACAAATTTTCGTTCGATTTGTACTATAATTATTGAATATTAATTGAAAACTGAATCAGCGTATGTTATGACAAATATTGTTTTGGACTGCAGACCTTTCAGTGTATCGTATAAAAGCGCTGGTGTGGTTTCCCTTAAATATAAGAGCGCGTGTATATGGCTGTATAGATCTGTTTATGAACGCATGCGGACTTATATTTACGTTCCAGCAGTAGAATTTAAACCTATATATATTTAAGTTTTTGACTTTGTACAAGAGTTTGAATAAACAAATGCATCCAGAATAATTGCTTCCGTGGTATTCAAATGTAATAATTATTTAATCAAGAAAAAAGACCTATCCGTTTAATAGCAATAAATCAGCTGATTTTATCTTCACCAGAATACTTTATTATAATGAATTATCTTACTGCATATAATAAAGAAAAAATCCAAGCAATACTTGAACAGCATATATGTACACCATATGAGTAATATTTAGCTACCTGATAGCTAGTGAAAGGTATTTCTGGTCCCTCGTATGCTACACCATTGCAAGAGACGCTCAGGTAGTAATTCCTGGAGTCGATCGTTGCGAAGCGTGTAAATAACTCACCTGAATCTTATATCTTATTACATGTATTTAAATGTATTTTTGAAAAAAGTTTATCGATTGGAGTAAATAAATTCCACGTGCATTACTCGTCATGCTTTAATGGATACATAAAAGGACATTTGTTTTAGCTGGATTTATGAATTTCTGATTATTAGAACAAGATGAACGAAGGTGAGAATAAAACTCTACTCCAAAAATCTGACAATAGAACAATAGGATCCTCAAATGCGTTGGGAAACGAAAAGCACGAAGATGATGAACATGATTGGTGGGCAAGTGATAGCGGATCAAGTTCAGGGTCATATTATTCTGACACAGGCAGGTATGTAATCGAAAGAATTAACATGTAAATTTTGAAAAGTATACTGTGCTCCATTTCATTTTTATCAACAATTTTAGTTCGACAGTTGAATGGGAATCTGAAATTGATCCAACTGGTGAAGTATTCTATATAGAATCGCAGACAGATACGTTTATTGACAGTCACAAGTCAAGTAATGACAGATCAGAATCTCCACCGCCTGAATTGACAAGGCGGCGTAGTACAAGAGCAGGAAAATTAATGCGTCTTATAAAACGTAGAGAAAGTAAAAGATACAGCGTGAGAAATAAAAAGTCTACTGGAACTGGATTGGAGCATGCTGAGAGTCAACAACAAAAAGGTGGCAATGGAAGTAAGGAAGTTACTTTTAGGGATTCTCAGGTACCACGATTATCAACAACAATAATAATAAATTTATGCAGAATTCATAAATGAATAATAAGCAGAAAATATGTATACATTTATTTTAACAGGCAGGAGAAATTCGAAATGTTACTTTATTGGTAGATCCGGATAAAAAGCATAAATTGGGAAGAAGGGCGACATTGTGCGAAGCTTATTTGGGAATTACGCCGAGTACTTTTTCAGACAAAGTTAGAGTAATGGTAGCAGGATTTATTCCTGATGGAGAAGCTATAAGAAACAAAAGTATTAAAATTGGAGATTGGCTAAGAAGTATAAATTCGAGGGAGGTCACAGTTCAGAATTTAGAGCACATCCTGTCTGGAATATCAACAGCCACCAATGTGAGCTTTAAAATTCTAATTAATTTACAGATTCAAATTGAAACACGGATATAAGTATTGCTATCCTTGCAGATAAGATTGGAATTGCAGAGAGTTACAGGAATTGAAGTAACTACCAGTTCACCAATAACAAATTCTCCAAAGGTTGTACTGTCTTATTGCACTTTTTAAATTAGAAACCGAATATAGATAAAATATATAATTACATTTTAGCAATCAGTATTGGTACGTCAACTAGTGAATAAAGAAGAAGCCAAGGTCTTTATGGAATCACTTCTGGATCTGTTTATTGGGGTGATATATTTAAAAACAACAGGTCTTTCTGAAACGGGTCCAGAATTACAAGGTGTATTGTACAGCTTCCCCCGTTCTCAGAGTGTAAATACTCAGACTTTTTTATGCACTGCCAGAGGTGCCTTTATTACACTTAATCACATGCTTCCTGGAATGACAGGGCCACCGCCTATCAGGTATCAATTCAAATGGATTATCTAACAAAAATGTCTATTGGATTCAAAGAATCATTGCTCATAGTATAATGACAATTTTCAGTACTAGCGTATCTTTAGCTGGTGAGATAATCCATATCGTTTATACAACTCGTGGAGATGACTTATTTTTAATGGCAGTGCCTGATAAACGGTAAGTCCTTACTAAATCTAATGTGATCCTTACAGATTTTATTATACACAATTAATTAACGAACAGATGCAGTTTGCTAGAAAGTATAGAACTGTCTGCAGATATTGTACGCGCTCTAGAATTTAATTACGGAACATTATCTAAATGCTTTACAACGGAGGATATACATGCTGCATTAGACCACTTTTTCGCATTACTATTCTTCCGATTAATAAACGGTAACAAATGTCCAGAAACCAATGATTCGTATGAAAACATTGTTAACTTGAGAGATGAATTAATATCCTTACAAAAGTGTGAATTTGAAAATTTCCTCTCGGCTGCTCATTTGATTCAATTGCCAAGAGATGCACAAATTCAAATTGATGCTGCCTTAAACGAGATGGAAGCTATGGACTATAGGGATTGGGTATGGACAATTATAAGATTTTATATAATAGTGATAAAATTTAATGAATATAAATTATAGATCAAAAAAATTAACAGAATGAAGACCCAATGGACTGCCAGAGATTATATACAATACTGGGAAGTTGTCTCTACCACAAAAATTACTTGTTGGGCTCTCACTTAGCTCATGAAGATTTAATAGTGGTCCATTCATTTCTTCGGCAAAATGGACTATTAAATCTAGTCAAGAGTGAACCTGTGAAGTCTCTGATAATTTATAGACAAGTATACCCACCATCCTGTGCACGCAAAGATACAGAAAACGGAGCGTGTCAATTATTAGGCTCAGGGAAAAAATGGTTTTTACTTGTTGTCGGGTACGGCCATGAGTTACTAGCAGTTCTCTTAGAATCTGGTGGCTGTACAGCGAGGTAAATTATTTATTAATAATAGAATGACTGAATTTTTGTCCCTCGATAAATTTCTTTAAGTAATTTCATCAAACCGATTTTATAGCCACATGGAAAATACAGGTCCAGACATATTTTATGTAGAGGAAGCTCAGGAGACTTTGAAGCACATACAAAAAATTGGAATATCGACTTTAGTTGGAAAATGGATTTCTGCTAATGCAAGACCTGAAGTTATTTCTATGGAGGATCGTACAATAGTCAAAACATCATCAAGCATAGCAGAAAATTTGTTAGGCCTTATTAAATCATCAGATGCTCAAAACACATTGCACAAAATGACTCCAAACTCAACAGTTACGAAAAAGACACCAGAGGTAGCTTCAATATTGAAAAAGCGTAGTCCAGAACAAAGTCCCATAATGTCAGGTTCAGGTAAATAATCTCTTCAATTCCAAAAGGCTCTAATGATTGCTTCCGATATTTACATCGGCTAAATTTTACAATTATTTTAGTTTATTCTTTACAAATGTCTGAGGACTCCATAAGCCAGGGCACAGGAGCAATAAGTGAAATCAGTGACGAAGCTGCACCAATTTTAGGCAGAAGAGCAACAAGAGAATGTAACAATGCCACTTCAAAACATTCAGAAGATAGTGACTCGGATGTGGATATGTACAGAGTCAGTATAATTCTATAGATTAATTATAATATACAATTTAATTGTTTAAAAATGAAGCATTATTTGTTGCAGAATGACTGTCAAGTAGGTACAATGGATATTTCGGACATCAGAGAGAATTTACTAAATCAAGCAGAATATATTGTCCCAAAGAAATTAACG
Source organism: Calameuta pallipes (assembly GCA_030142375.1). NCBI lineage: Eukaryota > Metazoa > Arthropoda > Insecta > Hymenoptera > Cephidae > Calameuta > Calameuta pallipes. The sequence goes on from JARQSW010000349.1 coordinate 1,941,471, forward strand.
TCTGGTGAAAAGAATATTCTCTTTCATTATATCCACTTAGATATGCTTGAGGGTATACTTCTATCATCGGAGACTGCAGAAAATTCTCTAAAGAATGCTAAAATTTTAACTAACTTCAACAGATGCGCACACATTATTCATAAGTTACTACACAACACGGTGAGATTTAAGAAAATGTTAAGTCAAGATATGGATAAGTCTGTGATTAACAAAAGTCTCATTGCTATTAAAGAACATGGTGTTCTGTTTGAATGGGATAGTTTGTCATATTGGGTAATTGGACGATTGTACACTACACCGCATCCTAAAGAATTATATGTCTGTTATCAAGACACAGCACCACAGAACTTGGTTGAAATGGCATTTAGACTAAATTCGATGTGGAACTAATGTTACGATGTATAAAATATAATATTTAGTGTACTAATACTCTGTGTCACGAAAACTACTATTGTACTTTGAGAAAATGATACCCTTTAATATTAATAACATTAATTTTGCACACAATCAAACCCATATAAATAATATTCTTTAATTAATCATATTTAAAGTTATTGCGACTGATACCTCAACGAGAAAATAGTAAGCATGAATTTTACAAAACATTTCATATACCTTTTTCTACAAGCATATGTGAATACACATTTTTCTGTTAATAATAATTGATGAGAACAATACGAATAATATAAAATTCTATTGGAGCTATTCATCCTTTGAAGCAAGATAATCATAAGAAAATCTCGACATAATAATCTATATGTACAACTTATCACTTACTATGAATTAGTCAATGGATTCATCTAATTTCAAAAAGGGTAAATCTAATATTGGAGATGTATTTGATAGTTCGTCATTAGAATTCTGCACTTCGGGAATTTTAACTATGACACAAGCACCAGCCATTTTACTTCCATAGTGACCTGCCCAAAAGGATTTATCCTTACCACCATGATGGAAACTTATTTGTCTTACATGACGACCATAATTTTTAAACTCGTGGGATATCTTTAAAAAAAATAAAATGACACTTTTATAATATTTTCTGTAGAATGAATGTTTCTGAATACTTACACGATGCCATTGATTCTGTCGTTCTCCTTCGATGATATCATGAAATTGAAATGAGTCTATTACATCGTGCGAGTCTCCTAATAATTCTACAGTACATTCATAGAATGCAGGACAATCCCATCGACAGCTGTACCACTCACTTATCTGTTTGGATATCAAATTTTTATTAATATATGAATTACTTCAACGATGCCAGGAATATATGAAAAAGTATTTTTTTTACCACTATAGGTGGCTGTAGTTTGTCCATTAAGTATGGCGTTAATCCTTCATTTCCTAAGTCTATTGTCTGTTCCTTGGTGCAATTCCTGTAAGATGTGACAAAACAGTATTGCCCTCCTTCAAAAACTGGATCAGATAATGGTAACGGTGGTACACCAAGAGGTGGACATTCTACTATCCAGTGATCTCCACCATTGCTCCAAATTTTCCAGTGTCGATTGACACCCTGCTTCCCCGAATGATTTTTAAGTAAATTTCTTTCAAACGGTCTCTTCTTGCAAATAGCATAATAAACAGACCAAGGCATATTTTTTATTGGTGGCAATGAATGTTGGATTATCATTTCTGCTTTCTTACGCCATACATATTCCTTGTATTAATATCTTCCACCTCTTGCACACCAACTGGCAGTTTAACAGTGTTTTGTAGGGAACGTAACAAAGAATTTCAGAAAGTAATTCCTCAGGGATATATTGGTTTGTTATCTGCAGACCATTGTTATCATTTTCATCGAATTGAACACGGGATTCCATTTTTCCAGTAAGGTGTTGTCCCATAATCAGTTTTTTCTGCAAATTATTAAAAAAAGATTAAAAATGTTAATCTCATTTCAATGTTCCCACCAATACATAAAAATAGAATCAATTTATATAATTAAAAAAGTATATTTGAATTTTTATATTACACAGGCATATTACGTTGACAAACTCCTGATAGTCAAAAACGCATATATCAATAAACATGTTTAAAAGTGATTTGCAACATAAAATTGCCATATTACATGTTTAAAAGCGATCTACTTACTTAACCTTTCGTCGTTTCTTTAGATGCCAATATTCAGACAAATTTTCTCGTCACTTTGGCAATCCAATTTAGTGTTCAGTGTAAAAAAATGTACATATCGAGACGTATAACTTATGAGTCGTAAAATGCGACGCATGCGATATTTTTTACTACGGAAAACTGACGTTCCAAGAAGGTTGCGTCATATGTAATCGTTTTCATTTGAACTATGATGGAAGCTTTGTAAATAAATTAACAGGAACTGTATCTCGTTTAGAAATTATAAATTGAATTAAAATTAATAACAGCATCAGTAAATTTTGTCCAACTCTTAAATGCAGGAACTAATACTATTATTATGGATATTGACGCGAAACTAGTTTCTTGATCAGTTTTCAAATAGATCAATAAATTGATATTTCAAAACATACAAGTTCAAATCAAAATCAATTTTAACGACTTAAATTTTGTCCAGTAGTTCGTTGTTTTTTATTATCTTTGAAAGATTAATAAAATTGTTATCGAATAAACATACCAATAAAAGAATTATAATAAAAAATAGACATGATATTGTAAACGCAATTTTATTTCCTTCAATATGTGTGGAGCCATCAATGGCAATTGTACATCAAGATGAAAATACTTAAAGGAAATATGTACGTGGCTTGCGTACACTAAAGAGTGGCATACGAGTTTTATGTTGGATTCGTTTAGGTAGGGGAAACCTAATCTTTGAATCATGAAATTGTTTAATTTGAGGCCTACGACAGTTAGCAGCCTTTACAATTTCCACTTTTATGATCTGGATGGAATGAGCACGTGCTCGGTGACGTGCTCCCATGTCTCTGTAACATTGCGTTACAGCACCACTGACAGAAAGGTCTCTGTATTCTCTGTACATGTTGTGAGTTCCAGAACGTGAATCATATCGAAGCCAAATCCCAAAATTCTTTATTTTGGCAGGATTTTTTTCTGTAATCTAAAACAATTACATATTTATAACTTAAAACTGCATATTAAACATAATGAGCCATTAAAAAAAAAAACAGAAAATATAAATTTCTATATACTTGTTTCAAGGAAACTATTTCTCCTGTAGATTTCTTGAACTTCTTAAGTTGACGTAGGAAGTACCAGAATCTGGATTTTGCTACGATTGCATCTGGAGCAAATATCCTCATTTTATAAAGAGGAGTTGTTTTTTCGTCGACTGGGAGCTTGCGCCCAATCACTTCGAATTCTTTCAACTGAAAGAACAAAAACAAGAAACTATTATTCAATATAATTTTCATAGATATATTTTCCTGTTCATTATCTTATCAACTGTGAATATACTTTTCATTGCATAAAATCTACACTATAAACATATTGAACACATTCAATATAAGATCCCAACATCTATTGAATCCAATTTTATAAGAAATGTGTACAGGCTAGAAATACTCCATGTGACGCCTGCCATATCGTCAAATACCACGTTTATTTCTTAACTGTTATTTAGCACATACAACACGAATTTTCATAAAATTTCAAATAGACATATTTCAGTGTAATTAGAATAGATTAACAATATTTTCATTATTTATTAAATCAAAGAAATAAGTAAAATTCACTCACTTCTCCCTTCGCTTTCATCGTGGAATACGATCGGTGTGAAAGACAAACCGGAAAAGGAGTTCGGCACCATACTGGCTATCCGAAATGGTAACTTCCGTCCATTAACATCGCACGCGCTAAAATTAAATTGAATATTTATTCACCGAATTTTTTAAATGTAAATTCTTTTAATATGAATAAATTTTCGTTACGTATTTAACGTAACTAATTAATACTTAACACTCAACAACAGTTCGCTATATAATACATTTTAATCATTATAAATAGTACGTAAGAACTAACTATAATACACAGCAGGTAGCAGCTTTTATAGATATATTTATTTTAAATTAATTGAATCATTTATTAAAGTTGTACGTGATTGAGGACTAATTTCACCAAAGCACCAATTATATATTGGTTAGGAGGCTCAATCCCTATCAATCCCCATCTATTCTGTTCTGTTATGCCTGTGTGATAGGTTATATTATGAAAAGGTAACCCATCGACATATAGCATGGACTACGCGATCCCTACTTCAAACCCCTTGAAAAAGTGTCCGCTCGAATAGATAATGAGGGAATGAGATGGCGGCCAATACCTCTCCTTTTCTAATATTCGTATTGGCTACTTTTTTATCGCTCAGAGGATCTCAGGAACGTACTGTTAGATGCTGTTCCCCTGTTCCCTTTGCTTAT
>JARQSW010000349.1:1948212-2015203 GCA_030142375.1 Calameuta pallipes
TTGTCCTTTTACTAAATATACGTAAAGTTGACATGTTTTACATTATCAGGTACATGTGCTTTTGCTGACTTGTAATAATATTGTCAGTTGATTTAATCGTATATTTATTTTCCAGATATTAATTTCTTGTGTCTCCCAGCGGTTATGTAATTTGTCTTGGACCGCATGTATAAGGTTTAGTACAAAAAAAAAAAGTATTTTTCCTAGAGAATGTTATGTACATGTCAAAATATGGAAATTGAATATTTGGAAAAGTTATAAAAAGTAAATATATGCAAAAGGGGAGAATGTGCAATCAGAAAATTAAATCTTTTCTGAACCCGGCTGTTTCGCCACAGCAATGATTAATTATTTTTCAAATAGCATTTTAATATTATAAATTTCTCTTATGTGATTTAACATGTTCTTTATATGCATGGACATCCACTATTGATGGTGGTTTGTATAAGGCCATACTGACCAGTGATCAGCCAGTTTTCATCTTTTGCGCGAATAGCTTCTGCTTTACCTGGTGGCAGACCGACGCAAACATCGGATTTTACAGTTCTTAAGCTGAGCAAATTAGTTGGTGTAAAACCTCGCAATGACTCTAGAAATCCGGTTGTATATTCGAAATTGATATCACCAAGCAGTTTTCTGTAATTCAGATCGCCTTTAAATATGGCCAATGTGGCTTCAGAGAGTTTTGCGTATAATATTGGATCGCGACTCTTCATTTCTGCATAGTCGTACGGTTCAGTCCAAAATAATTCTTCCTGCAACGTCATCAATTACATTAGAATCAGTAGATTGAGTCAAGTATAGTTAGCTCAGTGATTAAGTTAGTAAGGAGTATGAAGAAATACCTCTATGGTGAAAATATTATTTTGCATATGATTGGCGCATATTTCGCCCAAGGCTGATAAATCAGGATTTGACGATGTTTTTATTTGCTCTATTAGCCAATGGAAATCATTTACAGTGACGTCGCTCACGTACCATGGCCTAGATTTAACGTAAAAACGAACTTTTTGCGCTAGACCATGAGCCACCATAAATGCAGCCAAACATAAATCGGTAAATAGTTCATATCCTGCATTGTCTAGTATTATATCAACAATGAGAGAATTATTTTGTTTGTCAGTCTTACTTAGAATATCCCAAATATATTTCGATTCATCCACAAGAATGTCTTTTTCTAAAGATTCTAATAGTGAGATTGGATTCCCAGATTGATTGCTTTCAGCGCCAGCGCTGAGAGATAAGTCACATCTATAAATAAAATATAGTACCAGTTAAGATTTCATGTATTTTTTCAGATGATGGCATAAAGTGAGATATGTTGTCTCATTTTAGAAAAAGTTACCTGTTTCCCCAAAGATCAACTTTTATTAATTTAATGAATTCATGCTTCCGTTCAGCAGATGATACATTTTCTGTTCTATTAATAAGATCCATCGTATAGTGGCTAAGGGCAATGATACTACCAATCGATCCAGTAAAACTATCTTGCTTTTGTTTTCTAAAAGGGTCATAATTTTTTAAGGTATTCCTGAAATTAAAAACATGATTTCATTCATTCTATTCCTTTTTCTAAGGTACCGATTTATCTAGAATATGACTTGAACCTTACGTGAGTGCAAATTCTTGTGCCAGCCTACGATATAGATAACATTCACAATATAACCAATGTGTGTTAAACCAACATGGTACTTCTCCTTCTATTCTAGTACGTTCATCAAGGTACTCATTCCACACATTTGTATCATCATCAATATCAACTGAAGGAAGTCGCTGTAGTGGTTTATTGGTAACTACTTCATTTTTTAATTTACTAATACGTCCTATAATGTGTTTCACTTCCTCTGCTGATTCCTGCAGGTATTTAATAAAATATATATAGGGATCATATAAACTGATCACAGTACTATCCACACATTTTTAGTACCGAACAATTGTTTTAGCTAAATATAATGTATACTGAAATTTATGTGCAATCACATGCATATACTTTATTTGAAGTAGTGAGAAATATACCTGTCCATATTGTTTAACAATTTCATCTTTCTCACGGCTTAAAGTATCAACAATTTTTGTTAAGATGACTGGCAGTCTATCTTTTATGGTCACGAAAGCAAAGCTCCTGCATGAAAAAAAAATGTCACTTTCAATAACTTCAACTAATAAAGCCAAACTTCAGATCTATAGGTTATAAGAGAGCTTTACCGTTTATATATCCCAGCAAGGTGAACACCATATGGAGTCTCAATGTCTTGAAGTCCCTGTATCAGATCCAGTGAGTTTGTTCTTTGTGACATGGTCTCCACTTTTTCACTTTGTGACTTAACGTCTGGTAGAAGACAGCTAAAAGACAGAAGAACTATAAACAGATGAATAATAACGTGTAGAATATCAGGCAAAAATTCAACCATTTCATATGAATCAATGGACCAATTATGAATAAATTTAAAATCCGTACATACGTAAGAGTAATAAGATGACCTTACTTGACCTACGCGTCTTTAAGGAAACGATGATCTTATAATTTATTGCTGAGACTATTCCATTGACAAGCTGCTATTATTTTTAGCTTCAACTCATTGCGCAAGGCGCAAGCGCTTATATGTTATCAGCGCGCACGTGGTTCGATGGAAAGTAGTCTGAAGCTTCTGACTTAGATTACATGAATTACGAAATGGATTGCTTTGAAGTCAAATTGTGACTTGGGCATTAACGCTAATGGTTATTTTTTTTCAAGTATAACAAATATAACTTAATACAGTTGTAATGCTTCCTGCAAATTTACAGAATTGCAGAGTCCGGGCAACAATTCAGCAGAGAACACTTAAAATTTTAATATTAAGAAAACCTGTTTATTTCAGGTGAAATGCATTTCGAACAAAAACAATAAGTTACAACGATAATAACAATAAGTTTTTCGCGTAATTCCAACGTAGATAATTATTAATTAAAATTCATAAGTACATCACAACTACCTAGTAGAAATCTCAATTCCTACGTTTAACAATAAGTTGAAAAGCGTGTACGTCACAGATAGTCTTTTGAATTTCTTTTTCTCGTATCTTCGCAATTTCTCTTTGTGTTCCTGCGTAATCGGCTTTACTCGGGTTTATTAAAAGTAACGAGAAGAAAAGAACTGTCAAAGAGTCGACTTTGCTCGATCGACCATTTTGAACTTTCATCCATCTAATTCTAGTTGCAGGAACACACACCACTTTATTAATACTTCGCCCAAGACTTACTATTGAAGTATGGCGAGCTTCGTCCTGACTTGTCTTGCGGGAAGTTGGTTTTTGCGAAAACCAAAATAGCTAACTTCAGTGATAATTTAGCTACAGATGCTAAAGACTTTATTAAACTTAGCAAAGTCAAGCGGGTAAAAGTTTCCCGTGCTTTTACCTCTCATCCTATCTCGGGCATCCATGTTTTACCACTGGTAGTTAGAGTCCGCGCCATACGGCACTGAAAGATTTGTAATAATTAACAAAATAATAATCGCAGTCTCAGCTGATTACTTCGGATGAATTGTGCATTTAGTCCAAGCAACCTAGTGGGAGCGAGTTGGCGCTACTGGAGGATGGGCAAGACCGGCAGCAATGTTGCTAATTAGTACATACCACCGAATGCGGCATAACTCGCAACCCATGAATTCCATGAACCACACAGTACAGTCACAAGAGTTAATTCATCAAGATTATCTACGAGTTTCTAATACAATACAGCGATATTGCGTAAGTTATGCTTTATCCAATTTTACCCATCGAACCTTCGAGTTATTAACTTTTTCTTAACCTTAACCTAACCTAATATTAAACGACATACCTTAATTATCCATTCACTAATTAATACACCTCCGATTCCTCCCCGTCTTTTTTCACCAGCCTCATTTTGCTCACGCGTAACGTGTCTTACTCTTCTATCAATTTTAAAGCACATAAAGTCTGTGTCTATGTTAACTTCATACATTGTCAAGTGTAAATGCAAGATCCTCGATAACCTCGATTATACGATGAGCTAATGAAATTCTTTGCGACACGTCAGGAATGAAAAATATTCTCGACTCTCATAACCTGATTTTCGTGTTCACGAGTCGCGAATCGAATCTGGACAAATCGCGTCGGTATTTTATTTCTCCCGGTTTCGGTCGGCCATCCTTTGGCTAAGTTCACGAGAAGAAAGGACTCTCCTGAATACAGATGGTACAGGGCGTGCTAAATTTATATTCACGGAACTCGCGTACTCTCGCGGACACCGGCACTTTGGACATTTATCGACTAGCCCGACGGCACAGCCGTTGACTCGATCCGTTCATCGTCGCGGGACAATAATTTTCCTGCTTTTCGTGGAAACCAAATTTAATTATCATTCTGGAAATACCTTCTCGACCATCAGCGCGATGTGAGATGCCGAATGTAGCCACGCTTAATGAAGAATGACGAGCTTTACTTTTTATTAAATATGACCGTACATGCATTCTCGAATACATATGTGTACGTAATATATATATATTACATAGCAGACGTATACAGTATATCGATGCCACTGATAAATGTCGTCCCATCGTATTAAATCTGTTGTAAAGAGATATTAAGTATATGATATTTGTTTTCATCCTTTTTGAAGAATATAATCTTTTATTATCTGTCATTGTCTTTTAAAACAAAAAGTAAAATACAGGTGTAACAAGACTTTATTTCGTGGGTTATTATATAAAATGTATTAGCGTCGAGCAACATCGACGTTTGTATTAGTATATCGTTGATTAGTATTTTCAGTAGTAGTCGTACCGCTGTTACAACTTTACGAGCGGTCGTATAAAACTATGAACGATATGGGAGAGTGTATGACGTGCATTTTGCAGAGCCCCTCGTAAATGCATGTTTCGACCACATGGCTCGTGACAATTCTCTGAAGCTAGAAAACCTTTCGCGCTCTAGGAAAATTATTTGGAAAAATTGAAATTTCCCAGGTTGACATTAGTTACGTTGCTAGCAGATACGACATTGATCGAAGCTAGTGACTAGTTGCTGACTAGTTAAAAGTTATACTTTTGTTAACTTTTCACATCGCTCAGGTGAGTACAGTATTTCAATTCATAATGTATATCTATATAATATAAATTGAAATAGCAGCGGTCGTGTTCGTCCAAGTTGAAACGAAATCTTAAAATGTAAATGATAGGAGTTCTGCACTAATTACTCATGGCTCAAAAGCCAAGAGCGAACTTAATGAAAACTTTATGAATATCGGTTAATCATTATTAATTTCATATTGTCCATAATGTTTACAGGCAATTTATTCTGCAATAACAAAAGGCTAAACGTCAAGTTAAGAATTTCTTGAGTTAAACGAGATAAGAGGAATACAAGAACCACGAATACTTTCAGTTCCTGATGATCGTCTGTGCTCCACTACTTCCTTTAGTATTTCATAGACAGAATGTAACGAAAAAAAATCAATTCTTTCCCTTCAGCCATCGATGAACCACTCGGAATAGCATGCAGCGTGTATTACGAGTAAACACGCCGTTGAACAATATGGGAAGTATAGTCGTTCCATTCTTTAAAATTTCTCCCAGTATCTTTTTCAACGTATAACCTTCTCCACTTTCAGATCCAAGATGTGCAATTCGCGTTGCAAATCCTCACGTGTGCAATCAGTAAAATCAATAGAGCGTGCGCGTGTCTATGCTTGCCATGGGAAGAAGAGAATAAAATATCAGAATATACGGGCAACGAATGCACCATCGAGAAACAAGGCTTGACTGGAGACTTCGGTAGCAAACCCGATACTTTTGTGAATTTAATGATTTTTTTTTGTCCCCATCTTCGGGAACAAGCAAGCAAACAGACTCGAGGAAGATTCGTCGTGAGTTTCCTTAAGACTTTCCTAACTAATTCTGCCGAATTAAACTCGCGTTTGGATAAACTCCTTCTAATTACAGGTGCGGCACTTTCAGTTCCCGTGACGTCTGTCCTGTACCTCACTCTTTGTCTCTGGGTTCCTGCACAAGTTTCTTTTAATGTTTTTGTTCTCCGCCGTCCCGAGAGATGAGCTTAAAAAAAGAGATGGTACGTCTTTGTAAATCATTACGTACACACGCCGTATCTACGTCGTATAGCTACGACAGGCAATAATCTTGCAGGGGTATCATAGCGATTATGGAATGGGTCCTGCTGGGGTAGGTCCGTAAGTGCCCACGGGGTGTGCGAATAATAGGGTAATTGTTATGCCACGGCACGGTAGGCGGGGGATCAAAACCGCGTCCCTCTGATAAGACACGGCTATGGACATACTCAACGGACTTAACTTAGATCCTAGGCCTGCTTTTGCTCTGTCTTCCTTCTTGAAATTCCTAAGCTCAAAGTCCAGTGTACACATTCGATTTCTAGGTGAAATCGATTAGAAAGCACTAGTGTTCTTAGACATTTTTATAGCTCGGATGTATCAAGGAAACAAGATAATATTGTTAGTGGGTCATGAATGTATGGAATGTGTCAGCTAAGATGCACGTTTGCGGTTTGCGGCGAAACGGTGTATGATTTTGAAAATTTTATGTGACAACCATTCAATACTTTTTGATTGAGTATTGATCGCGCGTGTTATTAGTGTTCGTTTAATTTCTGTTCGCAAATATGAAAAATTATCTTTGCCATTTTAAATGATATGGAAAAAAGTTAAATGCAAGGTCATGGAGAATGAAAGAGGAATAGAGGTGAAAAAAAGTTTACACGAATAGCACACGCAGTAAGGGATTTATGTGTGTTTGAAATTTGGTAACTTTTTGATAAATTCTCGATACTGACGGAACGTCTTAGCTTCGTGCAGCAGCTTCAGGCCGAACATGCGATTCGCAACTGGTTTGAAGTACGCGTTCAGTCTGATGCAAATCCGTATAGGGCGGCTAAAACATATTGCGATACTATTTTTCTATCTCAAGTTGAAAGTCTACGTATTCCATTTTGGATTCTAGGTATGTGTTCCGCGCCATAGATTTTGGAGTTTACAGGAGTCTTTGGAATTTAGAGTGTTGCTGGTCGCAGCCGTACGCTAGCGAAATTATCCGGAACTATCGCAGGTGCTTAGCAACGACATCTGGCGGAGTTTCCCGAAACTAACAAAAATGCTCCCCTATGAAAATGAAATTTTAGGTGATAATTTATCGACTTAGTTCTCTGGAACTAATAAAACTTCTCCTCAGGAAAATGCATATCTCGAATTGACAATTTCGCTAGGGCGTATTGAATTGGGAAAATTTCGCTAAGGGCGAAAAGAATTATCAACGCCGCAAAGGATGCAAACGGTGCGAGCAGGAGCGCGATAGGCTGCAAAGGCTATTATCAGGAACACTCGAAATCCCAAAAACTCCCGTAGACTTCAAAATCTATGGCGAGGAACCCATAGAATCTAAAATCGAATATGCACACATTTAACTTGAAATAAAAAAATAGCTTTACAATACGTTTTAGCCGCCCTGTACGATTTTACATTTGACTGAACGCGTACTTCAAAACAATTGCGAATCGCATGTGCAGCGTGAAGTTACTGCACGAAGCTAAGGCGTTTCGCCTGTATTGGAAATCTGTCAAAAAGTTACCAAATTTCACACGCAAAAATATCCCTTGTTATGTGTGTTATTCGTGTAAACTTTTTTTCATCTCTACTCTTTTGTCTTACTCCATAACATTTGCATTTAACCTTTTTCGATATCATTTGAAATGGCAAAAATAATTTTGTTTACTTACCAACGGAAACTAAACGAACAATAATAATAATATGCGCAATCGATGCTCAATCAAAAAATATTCAATAGGTGTCAAATCAGATTTTCAAAATCGTGCACCGTTTCACCGCAAACGTGCATCTTAGCCGATACACTCGTAGAACCGATTAGGTATATGTTATATAGGGTGGCGAAAAATCCCTGTTAACTATATTATTAGACCACGCGTTACGAGGAATGGACAATTATGGTATGTGGGGATAAAATGAAATTATGGTAATCTTTGTATATTAAAAAAATTTTTATTATTTTGGGTACTCCACGCTGAGTTGGTACATACACGCATGTGTTGCTAGGAGCACGCGGTGTGCTAAAGAACCACTTTCGCGGATTACACCAGACCCAAGTTTCTGAGGAAACTTTGGCGTACTGGAAATGCATGCACTTACTGGGTAAGACCTCCTGTAAAGATGTGCACCTTCTCCGCTGCTACTAAGTAAACTTGTATGCTCACATAAATTTCTTCCGTGACTGCTTGTCCGCTATGCCGTTTGAAGACACGAGGATACTGAAAATTTTTGTTTGTTTTTACTATTTTGGCCAGCCTGATGAATGCGATGTACGATCGGGACTTAATGATTTTAACAGTAGTCGAAAATAATTTTTCATTTCATTTAACTTACATAATGCTTAATACACGTGAAAGTGTACTGAAGAATTATAATGGTAAGTATCAGCAGTACCTATGCTGTAATAATTTCATTTTCCTTAGTTATACAAATAATTGGCAGCCCTGGATTTTTAAAAAATTGCACTGAAAGTACCTGGGGGCTATGGACCGTGTGTAATTACGTGCAAAGTAAACTTCGAATGGAAAATGATTTACATTTGCATTAATAATCTCGAGTATCAGTGGGGGATTCTTTCGTTTTGATTTGATAAGGATTTACAGTGTTTAACTTCTCGATTGTCTTTATAAATGGTGTTGGCCTACTAGTTCTTGCTACGGGAAATTTATTAGAGTTCACGAACTGCAAGTTAATTTACATTATAATTCAATACGTTGAATTAAGAAAAACAAAGCGCGAGTTGAAACTTGCAATTTGCTTCCTCCGAATCTTAGGTAGTGTACGAAGTCCCTATATGAGGAAGCATTTTCATTTTCTTTAATCTCTGGCTTCCTCATTGATGAATCTTCGTTTACTATCGACGATTCGGAGGAAGCAAATTGATAAATTTTTATCCTTGGCTTCCTCATGTAGAGTCTTCGTACTCTACCTACGATTCGGAGGAAGCAAATTGCAAGTTTGAATTTGCGGCTTGTTTAAAGTGAGTGCCAAATTTGATACATATTTCGGCTGAACGATGTTCTATACTTTTGGAAAGTTGGAGCTAAATCGGTCAAAGTTGACGGGAGTTATATGTATTTAATTTTTCGAAAAATTCAAAATATCATAAAATCAAAAGTTCTCGATGGATTCGGCCCAAATGCAATACCAACCAACCTTGGATACAAATCTCTTAGTCAAGAATTATTTAGACCAGTATCACACAATTTGCGATCGCTAGAGTGATAACCGTCCTTTTTTTAGAAATTTGAAAACGACAAAATCCGAACCGCAGCTTGAATAATGACAAAAATTATAGTCAACGAACGGAATTATAAAGCTGCACATGCCTGCAAAATTCGAGGGCTGTAGTTAAAGCCGTTTTCGAGTTATAAACGTTTGAATTTTTGGAGGCTATTACACATACGCACACATGCATCCGGACATTTTTTCCCAATATGGTTTGTCACACATTTGGCACGTTCTGAACATGGCGACATGAAAATCTCGAAAAAAAAATTTTCCATCTTCACATATCCTCCTCTATCAAAAAGCAAAGTAATAATTATCGCAATGAACTCCACGTTAATTAATAATTTCTTACGTAACAGCATTCACGCTCCGTTATCAATCAATGGAATAAATATTTTCGATGTGCGTTTTAACGTGGATGAAATTCTGATTAGATATTACCAAGTGAATACCAAAGTGGCATCCTCGCATATATTAGAGCAAAACCATCGAAATATCCTGAATTCCAGAATTATAATAGAAACGCAGCTGCAACGGTAATACACTCTCGCACGGTTTGCTATATAAACTCGTGTGTATTCGTCTCTGCTTCATAATATTCACTTAAATTTCATTCTGATTAATTCCAGGTATCCGACTTGACTATGCGTAGATATATACATATGTATATTTGCCAGCTTGTTATTCCACGAAGATGCATCTAGCTCGAGTTACTTCAAGTTACTTATCAAAAGTGGCCGATCCTTTTGACGTGTTTGCACGAAGTACCACCCCACGTTCAAGGGATGCTGAACGCGTCCAAGATAACGAATCTATATTCCGTTGAAAATAAAATAACGATATTCTGTATACTACGAGTATACTATCCAGGTACATTATAACTATATCTATAAGTGGCATAATAAATTCTTAAGAATATCCTCCGTCTAATAATGCGAATAACCACTGTAGGTACACTTAATGGTACTTGCAAGGGGCAGTTTTCAAAGGGTCCCTTGGGACGTGGCTCAATGTTTGAAGGAAACTGGTGGTAGTCGGCTGCCGGCTATGGACCATATTATAAAGTAAAGGGAACCCCCGAGCAGCGACGGTGCTGCCGCTGTGGTAAGTGTTGCTACTAGTGAATGAACTAACTATACATTACAGGACTGTAGGAAGGTAAATTTAATTCGTAATCTGCCACAATGCCTACCCCTTGCAACTTGGCTCATTATGAATTTACGCTACCTTCTTGAACTTGATTGTTTCCACGCCTACAAAAGAAAAAGTAACCTGGATTCCGCGTGGGACGACGCCTGGTTATCTTCGTACTTTTGGCTCTGTTCTAAATGCAACGATCCCTTTTCATTTTATTTATTTGATCGGAATATAATTTTCTTTCGTGAAAACAACAAATTATAATGTATTACGTAATCGTGAAATTTCGACGATTCAGCGAGTACACACGTTATTGATGCCGCAGGAGAATATTGTACGAAGCCTCGACATTTCATCCGGAAACGTGGTCAGTTCGGAACTGAGTATAATGCCAGTTTGAAAGAACCGTGTCGCGTCGTTTTGGCGACGCTGAAAGGAGTAGGGTGAAACTTTAAAATCGCCGCGGTGCTTGCTGGGACGGTGATCGTAAATACATAACGTACTTCTGTGGGTATATGAGAGCATAACTTTCTTCTTGCACTATGTGGTTAATATATATATATATATTGGTATATGTGTGCTTACATATATGAACACGTGTACGTAGTTAGATGTACATTTCCGTGGTTGCGCATGGAAAATTGAATATGTAGTTATAGAGGTACGATATTTATAAAGTATGTCAGAGGATTACGATACCTTGGTGATAAAAATCTCTTTCTCTCGAACTATCAGGACGGCCGTTAACGTCGATAGATATTTTCTATATGGTCTTGAATGGGGACATTACAATTTTTTTTATTACTGTATCTTTCCTTTATTTGTTTTTCTTGTTGTATATGTATATTGATCTTGCTACGAATTATTGCACCGCATTACTTGGCAATGCATTAAATTTGCTTGGCTTTCTTTTCCTTTTATTTTTTTTTCTCGTTGTGCGTTATCGCTGGAATTGCAGGGCTAATCAAAACTGGGCCGCTACACGGTTCGTCGACTTTTCATTAGCCGTTCGTCGGGGGTTCGACGGCTCCGCACAATACGGGAGTCTGATAATTTGTGAACTATGGCACAATGGCAGGGATCATCTTTTCCTGGTTTCATTGTTTTTCTTTAGAAAATAATAATCGTAGAATAAAATATCACTATATATGCTTCACCGAACTGTGCGGATCTTATGTAATAGTCAGATTTCACAGTTGTGTAAACGTTTCCATTAAAAATTTTTTGCTACATTTTTTTTTTTATAGTTAACAATGAGGAATTTTCTTCCTTATCAAAGAATCTGTTAAAAATCGCAAATTAAAAATGTTTTAGTATCCTCTCGCTCTTGGTAAAGAATTTAATAAAGGGCATTGTTGCATATTTTCATTTCTTGATTTGTCTAAAAGTTACGGCTGTCCAAAAATATTTTCAAAATATTTTAAAAAGAAATACGAAGCACGCATGAATTACGTGCTCTACTTTTCATTACGTAATTTTATCTATCATCTCATCTCCTAATAGACAATTGTATAGAATCCTATTCCGAGCGATTAAAACCACCGAAATGATCTAATCAAGGATATAAAAATCAATTAATTGTATAATAAAATTATTATAACGGGATTAAAAAGTATTATATCATTTATACCTGTATTATGTATTAATTATAATATAGATGGATTTACTTTATCCACAGACGATTAACAGAATTGACGTTCGCACGGTTAGCCTAATCTCGAAATGACAACCGTGGTCACGGGCCAGATTCATTGACAACCACTCTCGCCTAATTAAGGGAAGTTTACGTAATACCTAGTTGACTAACAATATACAGGTTGTGAGGGATGCAGTTAATCCTTGGTTCGTATGCAACTAGAGGGTTAGCTATTACAACATCAGAGGTTCCCGCAATTTTGATGAAATATTGCACAACGGTTGATGAGAGATTTACTCTACACTATCTATACGGTATATACTTTGGGAATAACCAGTTCTGTTGTCAAACTGTATATCTATTCGCCTAGTCAAACATCATTGTAGACTTTAATCATCCGGTCAGAGATACGAACTCACTTTGTGGCTTACTAATTAGCATATACCATATACAGGATGCTCTTTACAGTTAACCCTTGATTATCGTATTAGTTATACTTGAGAGAGTGTTTCTATCCAGCAGCCTGATTTCACGGGTTTAGCAGCCAAATATAGAAGTTATGGCTTATCGATCTTATCTGTAAGCTCATCTCGGACGTCCAGTGGTATTTCAATGAGATTAGTTTTGATGCTATGAATTTAGATTTAGCCCGTAAATTCGTATTTACAGTACGAAGTCACGAATTAGAAGGTACTTTAGTAAGGGATTATGGGACGGGTGTGGTCGGGAATTAAAAAAGATGAAGAAAAAATAAAAGAATAAAAATAATAATGACACATGATGTTGTTTCTCACCTCTTTTTATTACATGTCGTATGTACTTATAAGAATCTCTCGTCTGGTTCTGGTAGATAACAACATTCAACTCAACGACGCAAAGCATAATAATATCATATAACATACAATATATTGATATCATTATTCAATAATCCCTCTTAATTTTAATATATGTATACATATATACCTTTATAATTATTTCATTACCTTTTTTTTTTTTAAATCATCTTAGAGTAATAACTAGACGGCCATGTTTATATTTAATTCGTTTAGCCTAAGGTCAAAATATCTTTCCTAAGGTTTACCCTTGTCCTCAGTTTTTGCAAGCTCCGCCGAGGACAGGCGAGAACCACTTCGGGAAGCTCCGCCGTCCCATTCAGGCTTTAAAGCTAGATTTAATCTATGGTATATACTTATTTACTCGTATGTACAGATCCGCCGTTGATGAGTATTTCAGCTCAGACATGCCGTAGAACGAAAAGGAAAAGTCGATGAGAAAAAATTGATGGAAACTTTTACAAGTTTCATCGGTTCGCTTCCTTGCGTCTTATCACCGACTTTGCTACACACCCGAACTGTTGCCCCCCCTTATCAGAATACTTCCACTATAGTTTTTGGTGACATACACTACACGACGCAATGTAAATAAAAAGTCAGTAGCTTCAAATAATATATATATATATATATATATATAGCCACACCCAAACGGCGATTGGAGTCGACCGATTAACAAGTAATCCATAGCAGCCCTTGTGATGTAAAATAAAATGTATTTTATACGTCATTAGGTTCGTACGCGTGTTAACAATAAAAGAATAAATTTTTGAATTTGCCGCGTTCTCTACGGCGACCGCTTAACCCGACTAATTAGCGTCTATTAAATAATTGAGACAAAGTCGCTCGCCGTAAAGGCGTTATCGCATGGGGACAGCGGCGACGAGAAAAGGGAAGTTCGAGCGAAGCGTTTGGGACCGACGCCCGTGAACTTCGGGAAATGACAGCATTTCCTGCACGATAAGGACACTCGAGAGTCCTTGAAGGGGCGGGACGCCAACGCTTGAGTAGGTAAGACTCTGGTAAAGCCCTGAACTCGATTTTCTCTTCCTTAATCCAGTGGCAGCCCTTAACCCTTATTGTCCCGAGCCTGTTCCGTACCTGTTGCTTGAAACAAGTTCCTCGTTGAATAATAGATATTCCTACAGTCTACGTACGTCCGGTGCAGCATTAGCTGTTCTTTAGATAGAATTCTTCGTGTCTTGAATTTTCACTATCTTTACGACAGACTTATGCAGCAGCCGTAAAAGACTCAAGCTGATATTGGGGCAATGGTTATTTGCCGTTTTGGAAAATTCGAATTTGTTTTTTTTTCTTTCAAAAAAACAAATATAACGATAATAGTGGATTCACGTTACATATGGTATTTCGTATCTATTGTGATTTTCGCGTGTCTCGATATACATAAAGTTGCAAGAGGGTTCGGCGATCCTTGTCGACAGTCGCGTAACGCTGGATAACGCTTTATTATCGCCAATTGATTTTTCGAATATTTCAACGCGTTTTCAATTGAGCAGTTAGAGCTGTATACCTGAGTAAAATGAGAACGTCAAGGAGTACTTGGTTAGTCGACGACTCCATCCCGTACCGATACCCATACCGATAACGTACGATGTCAGCAAAGGGTTGTTATACCTGGTGCACACGTAATTAGTAATATATTATCTAATAGCATTTTTTTTCTCTCACTTTTTATTCCTGTACCTCCTTTTCCATTTACTTTTTCTTTTCGGCAGTCATCATCACTTTGCAACAGTCAAGAGTCCATTCGATGATGGACAATGCCGATTAAAAGTAAACGGCACTATTTAACTATTCATGACGGTATTGGTGCTTTTACTTCGACCACTGTCATTGTTTGGTAAAACTAGCGGCGACTTCAAGTCCGGAAATTTAATTATGGAAGTGACGATATCACCAAATTATTCGGTCCATTCATTGGGTTCTGATAAAGCGGGGGAGAAGGGGTAGGGGGGGTAGATGGCAATACCAGGACACATGATAAGGGACGTTAGAAGGACTCCGTGGGGAATTACAAGTGTGGGAAATGAATAAGGGTGTAAGGGGATGAAAGGGGATGGACTGAAAATGCACAGCGGGAGGTGCAACCAAGTGACTTCATAGAAAGCTAGTTTGGTTTGATCTTAGAACGACTGCGGATTCCATGGGGGTAGGATAAAAAAAGATAACGACAAAAGTGGCTATTTTCTGTAACGTAATTGGCACTCGACTTTTTAAATGAAGATCAGTTCTCACAGGACGGCAAGTCCTATACCCATGTGAATGGAGCCTCATTCGTAAAGGATAAATTGGTATTTTTATAAGTTAGCGATTTATATAAGGATTATCGAGAGCACCGTGAAAATCCTAACGCGCTACTAGACGTCTCTACTTTCTCTCGTAATTAGAGGTGAGTGCGATCGTTGCGCAGGCGACGGGAGCTCCTTAGATTCTTAAATTATTACTTTTCACTGTCACTTGGTCTTTTATTTCTTTTAACGTTGGTAGCACTGTCTACGTTCTTTAATCTACGTCATTCAATGTAAGGGTGTGGCCATGAGCGAATGACATTTTAATCTCAAGTATTCAGATGGCGTCTGCGATTTTATAGGGGTGGGACATTGGGAATTCGATGGGTAAAAAATATCAGCGGGAATAAGAAACGATAGGAGACCCCTTGCGGGAGGGTCGATGTGGTACAAAGAGAAATAAGAGAGAAGGACGGAAGAAAAGCATAAGGAAATCAGTATAAGGGAGTATCCAAAGATATGCGCTTAAAGTGTACTATTGATATCTTGGGTAGCAATTCTTTTCGATGCACTAGGAACACCTTTATCCAGCGATCGCGTACAGTTCAATATGAAAAATAAAAAGGGCAGTACTCCTCGTGCAAACTATATTAATCCTAATGTAGACGGCTGCTTCGGTCAGGGTGGGGTTAAGGGTTAGCAGTAATATATGGAGACAGATTACACATTTTACAATATGTTACACTGAAAGCGATAGTCGTTGCACTTTCTGACATTGTTCGTGCTCATCAAAGATTTAGACCCTTCCACATTTTATCCAGATGTATCCTTGTCGACGTCTTCCTGCAGGAAGACATTCAGCTGACGCACGCTGCTTCGTCCTGTTGCCGAACACACTTAAGTCTTCGACATGTGCACCGACTTCGTCACGACTTGACTCTTGGCACGCATTACGACGTAAACTTTAAAACGGCACTAGCTATTCGGTCAGTCTTTATGTGTTTTGTTTTCATATCATTTCAACTTTTTCTTTCCTTTGTTTCGAGTTCGTAATTACAAGAGTTACTTGATATAGCTAAATAAAGGGTGCTTATCGGATAGCAGTTACCGCGATCAGACCCATCACTAGTAACGCCATGGTCGTCGTGATACTCGCCGCCATGTCTGGAACAAATAGAAGAGGAAAGAAAAAAAAAAAAGTAAGACATACGTAAAATATTTCTTCGCGAGATATAACTCGACGGGGGATGATGCAACTAACTTCATGGACCACTAAGACAACTTCTCCTACCGGAATTAGTAACATGGACGCGCGTAACGCGAGCTTGACGCCGCTTCTGGACTCCGCGAAGAATCTTTCAGCTATCTTCATGGAATCCAGGATGAAAACTGGGAGGAAGCCAGTTATTTTTCCTGCTAGCCCTCTCCTCCCTTCTTTTAGCCATTACTCGCTTCGAGAGAAATGTATTCTCCGCGTACTTCCTACCCTCACTCATCTCTAATTACGAATCAGAAACAACCCAGTCGGCTACCCCCCCTCGAACTACCCTCCTTTTCTATCCTTCCTACTGAATACCACTACCCTTCTTACTCTCCCTTTAGTCCCTCGGGAGCTCCACGCTTCGCTACTTTTGTCTGGTCTGTTATCCCATTCCTGTCTCATTCTGCTCCTCAGCCTCCTTTCTTCTCCCTCCGCACTCAGTTTTCAGCCTCCCTTTACCGTGCAACCCCATTGCCGCTGCACGGTCATCCCCCCCCTGCTTCTCTCTCTCTCTATTCTTCTTCTTTACTTCCATTGACTTTATTTTACCTTTTTCTTACTTTAGCTGTCCATACGTTTCTCCGTTCCTTTTCACTTTGTATCTAATCTCACTTTCCAATCGTTTTTATTCAACCCTTGCTATACGAATTTTGAATTTCATGCACTCTTTGCGGTGAACGCGCATAATCGACGACTTTTTTTTTCTAAATCAAATAAATCGCTCTAGGATCCCCTTTGTCATTTTTGCTCTTGACTTTGAGTTGCCTATTTCTCTCTATAGGGTTTTTTCTTCTATCTCTACCTGTCTCTCTCTTTATCCATTACCTTTCACGCGAGTCGCGCACCGTGAGAGAATAAATAACGCGATCGAGGTTAACGGTTCGAAGCGCCAGGAAGAAAATTAAACGACGAATCGACCTCCTTGGAGAATAAGGCAGAGACGAGTCTAAAGAAAGCCGAAGGGGTGCGCGATCCTCTACGTTCCCTTTTACATTTTCTCTTTACTTGGATTTTATTTCCCTGCTATTTCTTATACCTCTTATTGCATCTCGTTATTATCATTATTTTTTTCTTTCCTTCTCGTAATCTAAGAAATTACCTGCCCGCCACAAGGTATGACTTTACTGGGATGGTTAGACGTTCCTGGCGAATACGGATTTGCACATTCCGCCATTATGCAAATTATTTTTAAGAAATTGCGAAAGCGCAGAGGCATTGGAAAAATACAAGGGAGAAGAGGTATGCAATGTCGTCCGAGTCTTCGATGAATTCTTAAGGAATAAGAAACGTTAATACCGACAATGAGATAATGTTCGCGCTCATTTAAATAGGCAAAATTTTAACCTTGCTAAACTCTACGTTTCGTTTGCTAATACTCTCCATCAGCCATTATAAATATTTCGTTAGCTCGTCGGAATTTATCGTACAGCTATAGTGCATTCCCGTGTATTTCCTGTACGTCATCAAGAAGCGAATACTGCCAGTTCTAACCAGCGACCGATTTATCACTAATAGCAAAATGTCACGACAGGAAGTTAGCGCTTTCGACACGGACGTTTCAACGCAGAAAATAATTGAAGATCACAGATACACGTGACTTGAGATTTATCCGCGATGAAAAGTTCTCCAGGCACCATGCAGGATCGAGGGACATAACGGTCAGGTCACTTGGAGCCTTGAAAAAAATAATCCGATAACATCAGTCAAAAGTGTCTAGAAAGTATCGACGATACGCGACTCTCTTTTTCTGTCACGTAACGCGAGGTGGAATGAAGGTTGAGTAGAGAAAAAAATTAGTCAGCATAGACACATACGTCACTGGTCACAATGTCTTGAAAGGGTTACCCAGCGTTTTCAATCCTCTCAAAATATTCGTACACTATATAAATATTATCATCGGACTCGTATGAAATTTTACCTACATATGGACTCCTCTCACTGAAAAACTGTCGATTTACCATTTTCCGGCGGCCAGTTGTAGTTCCTTTTTCTGTCCAGGTCACCGGACTTCTGTTCAGACTTGTCTATCTCGTTGAGGTTAGACTGGAACTTGTTCCCTGGAAATACGGAAATGCGCATATTAGATAGACCGTGACTAGATTGTGCGAATGTAAATCGAGCAAGCATGTATACACATTATATACAAGTAATACAAGAACAGCAGAAGTTCAGACTTCATCCAAGGAGAATACAGGGTAACATCCAAGCGACGGATTTTTCTTTGGTACAGCAAACGTATCACCTACCGGCGAGAAGATTTTATTTCAGAATTGGACATTTTTATGCCGTACAGTCAGCTAAAGTCGGTCAAAAAGTAAATTTGTTTTTGAGAGTTCCATCTCCTTACGAGTTTCAATGTAAAAGAGTCCCCTGGGCTTCACCTTGTACTCGTAGGTCGTTCTATGGCTGTGCTATACTGTAAATTAGATATACCTTAGGAATTGTAATCTAAGACATTGCACGGAGTTAAGACAAAGGGACGTGCAACGAATAGGGTTTCAGGTTTAACATGTTTACATGCCCGTTACGTTACGTATGCAGTCATTGCTGTCGTACTTGATACAGGCTGCTAACTAGTATGCAAACTCCGTATAAACAGAATTCTCTTATTCTCAATGTTCTCCTCCGTATCTTCAATCTAATATTGTATTCCAACCATTCGTCCTGTTTTTAAACGACCTTCGCACTGCGCCTGTGGACAGTTCACGATGCATTAGCCCAGCCCCTGAACACTTTGCAAAAATCCAACGCGATATTTCACCAATGTTTGCCGTTCTTCTCTACAAATAGTTAGAGTACCCTCACAGCCTCCCTCCGTACCAAACCCTCCACCCCCCGTCCATAAGTAACCCTAGAGAAGTGCAAGCGAATACAAGGATGAATAACAGTGAAAGCTGATAAAAATAATAAAAATTTCTATAAATATTATCTAGATTTTCCAAACCGTCCGATGCCGCCACGTCGTATCGGAATTACCGTGAATCAGGTAAAAGTCAAAAGAGTCACTTCAAATTCCAAACTAATAAGAATAATTTATAAAGCAGCGATATCGAGTAGGATCTGTGATTTGATTCCGATTGAATTTGCAAATTCAGCGTCACTTCGCCAATCTGCAAGGTGCTCTTGGCACAATAGCCTATTTTGGTAAGGTAATTGGCGATCATGCTACTGTGTCGTCTAGAGCCATGTACCTGGATAGGTGATTGTACAGGTATACGTATAACGAAGGATGGGTATACCCGGTGGATCCAGGACGAGGATAGTGTACGGAGGAATGGATAGGGAAGACAGACGTATGCAAATCTTGGCCAAACATTAGCAGTGACAGCGTACTGTACTATGGTACGAACCGGCAATGCGACGACCCTATAGCATCCACGAGGTCTACGTATGTTATATACATATATACTTAGGTATGTACATATGCTATAGGTCGCTACATAGTATGGCCTATAACCGCCTATTGCTACCCAGTTTAACCACCTCAGAGGGTCCGCGTATAAAGCCCGAGTGTACGTACGTACGATAGATACCAGCTCGCGTTAACCATATGCAGGCACGCGGCTAAGCCAATCTACCGTTCTCGAGAAATTATAGGCTGACCATTCTATGTTTGGTGTCTTCGTACAAGAACGAGATAACTCTATGACCCGAAGTTCTAGATCGGTACGCCAATGGCTTTGGCATTGGGACAAAATGCCGCAGTTACGAAGGGAAGATTGCATTTTCCTTCCAGCTTCTTGATCTTTTTCTATACGTAACGTACCGCGGAAGAGTATGAATACTGTGGTTCTTTAGATCGGATCTGCAGTATAACGATATCATCTATGCTGGCGTTTAATCATCTTTTCGAATCTCCGTCGAATTCTACAAATCCCATTTATGCCAAATGCTTCGCAATAGCATCATTTTTCTTGTAGGTAATGCGACTGTGTCTGTATGCTGAATGCGTTTCCTGACTGGTAGAGTTGCGCTTAGAAAAATCGATCAAGTAATTGCTATTGTTATCGTGCATCGAATCCTTTCTCCTGTGGTACATGATTTTGATCTATTTTTATTGGAATTCACTGTCTGCCTTCATTTGATCGTCATCCGTTCGCTAGTAACGTAATTCATTATCGCTACGAGTAGCGTTGTTGTCGCAAAATAATGAAATGTCAAAGTAGAAAAGCATAATGCTATATTATTTAGAGAAAAATTATCAGTGAATTTGATGCTCTATTTATTTGTATACAATAATCATAAGTTCTGGATGAAAGGATGTGCAGGATGAGCTATCTCCTAGATTCAGAATCTAGGAGGAGCCTTCGTATGGTTTAGGCGCGCTATTCTCTAATCACATTACTCCCCGGTCTCTGGTTAAGGTGAGATCGATACAACTTGAATGACTCTGTAAGCGAGTTATTGATAAGAAATAATAATCGATCGTTGACAGAGAACCGAGTGAATCATTTGAATAGAAAACTGTCGTGCGGATCCGTACCCTGAAATATTTATAATACGATATCAAGAATGCCTTGAATGTAGGTGCGGATAATCTGATTAGAGAATAGCACACCTAATACACATGGAGGCTTCTCCCAGATTCGGAGTCTAGGATAACTCAGCCTGCATACGGTATGTCCCATCCCAAATGAGGCACCCGAAGTAGCCGAGAACGAGTTCCCCCTCGTTTTCGTGCCAAAATCCAGTGTTGTCGTTCGGAGATCAAATATTTTGACAGATTCGACGGGTGCCGTGAAAATAGACAATAACCCAAAAATCAAGGATCAGGTTATCCAAAATAATCGCATTTCCCGAAAGACTTGTACTTCTGTACGGTGGGTAATAAGATTGCTAATAAATTTTATATACGTAATCAATGTATTGTTTTTATGTAAAAGACTTACGGTAACCTACAACGACAACCCATCGATGCTCTTCGTCTTCTCTTTTCAGATAATCAAATTTCGTGTAATTGTCCCGCAGCATGTAAAGAGTTCGTCCACGATGATTCCACGTAATTTCACGTCCCAAAGTACAAGGGATTTAATCCCATTTCAAAAGTTAGTACGAGCATCCGAAAAGATAAGGCACTCGTTCCTTTATTTTGTTCACAGAACGTCCTCGCCAAATTCCAGCCCTCTCCCACTTCCGATGTGCAGAAAAAAATAAAAATATTATAACAATGCACAGGATTCTTTAATCATTTATTTCATAACTTAGTAACTTGCACATCGAAAACGTGTGAGAGGGTTGGAATTTGGTGAGGACGTTCTCTGGAAGAAATTAAGGGACACGCGTCTTATCTTTTCTCTGATAACCCATTGGATAGGTAACACGAGACATGATACGGGACAATTAAACAGAATTTGAACTAGTTCTCGATCCCGGCAACTTCGAGTGTCCTAATTGAGATATGACATAATATATATAATATACACAAATATATACCTATATATTATGGGCACTCAAACAACTCTCCTGAATAGCGAAAGGGACGTTGCATAACCCGCGTGTACAAACAGACTGTTGAAGTGGACACGTAGGTGCGTAGGATCCCAGGAAGCACGGTTGGTAGGTCGGTAGGTTGGTAGGTTGCTGGGTATATGGATAAGCTAGGTGGTAGGTACGAGGGAGCAAACATTAATGCTCCACAGACCGCAGATGTTGCGCCAATTACAAACCTCACCCCAGACCTCAAAGGATAAGCCATTTGAGCCACGCCGGGGTTTGCAACCTAGCAGTTTTAGGTTGGTTGTAGGTTGTAGGTGGCCGGTACCGTGACTTTTAGTCATAGGCGAGACATTTTCGAAAACACTTGCACTTTAGATTAAATTTAATATATAAGGCATAAACGGCCTGCTGCTATGCTACTGCCGAACGAACGAGGAGACCGTCGAGTGGAGGCTGATATTATTCTTGGGTCTTCCTCGCTGGAGCATTATTAGTTCTGGCGTGTTAGCATACATGAAATATTGATGTTACATCCCCGTACCCTCGACGGAGTCGGCATCCTGAGCTGAGTTTCCATAACGAGCTTTCTCACTCGCACCTTCTCTCACTCTTATTGTCTCTCCTCTCTCTCTCTCTCTCTCTCTCTCGAGCTAAAGCAGCCTGATTGCCTTAAAGCTACTCTTAAAGCCGTAACACCCCTTCACGATTTTGGAGAAAGCTCCAAGAATTGCACTAGTTAACCCCTCCCGAGTTAAAGTTAAGGAGTTTACGGTATAGCCGCACAGAAAATTCGTCTACTACCTGTCTCAGGGGTATCTTCCATTGGAGTAAGGACACGTAAGCGTCTAATCTCTAGAATTGGTGAGATAAGTCTGGTCAATCATTTAATTTCACGTTATCATCGTCATTATCGTTATGGGAATTATCTAGCTTTTACGATGTCAGAGTAAATCCTATACCGTATGATCGATGCTCTTTGGATATTGACTTGGGATAAATTAAATTTTTTATATCCGACGTCACGTTTGTCATCTATCTCACGTATTTTTCTTATGACGGTACACTAATGCTCCTGGATTCTCCTTTGGTTCGGACTGGTTATGCGTTTCTTTTTGTTGTTGAAATAATATAAGTATTTCATGAGTAGTCACCTGTTTTTATATTCTTCTCGTGAATCGTGAGGGAACTGGGATTTCCGTAAACGGAATTATTCAACTCCGTAAATACGTCCCAGTCTAAAAATGTTAATGTAAAAGAATTTAGAATGGATATTAGTATAGTTCGTGTGGGTGTATGCTATACTATAGATATTTGTATACGCATGAAAATGGTAAAAGAAAAGGGATATAAGGAGAAGGTCAGAAACATAAAGAGAATTGAAGAGACGAGACGATCAACGTGTCAGTGTGTCCTGGACGTCGCGACGACGTCGACCAGGAAGATTAATGACTCGTAACGGAATTCGATTCTCTCTGTTACCATCGGGGGACAGAAGGATCTCGGGAAAATTGCGAATAAAAAAAAAGGTCGGCAAGCTGTTAAAGGGATGCAGAGAGGGTTGCTCAGAATTAGGGATGAAAATGGTTTCAGGGAAGAGGCTTGTATATGGTTTAACGTGTGTATTGTGATTGGTATATATATATATACACAAATATACTTAATGCTTAAAGGTACCATTTATTTTCAATGGAACGCAGTTAAATCCTTGTTGGACATTTTCATGTGCCTTAAGCAGTTTAAGCGGGCAAAAATGGTAGATTGTTGCAAAAATTTGCAAAAAAAAAAAAGGAAAAGAAAAAAACGTCAACCACTTTACCGGAGTCTCTCGAAGAAATTCAAGTATGCAAAATAAAATTGAATCAGCATGTAAAATACGTGTTATGCGTGAGTAATATTTTTTGGGCGCACTTGAGAAAAAAAATTAAATGAACCAAATATAATTAGCAGTTCTCGTTAAAGAGAACCAGGGAAGTGGTTGCGCTTCGGACATTAACCGCGTAACTTACCTTTCCTGGACAAGTCAGTGGTGGACGGACTTGGACTCGTGCTCGGAGGAGCGGATTCTGCAACAGAACAAATAACTTTTTATTTTTAATTAAAGTTTTCCCGTAGGCGCGTGTGCACAGGAGCACAACGGCGAAGCAGAGCCGTTATGGATCGCGCCACCTGTTACTAACTTCACCCTCAAACATATTAGCCACCAGCCAGCCAGCCGGCTAAACTCCAGATCATATTTTATCCAGTAGCCACCACTGCCAGTAGTTCCGGTGAATATACTTGAATAATTATTGCTAATTTCGTTATTCATCGAGGTTAGCCTGACCTCCATAACACATGGACGTACATTTCACTGGCAATTATCGATTTGAATGTCGACATCGCGTTAAATGATATTCTTGTGGTTTCCTTGGGAAATAAAGCCATACGAGAATAACGAATGTACTTTGCGTTTGCTAAATTAATTTTTAACCTCGCATTCGGATTCAACTTATTTAGCAACTAGATACGGACTCTTTTGAGTTATCGTCTAATCAAGATTAACTTATGGGTAAGCCTTAATAGACGCTTCGGCTAATCGAATCACTTATCCAGGATTATTACTCGAGATTATCGAATTGAGGCGATGCTGAAAAGCGTCTCCGGACCATAGATATAAATAGGCAGGGAGAAATTCATTTATCACTTCGACCAAGGCTCTACCGATAGGGCGGGGGAGGAGGGTATTAGAAGCCATTGGAGAGGTTGGAAGTTGCCATTTTCCTCCTAGCTGAATGGCGGCCAGACAGAGAGTTAGACGGTGACTTTTCACTTTTGATTTATCGCAGCAACTTTTATTTCACCCGGAGATATTAAAACCCGTTGTCCCGGCCATTTAACTTCCTCTGATTGATGATTGGCTGCTCTGGACTTCTTGACACATTGAGTCCTTCGTGAGGTCCTATTAATAAAGCAAGACTGGCTAATGTCCTGTTCACGTCACCGGGCGTTAGAATATTAATCCCAATTTCATATTCGAATTTATCCATAATTCCCATATATAAATCATCCCACACTCCATCCACATATGCACATGCAATTCGCGTTCATTCTTTTTTTTTTCTTTCTTATTCGCTCCAGCCCCGCCTTTCCTTTTTCTTTCTCTTTCACTTTTACATTAAAGAAATATCATTCCTTATTAATTTCCCGCAAGCGTATAAATCCTATACGTAGGGAAGCATTCGCGTAATACCTTCTCGTCTAATTAAGGTAACTTTAAAGATTAACCTGTCTCTGTTTGACCCAGTAGATATGGTAGATATCCTCCTTCTCATTCCTTCAGTTAGCTAGTCATGTATACTGTATTATGAAACGCCTTTGATCGCTTCCACGAA
Source organism: Calameuta pallipes (assembly GCA_030142375.1). Lineage (NCBI taxonomy): Eukaryota > Metazoa > Arthropoda > Insecta > Hymenoptera > Cephidae > Calameuta > Calameuta pallipes. The sequence goes on from JARQSW010000349.1 coordinate 1,973,436, forward strand.
ACGTAGGCCGGTTGCCTTTGACGCAGGCAATTTTCAAAACGACTTGCAAATACTCTCTTCGTGTGTTTCGCGCCACATACGCCCAACGTGGGTTTTACACGAGACCTTAAGCCATCCAAGAGGACTCGTTAAATCTTAAAGACGTCTTAATTAGTCTAATAGCAGCATCCTCGGCGGTCCCGGATGTCCCTTCGGTCTCAGCATCAGCACCTCAGACCATCGCACCATCCATCCAATTTCTTCCGGTGCCTTTCAAACGAGAAGACTTTCGCTCCAAGCTATTCAAACATAGGTACTAATTAGAGTATGGGCACCAAAGACTTTTTGTCTTATCCTTTTTCTCTTTTCTGAGTTAATTTTCTCTAAAGAGACTCCAATTTCAATAAACAACCATTTTACATGATCACACGTGTTAAATAAAATAGCGTCAAATAATATCCTACGATTATAGTATAATAATTGCCTTAAAATTTCTCATTTAAACTGGATATCAATACTTAATGCCAATACGGACTCACCGGAAGTTCGATACGCTGGTCTGATTAGAGAAACGAATCTCCTATAGCTGGAGTAAATTTAATTACTACAAGTTACAATGTGTGCCACTTCCGCGTGGGATGGCAAATAGAAATTGTATGTCGTTACACACGTATAATTACATATAATAGATCGTTAACAGGTACTCGTACTTCACGTATTTAATAGAATGAGCGTCTAATCTCTATTTGCCTCTAACAGTTTACTCTTAATAAAAGTAAATAAGCATCAAGGTACAAGTACAATTGTAAAGCGTCCAATTGCACTGAGCACTTATACGCACATGCAGTAGAGTGGCATATACCACAGAACATATGTGTATTTATAAATATCCACGTATTACAAAAAAAAAACATACTAACGCTCTCATCCGATAAGCCATGAGATAGACTTCAGTAAACTCGTCGTTAATAATTAGCACCGTGAAATCCTCATAGCTACCAGCGCTCTACTTAGCACGACAATGAATTACAGCGTGGACAGAATAGAAGATCAAGGACTTCCCATGATATTCCCGTATTGCCGATCCTAAGCCTCATTTAATATCGAAGGACCCCAAGCTTCGGAGTACAGCCGAGTATGTCTTTTGAGGCGCGTCGTGCGTATTTGAAACTAGCTGGAGGAATCAACGAACCAAGAGCCTTAATGTTACGTGTCGAGGAGACGGTTTAATTGCGCACAGTTCCTTCTCATCAGTGGACCTGGTACTAAATACACATGTAAACCAGCCATGCATGATAACAGAGTCATCTCGGCAGTGATGGGCTATCCGATATATATGTATAGTGAATGAATAAAATTTGATGGGAAACTTATAGCAAGACTATATGTACAGCCTGGGGCGATACACAACTTCCTCGAGAGCTCATATACTTGTCCGTGACCAAGAGAGGTTAACTATGACAAAGGTCCGGACATGTTAGGTCTTGGTTTGGATACAAAGGCGACAGGCCAAGCATCGGAGGGTACCGTTGGGAAGGAGGACTCGAGAAGGAGTAACAGGATCAAGAGGACGAGGAGTAGAAGGTTGGTGGAGGGTGGCTGGAGGGTGGCTGGAGGGTGGCTGGAGGGTGGCTGGAGGTTGCCTGCGGGGTGGCTTAGGGTGGCTGGAAGCTAGAAAGGGCGCGAGGGGAATTAGTATGCGGCTGCTGTCACACTCCTCCCTTTGGCTTCGTTCACCCTGGACCACCCGAGCTAGACCGTTAATTTTCCATCCCGTGACTCCAATCAATCTTACAAGCCGTCAGCGGCTCTCCCTTATAGAGGCACCAAAGTCTCGTCTTTGCAACGTATTTTTTACGCGATGATGCCCATCTTGGAAACTCTCTGACTCTTGTCTTTGTATTCGCGAGCTTTCTTCAGATGATCCTGTGCGGATGGAAACTGCCCGTGTCCGAGGATAATTCGTAGCTTCGGCAAAGGTGGATGTAGGTTATCACACGGAAGGTATATGGTACGTTAAGTGTACGCAGAGATCGAGGATCTGTGCCCTGGCCATAAAGCTTACACTGGCGTTAATAGCCTCTTCGTTCTCTTTTTTTTTCTTTCTTTCTACCTTCATCGAGATACACTCGAGTAACTTATCCTGTAGCTTTACGTATATGCATATATAACATATATGCATATATGTTATATATGCATATGGTATATCGCGAATCTCTTACAATTCGCGCAGCGTATCCATGCCTATGGATTCGTTCGTATTCCTGGGTATCCTTACTAGGAGCATCTTAGCTGCTGGAAAGATGGCTGAAGGCGGCTAAGAGACACTCGCCAAGAATGCCGAGAGATTTAGCTATAGGATGACGACAATATTCAGAGTGGCTCCCTTGGAAATCCGAAGTACCTAGCCTGATGCGTCGGGACGCGGACGTGAGTTGGCAGTCACTGGGGCTTTAATGAAAAATCGAAAGTTAATATATGTGGGAGGTTGAAACGAGCGCGAGAGTTTTGGAGCTAATCTGAATTCTTGAGATATTACCGTCACGTGTCAATCTTTCTCTTAATAATATCATCAGAGCGACGCTGGGCGTCGTGGATATTATTGCAGGCCGCTTCTATTGGCATAATCGTTCACAATGCTCGACCCTATGATCTCTTAAGCATCCTTTCCATATCCTCTGAGTCTCACGTCCAAAAAATCTACCACAATTTGTATACTCATTCTATTCGGTAAATAAAGTATAATATACAGTTGCTGTATATTATTTGTATATCCAGACTGTATAATTCTTTTACGTAGGGTCGTACGATATGAACACAACGCAAATAATCGATTCCATCCTGTGTGAAGTATTGAGATTGCAAAAGGACTGCGCCGGAAGCTTTCTGGAAAGCCCGAGCATCGTAACAGGAAGAATATTCCCATAAAATATTCCATGGCCGTCGAAGAACTGTGAAAGATAGCTCCAGCGAGGCACTGCCCGATACACGGTGTAAGAGAGGCTGAAGAATATAGAGGATTGTGAAGAAACGTTATTGTGTCACCAAAATAAAGAAAGAAAAGGAAGAAAGTTAAGTAAGATATCAGAAGTAATGGGCGTGAGAAAGGAATAAGGGAGAAAATGAAAATATAATAGAGAAGCAAATGTAAAATCAAATGACGTCAGCGGCCACATTCGCACTCCGAGAGATCCTAGATAATTACGCATATCAACGGGGATCCTGGTTTGACGTAGTTTTGTATAACTTTTGGGAATCCCACAGCTGAATCCCTGTCAGAAGATTTCTGGAAATCCGTACATACCGAGCCTGCGAAAATTGAAAGTAAACAAGGATCGGTTCGAGAGGCATTAACCTCGACAAATTGCTAGGAGGCTGTCGACTAATTAAAAGCCATCCTTGGGGCTGCTTTTAGCTAGCGGATACCGCTGCTTCATCAACCGGTGGCTGTACTAACTAAACTACGGAAATACGTTGAATGACATCAGTTTATTCTCTGCGACCTCTCGATTGCAGTTGGTTCGACCCTTAGACCAGTTTAAGAAAGGTGGGACTGTCCGAAGGGTCTCCAGGCACGCATTCGCGTCTTTTTCCGAGTCTTTTGAGGTCTCTCTCTCTCTCTCTCCCTCTCCCTCTCTCTCTTGCTCTGGGAGTCGCTTGTATAATTCATAGGACCACCCGTCGTTCGTGGTGGTTGGACCCACCACCCTCGGCCAGCCTCCTGTTTCCACCCGGTTGGTAACCCCGCAGCATCTCAATGCTGACCGACCGCCAGATTAGCCCCAGGAAATTGCCAAACTTCTTCGCTCGCTAGAAAAGTCGATTCCAAAAGTCGTTCTTCAAGAGGGACCCGAGTTGGACCTTCCTTGGATCCTCTGATTTCGACTTACAAAACCTCTTATATATTTTTTTTTATAAATTAGTACAACCGCACTTAACGGCCATTAGATTTGAACTGTAAGGTTTTATTTTCTGTATTGTTTTACAATTCTTTGCTCTACATATATAGATGCGTTGATTTATTCTAAGTCGGATACGACCAGGTAGAAGGCGATAGAAATATGTTAGGCAAAAATATCAGTAAAATATTTTCCATTAAAATGTTTTCAATAATTTGATTTTACGGCAACGAACGTTCTGTTGTTACCGCCGCCACAATTCACTCTGATGGTTACAGAAAAAGTACAGCGGAGGACGCGCGACATTAAAATGGACTTTCCCATTTCCCATTTAGCAATTGGCCGAAACGTAGGAATGCGCGGTCGTCCGATCGTTTCGTTTCATCGACAGGCCCAAACAGCGCGCATCGCCATTTCGAAAGCGCGTTGTCACTTTCCGTGCTACAGGGATATACATATATATACACGCGCGGATTGGACACTACTTCCGGCATGTGAAAAATTTCGCGTAATTTAACGGGTAGGTGGACTTTTTTAAACGGCGCGCAGCAGTCGCGGTGTTAATGAACGTCATTCGTTGTTACCTATCTTTGCTGGGGAATCGCGACACGAACAGGAGGTGTAAAGGAAGTCGCGATGCACCAAACATTTCCCTTCATTATTGTCAAAAGCACGATGCACAAGACGAGAAAATATCCCTCTCGAAATTGAAAAGATTTTAGCTAAATTAAAAAGGCATTTGCCCTTTGCATAATCTTCCGCTATCACTTAACAACCTGAAACCATATACCGGGCGATTCTTTTTTTTTGATTCTCTCCTAAAAATAAGATTACGAGACTGACGTGAAGTTCCTGCGTTTCGTCAAGGTCCCCATCTAATTAGTCACACCACTTATCTCCTATTATAATTAGAGTTCGCGAGAATCGTAAAAAGCTTTCTTCCTTTTTCTTTTTTTGGCGATTCAGGTAAAAACTGGCAATTACTAATTGGCGTCATGGGAAAACAACGTAATTAACTTTTGTATCCACGGGCTACGGATGAGCCGAATTAATGTAATGAAAAACGAGATTAGATGTGAACTCGTCTACATAAAGAAGTCTATTCATTATAACCCCTTGCCCGAAGCAAGATACTATCGGAATATTAATATCGAGCTGAAGAGACAATTATCGATTGATTATGTATTATGCTTAGGTGTATACGTGATATCGGTAAATTTTAAAAAATGGCTACTTCGTCAATTTTCTGGAATCCGACGAGACATACCTCGTTTTAAGAAGTGAGAAATCTAGTTCAATAATTGATCGAAGCACGTCCCCCGGTCTGCCGTGGCGCTCTTGTTTTTTTTCTTTCTTCTAGAAAAAAGTTGTAGAACGAAGCGCGAGAGTCTTGCGGTTAAAGTTTTCAGCGCTGGGATGTCCTCCGGCGTTGGAAACTATACAATTTTTATATCCGACTCTCGGCATCGGTCTGACCTACAGCCATGAGCACCGGCCAGTTCGGCAGAACTCATTATGCCCGGCAAGTTACGAAACTCTGATCAATTCATAATTAAAACGACCCCAACGTGGCTCCGAAGTTCGATCGTTTCAGGGTGGAACTCAAAAATTTACTAATGTCAATTCATATCGATTAATCGAATATCATACCTGTGGATATTAGACCAAGGATACGTTACGCGAGGAACAGTTTGTCTTAAGTCTACTCTGTAGCTTTAAATTTGCCGCGTAAAATGATATCAATTTGAATAGTAATCGAAGATAAAATCTCATACGTGACTACGAATTTTTTAGACAGCAGGAATACCTCGATCTTTTTATAATTTTACGACGCAGTTCACCCTATCTATCTGGGGGTAAGGGTCAGGAACTAAATATGTTTTTTCAAAATTTCAAAAATATCATTTTACGGATCTACATATCTATTTGGGCACTCAATACAAAGTAATATCGGATGGACTTTCGTAAATTTACATTTCACGTTCTTTTCTTGTAAATACAAAAATATTTTATCCATTTAAATTTAAGAACACTGTATACGTTTACATAAATAGATATTCCCAAGATCCATATGACTTAAGTACTTCGTTACTATCGATAAAAAAAATTTCAAAATCTTTCACGCCAATGACAAAAAAAAAAGAAAAATGTTCCGATAACGAAAAATATTTTTTATTACATTCTCAATACGACGTCCTTATATCGCGCGAGGGGTAGATTTAGAAAACTAAATAAAGGAACGAATACAATATCGCTGTTCCGCGGGAGTTTTTCGTACAAATAGCAGGTTGACTCTCGGCTTTGCGGAATAAATTAGCTGCGACCAAGGTTTGCCCGGCTGAGTGCTGGATGAGAAAGAGGATGGCGGAGAAGCTAGATATCAAGAAACAGGGGTACTTTGGCCCTTAGGCGGTCCTTAATAATAAATTCATATCTCTACGAGCCCCTTTCCATCGGCGTGCTCTCGAGCTCCGGAGCTCTCCCTCAGTCAGACTACAAATCTCTTTTTTATGCCGCTTAATAAAACTCGTCTGACATATCTCTGACTGCTACCACTTAATTTCAGGCTGGATCTCCCCTCCCGACTTTTAGACCCCACGCTTATTTTCTTTTGGAGACCACAAGGGGTGCTAAAACTTGGGGCGCGAAGCATCCACCGTACGTACAATGTGGACCATCGCGGAACACTTTTTTTTCATCCTCCTGTCCTCTCTCTCTTTTTTTTTTGTAATTCGTTAAACGTCAACTGTAAATAACGAGGGGCGACACAAAACTCGTTCTCCGCAAAGAGTAATGAAGTAACTATGAGAAGCGGACGGTCGGCATAGATGCTCGATCCACGTAAAAGATTGATGGCTCCTGTGAATCGAGCATAACGATGACCGACTCGATAGTTTCGGATAAAAGAAATATTTACGTAAATTACGCATTTGCATAATTTCGAAAATTATAGTATCACGTACAATATGGTATGTCGCACTGTCGCGCTGTAGTCTCATGAAATTTTTTCATTGATATACATATATGAAACATATTCACTTTTCGAAATGACTAGACGACGTAATCGAGGCTGATATACCCAGAGGGCAAATAATCTCAATCAGTATCATTTTCAATGCGTGGTCTCTTTAGACGCTCCTTTTTACCCTAAAGCCTTTTATGCTAAAGCGTTCGCTTCATTTGAATGTCGCTAATGCGAAAAACCGATGCATGCTAATGGAGAGCTCACGACACCGACCGTTCACGCGTACACGTGTGTACACAGTCCCGGCCATCTCTGGCAACCCTCTATGTCATATGCATACGTTACGAGCGTAGAATCATCTCGCCGCGTTTATGCATAGCCTCTTGTACAGTCAATACTCAAAGTTACGGTACAGTCACGATAAAAAAGGTCGGACAATGAATAGTTACATAAAATCAAAACTGTCCAAAATCATTCGACCCGACAAAAAATTCTATTGAAAAAAAAATATATCTACGATACCGAGAGAGCCCTTCCCCTTTCCCCGGACCCGGTTAATTATTCAAAAGACCGAGCGTCATAAAATTCGATTAAAATATCTTGCGAACAAGATAACGCTTTTGGTCTGTCTAAGAGGCAAAGAGAATTTTCCTGGGGAATAATAAACATCCGAAATTACAAGGTGTCGTTAAATTTGCAAACATCCGGATCTATTGGTTGCGGGTCGGATGGTATACGAAAACAGTAAAGGACGATAAGCCGTCGTTAATTTTGCAAACACCCAGGCGAATCTGTTGGTTGTTGGCTGGATGGTAGAAGCCTTTGTGTTGTGTTGTGCTGCAATGGACCATTCTTAGTCTTGAAAACGCGACACAGGAATATTTCACTGTGTGTGCCTGTGTGAATTAAATAATTTCAAGAACGGCGTACCGTTTCTTTTTTTTTTTTCGTTCTCTCTAATACGAGTACTTACACCGGCCAAATCTTACTCCCAACAAGGAACACTTAGGTACTGAAGTGATTTTTCGTAACGGGATAAACGTACGACGGTAGGTTGTCTAGGAGGCTTGAAAATCCGAAAACATCGGATACAGAGGATAATCGGTGTGTTCTTAGGATAGGGTGTAGGCTAGAAATTTTTCAAGGGTTTACGATTGGTAGGTGACGGTAAGAGAAAGTTATACGCTGAGGTATAACAATATGAAAACAGTAAAGGACGATAAGCCGTCGTTAACTTTGTAAACACTGCTGCGGATGGCTCGGGAATACGTAAACAACGGGATACTTACTGTAAAGCCGAATGGTACCCTCGGTTTCGCCCCTTGGATTTTTCGCCACGCACTTGTAGCTCCCGTAATCCTGTTCCTGGAAGTAAGAGGAAAGTGGACTTGTTTATCATGGAGTCTTGTTCTTTATTTTCATCTTAATAATCAAAATATACGAAGATAGACGGCGAGATAGAAAAAATGAAATAAATAATTATAACGACGACGCAAAGTGCAACTGGTTATGGGCAACGTATAAAATCCTGTATACATAATAGCCGGGAAAACCCGGTCGACTCGAACTATACCTACGTCGCAGCTTTATTACTGGTCGTAAAATTTTCAAAAGCCCTTTCTGATGAAACTCGCTTGCATGCGGTAATTAATTTGTGTATGTGAAAGGCCTCATTAATGAGTTCCAATCTTTTGAATCGTCTTTAGACCGAGGGGGTTTCGGTTCCCTTCGTTACAATAACGAGCCGCTTGTTGCCTGACGGAAACGTCGTCGAACCGTGAAACGGGTACACTGGTAACAGTATATGCGTTGATACACATATAAATACATGCAGGGTTATTTACGACAAACGCAACCACCTGAAGTTAGCCTGTCCATTTGATTTCTATGCTAGAACCACCTTCAGGCAGCGTGTGTTTCTCGTGAATAATACTTTATGTATATATGTAAAGGCAAGGCATGGCTGTTCAAAACTATTTTACGTTATGGGTGTGAAGGTACCACGGACGTAGGTACAATACGTGTCACATACGTGGCGCACATAAGGGGGTGAGAAAATGTTCGTAGAAAGGTTATCGAAAATGAAGAGAAAATAGAGAAGCCAGGACAAAAAGAAAGTATGTGAAGGTATTGCGGTAACGTATATTGGACTTGGATGGTCAAAGGTCACTGCTGGTTACCTGTATGTCATTTATGGTGAGTTTCATGTGAGTCTTGTACGATGGCTTTTCCTTTGTGGTTATGGCTTTATGTTTTCTACTTTCCGCTATCATCGTTCCGTTCTCCCTGGTCCAGTAGTTCAAAGATGTTGGATGAGCCTCCGTGTGACACTCCAGGGTGACGGAGAACCCTAAGGGCGCGCCTACCAATTGGTGCGGTATCCATAGCATCGGCGGAACTGCAACACACAGTGAAGTGATTGATTTGCTCATAAATGTTCCAATTACTAGCAATACACGACGGACCAGCTATCGATATCCCTTCGGTTGCTCTATAAATTTCAAACTAAACCGGACGTATCGCCAGGACCCCGCCAAATGGATTTACATACGTAGGTTGGACGCAGAGGATCGTTTTATCCGGTAATTTTTTCCTTGGTTATTTTATACGTTTAATCCTTCCATATGCAAAAATTATGTCTCTTATATGTATACCGGCAACTGGGGTAACTTCACTAAATCTGACACAACGTAATCCTTTTAGTTCAGTGTCCACTCGATCAACGTACACGTAGAGTTACATATATGTACAGTGCAAATAGCTAGTAGGTAAAAGTTTATAAAAATGACTTTTAGCTTTTTTTTTTTTTAAATTTACACTAGTCACTCGCGATTTTGCCATTAATAGTAATAACCGGCAAATATATGAACATTGTTGGACTTGGCTTAGCGAATTGAAGCTGCACCTGAAAATCCGAAATATAACGTTAGAACTCAATAAAAAAGTAATCCCATTTCGATCAACAGCCTGGCTCCTTAAATCCCCCTTCTTTAACCAACCTACATCCACCATCCAGTAACGTACTGTGTTATCGTCCTCGTCTTAGGAGCACTTCAATTTAACTTAAACCTCGTAAGAATATACCTGGTGGTTTTGAAGTTCAACTCTTGAAGTTACAGGAGGGGTGGAATATTTGTGAATGTCTGAGGCTCGCGAGCATTACGAGAGCAAAAAGTCTCGCTTATGACAGGAGTGTGTAAATGACTTTAAATAAATTTTTCACGGCCGACTATACGTATAGATACCCTCTACCTCAACTTTCGATTTTCATCTTGTATCCATATTATCATCCCACTCTTGTAGGGGTTGTCTACCGTATGAGTGTCTAGCTGATTCTCTGACGGAGATAAAGTATCCCTCATGCATCCCTGAGGAATTCTTGTTTTGATCATCCCCCATAATATAGCCGCTTGATGCACCCTATATATAGGTATATCTTGATTACACCCACCGTCGTAGGTACTCAGTTCTTGAATGGATTGAACGTATGATAAATTTCGCAGGAATAATAATAATCATCATCAACAAAGAACACGTAATGGATGACGTTAAATTCATCGTCGGACATAAATGTAAGTGAATCCTGGTTAAATTTCACTTTTACGATTCGTCGAACCAACGAGGCAGACATTACCAGGGAAGTTTCAACACTTTGTTATCCACCGCCGAAGGCAGACTACGATGCTCTGCTTCGGGGATTAGCGGCTAATCGAATTAACATGGATTTGCCTGGCGAGGTGGATTCATTCGAGGAAATTAAGCGTTATGAATTGCAAGTTCGCTTTGTGGAAAATCTGTGTAACGTGCTTTAAGATTGATACAAAGGAGAGGTACAATTAGAAATATGAATTATACAACATTTTCTTGCATCGCTTTTTCCAGGTATCGCCGTTATTTCGTAATTATTCGAAATTTCGTATCAAGGTCTCTTTCCGGTTGCACGCGACGTTGCCTTTTTTTTTTCTTCGCGTTCGAGTAAGCCGACGAGGGAGTTCTGTCTTCGGATGGCGCAAAGGGGATCCGACACCTTCTTAAAATGCAAAACATTCCGTCTGAGAGTGAGAATAAGGGTGCAGAAGGATCGGCACGAGTATGGGCGAAAGGGAGGTCCTGGAATGGTGAGCGAGACAGGAATGGGGAATACGCCGAGTCCTTATTGCGAGTACGAGCTCTGACTCTGGCTCGAACCTGTCGGCACACGCTCGTCCTCCATTTCTTTTAAACTTATTTCCTTACATTTTCCTACCTCTGCCATTGTTCTTCCTCTTACCGTCCCTTACTCTGTACCCCCTTTCTCTCGTCAGCCCTTTTCGTCTTTGTCCACACAATTTTCATACACGTATAAGACTTCCGCCGTAACCCGAAGATCCTTGCGGCTACGTCGCCCGAAGAGACGCCTCTTGGCGTCGTTCACCACCCAGTCCCGAGTACCCTGCGCCATGAATCCCAAGACTTGGCTGCTTTTAATTACGCGAGGAGTTACGATACTCATCGATTCGCGAGAGTATATCTTGCGCCATTGTGATCGTGACTGCTTTCGGTAAACTTGCTCTGTGAGACTTGCCGAGAAAGCCGAGCTACAGCGAGAGCTAATGGGTGAATGAGCGAATGAGACGAGCGTGCCGTACCGAAAGTTGGCCACTGCAAGTAAGAGGAAAGTATAGCTCGGTTTAAAACTCTTTCTCGTCCGATGTGAATCGTGCCGAGAAGAAGGCTGCGCCAGCGAGATACCCGCGGCAAGTACAGTGGAGGAGTGTCGAGGCGATAAGGGTACCTTTTAAAAATATTCTCTCGGTGCAGAGAGTACATTGTGCGACAGAGTTTAGTGCGTTTAGAGCGTATCTAACGTATAGTGAAAAAGAGGCACTGTTATACGTGTAACACTTAACCCCAGCCAGTATGATACTTCGAAAACGTTCGGTGCGCCATCTGTTTAACACGACATTATTACGGTATGCTACACGATGGGTGGTAACTATGTTTCCATCAAATTATCCTAGTCAAAGTCACTTCAGGAATAATGGTGGCATATGACCTCTACGTTAATCACTGATCGATACTTACACGTTATATCTATAGTCACGTCAAAGAGCAACGAGTGAACGATGACGCGTTAAATATTCATAACTACCACCAGCACGAAATGTAAACCCAGTGTAGGCAGATTGCAGAAGAACAATGCGAGCAGAGTAAGTGGGAGCTAATTCAGCTGGAAGCTAAACAGCGTTAAGGGTAGCTAGTTAGGTTACATCATGATGGTCTTAAATTAATAGTAAGCCCAGGGGCTGTTGGGTTACGCCGCACTGTCGTTGGACAAAAAAAAGCTTCGTCTGGGAATAGTTAAACTACGTCCCCACGGAGAGTAAGGAGGCGGGTGATACTGATTGTGACGATCAAAAAAGAAGATAGAAAAAAGATATATATATTCCGGAAGTCTAAGACGAGGACGACACGAGTGCACGTGTACTTCATTCTGCAGTCGGGTTAGCTGAAACTTTCAACGTTTTAAAACGTTACCGGAATACCACGGAATTTTAATCTCATTTGAAGGAGCAAGATCGGCCCGAAGCCAGAGGGATGTAGGTACGTGTCCTTTTCTTCAGCGATATAGTAACGGTCCTTGAATAAGGCAGGTTCGCCATTTGAATCCCGTTTACGATATCCCCGGCTGCCGATTGGATAATAGGTACTGCACAGAGTAATGTCCCAGGATTTTATATCCTTAAACGATACCGAATAGCACTGCCGACCACATGTTCCGAAGGACAATTAACTTTCCCGTTATCGGCAAGGACTATGCGTCACGTTTGCGCAACCTGTCAGCTTTCCGTAAGGCACGTATCGACCGCGCAATTCGAAGGAGCCCCTTCGCTTCTCTAATGACATTATGGAACGCCAAGAGCATCCCTGGTCCGGTTATCGAGGCTCATGATTTAACCTCTAATCAGCGTTCTAACGTGGGGCCAACGCCTATGGTCAACTGCATTAACCTTATCTTACTATTGAGATTAATTTGAATGGTTCTCAAGGAAGTAGCTGTATAACCTCAAATTTTACATCAGGTCAAGATATCATGTGCATGCGGTTGAATTTATTTAGACACGCGTCAGAGTATTTTTGCTCATTTGTATCTTGTACCTATTCTGACGTGCCAGTACTGTACGTGTATACAAATGACTCTGGAGACTTGCACTTCAGCCATCTTGGGTGTCAAAAGCGAGCTTCTCTACAAATTTACCTTCGAGTGATTTCGCTTTAATGCGGACAACCCCAACAGGTTTGGAACACCTCTGGAGCCTCTAGCCTGTTACTATATTCAGACTGGTCGTGATGGTATTAATTACAGAGCAAAAGGATTACTTTGTGTCATTCCACATACTTGAAATGGCACTTTGTACTGTTCTCTCGTATCATCGGCGGGTTGGATACTTAACTAGACGGCGGTTTACCATTATGGCTGATCGTATACGTCTCTACGACGCAACATGTTCACAGCCTTGAGAATTCATCGCGAGACTAATAAAATTAAATTAATTGGATTGGTCCAGTCTGTGGACTGATTTGATGAACACGGCTTCTCGTTTGCATATCTAGATACTCGTTATTCAGATCGAATGAAAGGTATGATTAATGTTATTTCCCTTTGACGTATGCTCACTGGATATAATGGTGGCGGTTTCAATTTCACGGTGCATCATTAGCCTATGGCGCCAAGCGCTACCTGCGTAGTTACTATTTATATGACGTACTTAGAAATTAGTGGTTCACTTGAGAGTTAATCGATTTTTAAAATTACCCTTCTAGACTCAGACTTGCAGACTGGCTACTGCCTGGTTAGGTGCGAGTCAGTATTTAGGTTAAACTTTTTTAACCAAACAAAATTATATATAATCAAATTCTGAATCGTTAAACATAAAATTGAACTATAAAAGTTTTTTTTTTATTTATTTTAAAATGTTTTCGTTATATAAATGTTCACGATTACAATTCTTAATCGAAGTAATGTTCACGAAAGGAGCCGGTGGTTCAATGAGTAGAAGTGTCACTCTCAGTTTCAGTATCCCGACAAATCGCATAGATTTTGTGTACTTCATAACATTGTAAGGGAATGCAAACCTGGCCCCGACTAGATTGTTCTGTTAGGCCCAAATCAGCGCGAGCGTTAAATTGTATGTCGGGCCCTATCTGGGCTACCTGAGCAAAATCTGGCTAGATGGCAGTGTGTACTGACTAGCGCCTTGCCTACACCAGGTGTTACGATCTCACTCGGTGATCGTAGATCAACGAATTTATATTTCTTGTGGGTTCCAGGGAGTATTGGTGGGTTTCCTCAGTAAAGAAACCGTCGTTGGGGTTTTGCAAAGAATGTATATATTTCTCGAGAGAGGTGTCGTGTACAAATTCCAGAGTACTACTGAATTAACCTAGAGAAGGCTCGTCTTTTTATACTAATGGTAAGGGGCGATGTAAGGCAGGGGTTGAAAGCGGGAAAAACGTAGTTTGAGAGTAACGGGACTTCAAACATGAAAAGGAATTGGTTTTTAATGGTTTTTAGGATTAGGACGTATGACGTAGGAAGTATTGGAAAAATATGAAAGGAATGTTTTATTAAAGTTGGGATTAACGGTAAAGAAGCGATATGCTTGGAATAACGGGGCGCGGAGTTTTATAAAGGGTGAGGATAATCAGTAATGAGTAAAACTAAGAAAAACGTTACACGGAACGTGACGCAGGTCATAAGTCCGTATTCATAGTCTGTGCTTGAGACGAAACACAGTCTTAAGACCGTAGATATAATAATAATAACACATGGTAGAGAATGTCTTAAGATCGTGCTTAAAACGAAGAACTGACTCTGAATATTGACCACATATACTTTGTAACGTGGCGTTACAGAGCTGGAGGGGATACCACCTAGGAATGACCGAAATGTAAATAAATAGGACTTAGCAGGCCGGACAGTGGGTTCGATGGCACAGTGGTAAAGTGCCCGACTTGGCAGTCCGAAGGTATCGGGTTCGATTCCCGATCAGAACTCCTAATTTTTCGGAAATTCCTAGCTCTCCAGCACTCCCTGGCGGCCCTGTGGATAAATTAATTATAGCGGGGGCGAGCCGGGCACCCCGTTATAACTTTCGGAACGATCTTTCCTTTCTAGCGTGTGTACATACGTCGAATAGGAAAATGGTAGCTTGAAAAATTCGTTATTGATGTTACATTTTTGTACAAAGTACCTCCTGGGGATATTTTATTTTTAAATTAGTTTTTTTTGTTCCGTCAACGTCGATCCGTTTCTCTTTTAGCAAAATCTGTAGGAAATTTAGTGTTTCTTTTGTATTAGCCACCAGTGAATATACGACGTACAACGTTTAACTTTATTAGGTCTTAAGAGTTATTCGAGTTAGGATTTATATATTGATGCATAATATATAATTATCATGTTAAAGTACGATATTTTATTACGTAGAGAGCGCTTGAAATATTGACAAACGAATTAGTTTCTCGTGTTCTCGTTAAGCAAAATCCTTGTACCTGAAACCTGTCGCCGATGGCAAAAAACCCAACGGGACATCTTTTCATGAATAGGTTGGATACAGTGTGAGTAAATGTTAAGAGGCTTAATGAAGTAGAAGAGAGGGAAGGAAGAGACATTTCCATGGTGCTTTTCGTAATGAATACGTTGAATATTCCTTACCCCTCAAATATTAAGATACAGGTGGTAGCAGTCTTCCCTCTGTACTTGTTATCAGGAACCCTCCCCAAAAATTTCTTTCTCAGTTGTATTATACGAATGAGGGTCAAAACAAAAGGTTCAAGGAAGATTTTACACAAATTATTATTAATCCTGCGTCAAAGGATTCTTGTCATAGGATCGCTCAAAACATTTATACACTGGCCAATTAAATGAAACATGTCGTTGCCACTTATCACGAAACATTAAATTTTCACGTAATTTCTAATATTATCAGTAAATACCAATTTCCTATACGAACGTTTGCCTGAACGTAAGTCCTGCGTGGTTCGTCGATTAAATTTAATCTAAAGCGAACGAACGAGGCATCTCGACAGGAACAAAGAAATTCACGTGCAACTCGATATCCTGTGTGATAGCATATCGTCGGACATTTGCATACATTGTCAATCGTGGAATTCTGAAGTAGTAAAGGAGCTTCCTAGGGTCTGTATAAGAAAGAAGAAATAAACTGAAGAAGAATACATATATATGTATATATGTATATAGGAAGAAAAAAGAAGTGAAATAAAAATATATAAGCTCGAATGGCAGTAGGTACGAATCGATTAGACTTCCCCAACGCTACAGTGCTACAGCTAGAGAAATACTAAGGGAGTTAACGAAAAGGTACAAAGCATGAGAAAATCCTTAGGGGATTCCTACGGCTAAAGCGCATAGTGCTCATTCTAACGGGCGGGAAGGGTAGGTAGGTCTCTGCAGGGTGGTATAGGTACCAACGTAGATGGTGAAGGTGCTGGAGGTGAGTCAGAACAGAGGCATTGTCGCATTAACATTCCTTTCGTGTGAAGAGGGTGCAGAGCAAGAGTGGAGCGGTTAGGGTGGGATTTGATTATGGAGGGTTGGAAGTGCTCTGGGGAAGGGGCTTGAGACCTGGATGGCTCCGTACGAGAAGAAAAGAGAAGGAGCAGGAGAACCAGGGAGACGAATCGGATGCTGTGTACAGGGAAGAAGGAGACAGTGATAACACTATGAATTGGATCGACTGTATCTATTGGGCTGATAAAGATTTAATGGTAATAAAAACTACTTTTAGAATTTACGACATAGGTACTGCCGAGCACGTGATTCGTCTGCAAATTTCTTTTTTCAATCTACGCACAAGGTCAAAGGTAGGAAATAATTGCTTTCGCCAGTTGCTGTACCGCGCGTATGTTATCTAGAGATAGAACGTCGTTGCGCGGAATAAATCCACCACCGGGTAGATAAATGTAATGCAATGCGTAAAGGGGAATCTTAGTGGATACAGGGTGCTACAAAGTGAAAGGAGAAGCAAATGGGTTTTCCTGTGACAAATTGTCAATGCTTTTAGCGCTGTGCATACAGCACTTGTCTCTAGTTAGGCTAACGCTTTCATGTTAATTATGACAATTATCATGATTCTGACGTTTCCCGGGATTTTGACGTCACACGAAGGGTGACTCGTATTGTGGAACAGATCGCAGTTCGTGTATTACGCGTTAATAGTTGTTCCTCATCGCCAGTTCGTTGTATCTTTTCATGTAAATTTTTGGTTCAAATGACAATATATTTTTCGCAGGCAATTATGAGGAAACACGATAAAATCTTGAAACGTCGATCAAATCGCTTCCAAATGTCGCGCCTCGATAATTCACTCTTCGAATTCCGCACAGTTTTCCCCATTTGCCGAATAATGCTGTGCAAATATTTTTTTTTCTCCCGAATTCAACCTATACTCACCTTATTCCCGTTTTTAAGTCCTCGTCATACCTAAATTGCTCTAAGATCATTAACTTTAAGATGGGCACTTGGGGGTGACGGTAATTTCCGTTACAATGTATAATCTTGTTAATGCAGCCAATTATTAATGAAAATATTTAATCTTTTATTTATGGAAAATATTGTCTTATCAATTATCAATAAGTTTCCATGAAATACCAAACTCCCGTAACAACGAGACAGCCGAAAGAGGTTCCGAGCAAAGAATAGCAAGACGTCGCCAGAGACGACGGGCAATGTATTTATTTGAATACCACCCTCCGCCACATAATATACTTATATAACGTGAAAAGAAAAGTTAGCCATGTGTATATAAACAGTTATACCACAACTCCCGCCACCCACGTGCCATTACACCGGAACTAGCTTTGAATACTAAATGTTTCTTCCGTTTTCCCGTATTTCGAACGAGTCTCTACAAGAAGCAAACCCGAACGCGTATTTACGTTCGAAAACATAATCGATGATCATCGAAGTTGTCCGAGTCATAATATTCTACCAACAAAAAAGAAAAAAAAAAAAAAAGATCATTATTCGAAAGCACGTGACACGAGGAACGCGGTACGTACGCGTGTTCGAAAAATCGAATGACGAGTGCTTTCAAGCATGACGGATCACCCTTGATTTCATAAATCATCAAGCTCATCGCCAAAGCCATGACACAATGACGTAACGTATAATGATTGATAATTTTGATATATTTTTTTTTCTCGATAGTATCGACAAGTCATCATGTTCGTCCGAATAGTTGTCATTGTAATCGGTAAGAGCCACAAGGGATGATCATTGTGAAAAGATTACTACCCCCATTGAAACGTCACAGCACTTTACCACTTTTGACAAAAGAGATAGGTGGGCCGCGGGAGGCGTTGGTTCGCATTAGTTCGTGTCGTAGGAGAATCACGCTTTTCGCGGGATAATCCAGGCTTATTGTGTTGCGCGAAAAGACTGCAACCCCATCCCTTGGTTATCCATGAAAATCTGACGTCGTTCATCCTCCTTCCGGCCGTAGGAACCAACTCGAAGACAAAACGACGCAATCACGGTGGGCGATAAATAAAATAGCGTACTTTATGGTGCCCGGCGAAGAAGCCTGGGATGATTATTTCAACGGTTAGTAATTACTTCTCTTTCGCTTTACCTTTCCTTCGTCCCCCTGCCCTCCCGCCCCTCCCGTTTCTCTTACTTGCGGATTGCGGGGCAACATCTTGCTCGGATTAGAGCCTCCCGCTTCGGTGGTCCAGAGGGACGAGGTGTTGGGGATGCTGCGTCGGTGGATGCCAGCGATGAAGATTCTGGGATGGGGTTGTCAGGATGCTATCAAGCCAGGACCTACCACTTTCTAAGTGGGAGTTCCCGTCGACGTGGGAACGCGAAGACTCGGGGATTCTTGTAAGCGTTATAGTCAAAATCATAAAAGGGGAGATGCGCACCCTGTCGGAAGTTCCAATGAAAAATCACTGATAATAACGGGCTTGGACGTGGGGGCTGCTGAGTGATCGTAAGATCTATTGTGTCCGCAGCCACTTCGCCGACATTGTTAAACCGGCTTCACCGGATGGAAGAGATGAGCAGCCCTATATCCGTACGTGTATTTTTACAATGCGTTTGTCTTTCTCTTATTTTGATTTACAAAATCTTTCTGAGAGATCAAACACTGGTGATTAAAATACGTAGGTGGTACGTCGAGGGGATGATTGAAGTTTTATAATTTCGATATATAAAAGATTCGAATCCGGATGAGCTATGTATTTAATTAAGGAAATATAAATTACTAAGATTGACAATACCTATTTTCCATTCAAATAATACTTATTGTCAAGTCGTGTCATTTATTTGGCTCGCCCGAATCTAATCGTCTGATTCGTTTGCAATGGTGGATTCATTATTTTTTTGTGTCCTCGCGAATAAGTGCGAAAATGAGTACTGCTGCACAGGGGCTCTCCAAGGCAACGGCGAAGCGAAATTGGATGCTTAGTCGTTTCCAGTTGAAAAGGAGAGGAGACGCGAAACTTCCCGTAAATCTTCTATACTGAAAGTTCTCGTGGATTTTCTCGTAGGTCGGTACGTAGATAGGAATAAGTATAAGGTGGTGCACGTTTTGTAGGTAAAACGCAGCCAAGAACTCGTAAGAAAGGAGCCCGATGGGGATTCTTCTACGGGTTTTGGAAGGGGCGTTGAATTATTTTCCATTCAGCTTAGATTATTCTGTCAGTCAAAGTAAAATTAACAAAAACACCTCTACCGTCTAAATTCCACAGGGTCGACTTTTATACGCTTCTCTATACCAAAACACTCATCCTCACAGCCTAGAATAGCTGCACAATCATACACGATGTTCATTTCCTCCTGTAAAAAGCCGTTTCCCACGTTCTCCGTTGTACAGTTTCTACTGAATAACCTAGAGGTTGTTTCATTCACCATCATCCCCTAGGGAAGTGGACGTACCCTTTACCGTTACGTGCTTCGACTATTTCGCCAATGGTATCTACGTTCCTTCTTCGCGCGGGCTGCTGTCAACTTTCGAACTTCAACCCTCTCCAGCCTACGTCCCTTAGGTTCACGCGATCCCGAAAAATTTGATTAAGTATTCCGTCTAGAGTTACCTCTTTACGAATCCCTTGCCCGAGTATTCCTAGAACGTTTTTTCTTTTCAATAAAATTCCTAAAAATGACTAAAAGTTAGTCCCGTACCTTATTCTACGACCGTGACTCACTTCTGGTTCTATGCACTTCTACCTACGTGAACTCAGGCAACGTTGCGATTTTTCCGAAAAACGACAATATGAAGTAAGTTTAAAGGATTCAACTCACCATTAGGAGGAATAACATTATTTACAGTGAAAATCAGTGAGAATCATTCTCAGAGCAATGCTCGTCAGTCTATATGCATATACATACAATGTACAATAGTCAAAGTTGTTTGCAATATCAAAAATTCGTTCATAGTATCGTATACGGTATTGTTATCAGCTGTTGTTAAATTTGATGAACTTCGGAGAGACAGCAAACGATAAAAACATTAATCCAGGCATAGAAATTTCATCGAAACACTATTGCTCATTGAAAGCATGGACGCTTCGCAATAATTAGACCGTTAGATACGCAACAAAGGACGAATTGTGTTATAACGTGATTATTATGGCTAGTCCTGTTTCCAGTGTAACGCCACAGTTACAATACACTCTCTGGCAATACGTCATGCGGTACGTCTACTCCATGTGTCGTTGCATACTGGCTACGCATATAAACATGAAGCGAGAGCATAGCCCCGACACAGTATGGTATAGTATACATAGGATAATCCCATGGCAGTGAGCGCAGGAGGAACGCTACCCGGCGGGATGTTTGGAACGTCCCTCGGGACTCGTCAGAACACGAGGTGATTTGTGAGACACGTGTCTACTCGTTTTGACTTCTTTTCCCTCTCTCTTGGTGCTTTCCTTTTTCAATCGTCACCGTCCCATTTCTTTTTCGAGATTCGTACTTTGGCTGCGCAGAGTAGATAGTGTTTACGGTAGTGCACGCCGAGGTCGAATACGAGACTCTGCAAGATTCTATGGGTTTTATGGGGTTGTTGGTTAGCGGACTGGAAGATATCGTCCGTTCGCACGAGAAACTGTTTCTGCCTTAAAGGTCCAGTGGTTCGTGGGCGACAGGAGAGTGCTACGTTTCTATGAGACTATTTACATTGATTGCCCTTCTTTTTTTTTTGTACAAAAAGGGTGTAAGAAAATTATTATCTCCCAGCTTGATATTTCATGGAAATTTTTTGCTTTTATTTTTCTACACTTTCCAGGCTATATTAAAATTGTACCTTTATGCCCTGCAGTATCGTGTCTTTTTTGAATTCATTAAAATTTTGTATTTGTATTTCATGGAAATTGCTTGTTGTATTTTTGTGCACTGTCCGGGCTATATTAAAATTGTCGTTCTCTCCTGCGGTATCGCGTCTTTTTGAATTTATTAAAAGTTGCAATTCGGATCATTTGGCACGCTTCAATGTGTTATCCGCGAGGTTACTCAAGTCGAAAGGGCAGCTACTGTGTTAGGTGTATATACAATTTACATATGACACGTATGTGCGGCCCATCTAATTCGCGAGACGCGAGCTCATAAATATTCAACTGTTCTCGAAATTCATATGCGTCGGCGGGTGTCTGCATTTAAAAACGGAAAACAAAAGGCCCCATTGCACACGAGACCCTTGGTGTATTTGCGTATATGTATACGGGCGGAATGTGACGAATACAATTCGCGTATTGCGATTGTAGGAATACGAAAAGCCATACTTCCTTTAAAAGGCTATAACGTCTATGATGAAAAATGCTAAACACTTTCACAGGTAAAATGTTTGATTTCGATATAAGGTCGGCTGAAAAAAGGTACAAAAAAATGTGCAGTATACGTACTCGTTTTTTTTTTTTTTTTTTTTTTTAAATAACTTGGGTATACTATTATTTGAACGCTCGCGTTAACACTGGTGCACGTAGCGAAGTTTTCGAAGGGATCGATAGTCCTTCGGGTTATCTCATTGTTCACATTGTACTCGAGAAATCTTCTGGTTGGCTTTTCAGTTTTTCAATCCTAATAACAGCAGCGTTACCAACCAACGGAAGCAGCACGAGGCTGGGAAGTGCGCGCGCTCTCTTTATATACGAGATCTAAGATAATATTTTCTCGTAAGGCACGACACTTCTTTATGAAAGTTTCATAGGAGGTTCCCGCCGTGGAAAAGAGTAAAAAGTATTAATAACGAGTTAGAAAGAAATTTAGATTCTCCCGAAATTGGTCGCTACGTCCGTTCGTAAGAACAGTACTTTACCGAGACTCCCTTTCGGCTACATATTTTTACAACGTGGCCAAAATGCCCGTTTTGCTCGCGACCAGTAATCAGGAAGTATATCTTCAGTGAATTGCAGCTTCATTGAAATTCCCCCAGAAAGCTCGTTTGAAATAGCAGCCACGAGGAACTGTTTTAAACAGCTATAGATGGCATTAATGGCGAAGAACCCGGATAGAATTTTAGGGTAAAAAGATCATCGAGTAACACGGCATTTCCAAGTTTCCAAGATATACGAATCCCTGTAGTGCCGCTAGGGAAATATAGATAAAGTAAAAATCCCTAGGGTGGAAAATGACTTCGCCGCGAACACCGTCCGTATCGGTCCGGTTAATCGGGAGGCTGGTGAACTTTTGAGCGGAATGCGTGTCGAATACACAAGTTCCAGTTTTACCTTTTCGAGAGAGCGGCTGTCTCCTAAGGAATACAACTGTTTTTCTTTAATTCGCAAAGACAGGATTCCAACCTCCAGTGATCCTGGCCAGTAAAAGGCAGCACAGGGATACGATCCAGGGTGAGAATCCTTGGCGAGAGGATTCCAGTCACCATTCTGGTGAAGGCGGACCGCGACCATCCTCCTCATCGCGATGGAGGAAGCCCGAGACACGTTAATGAGTTTTTCGGGGGACGTGCCAAGGCGAGGCGATCGACAAGAGTCGGGAATTAAAGGGCGGGTAAGGGGATGCGCAAGATCAATCTCCAGTTTTAAATTTAAATAAATGCCAGCTCGGAGGAGATAAGGCTCAGCTGTTCCTTTTATAGTCTGTAGCAGTTCTGAATCTTGATTGCAATCTGTATTCCACCTATAGAAGATATCGTCTAGATAGCAAGAAATGGCGTCGGGCCTTCATTCCAATTATGCCAACGCGTCGAGTCATGCCTATCTTATCGTCGGAGAGGAACGATCCTCCAAGGACTTTGATCCTGCCGAGCTACACGAGAGTCGACTTAGACGAGGACCAACCCCCAAATTTTACATCCCCCGACCAATATGCTTAATCCATCCCCCAAACCAATTCTCTCTTCTTAGCTGTATTTTCTCTTACCACTCTTTGGTAATTTCGGAAAATTAAGAAATTCTGCTCGGTTCACACGGGTCGCATTCGCGCCCAGGACGGATAGGACGTGCTCGAGGAATCGCTTTAATTTATTCGAACAGTCCAGGGTCCCTGTATCGGTGTGGACGGAACATAGGGAGTGCAGTGTCAAGGGATACTGGTAGTCAGAGTCACGTATAAGCAGTGACTCAGGCTACCCTCTCGGTACCGGCTCCAGTAGCAATCTGTTATTAAAATCAGCAACGAGAAAAATCCGTGCCGTATCTCCTAGCCCCGGCTTGCGCCTGCCGCGCACCGACGAACGTGTTATGGCAAAAATTAAGCCACCTGCAAACTTGAAATGAAATTACCGGACCTACGCGTACGATCTGGAGGTGTTGAGGCGTCGCGACGCTCTTACGAGGGCACGAAGAAATAGGACCTACTGCTAATCTTTTACGGTCCGTACGGTTCTCCCCGGTGCCTACAGCGTCTCTGGCAGTACGCTACCATTTTTGCCTTCCCTAATTTTCTTTTTCTTCCTTCCCACCTCCCACTTCGTTTGCTCTCTTTTTCAATGCGAGAAGTTAGCCGAGTGTTGCTGAGAAATTTATTCGTTCGAGGCGCGTGACAATGTCGCCAAACGAGAATCTTCCACTCAGAATTCTTGTTCATCAAGCTTTCATGTATTTTTTTTTTTTTTTTTTTTTGATTAAGGTATATATTACTTTGCGAGGTAATTTTTCATCTCATTGACGTGACGTTAGTCGCAATTCAGTCAATTGATGTACCAGTGGTTGTTGAAAGTCTCTGCTTTTTTCTCCTTATTTGCTCGGAACGACAAATTCACCTGATTCCAAATCTAAGTCAATTTTCATAAGGTTTACAGGGAAATTTCATTCTAACTCCTTCGATCATCAGAGACGCTCATTGCTCACCCGCCGGGACCAGGACGGTAGGCGTTAAAATGCGCTAACATGGAATGAAAATGTTTTACGAGAAAACTAAAGCGGCCAAGTATTTGACGAGGGCTTTATAACAATCACCGCGCGACCACGTTCGCGGGATGCTGGAGTTTTTCAGCTCGTAAAGTTGTAATGTCATCAGATGAGGGTGACGGGAGGATGGGTGTAATCTGTCCGAGCATTTAATTAATCTTCGCTCGGAACATGCTGAGAGAGAAAGAGAGAAAGTTATAGAGAGAAAAAAAAATATAAAAAAAAAAAAAGATATAAATAGATTTATAAGGCGTCCGAAACGTTTCGTATTAATTTGATAATTCATTTTTATTGTGACGTCCCTGTCCGCCCTTTCAGCACATTGAATCGCAACCCTTGGTAGGGTTCTTGTCTCAGAGAAAAATGAAAAATAATAATAAAGGTCCGGACCTCCCGCATGGAATAACAAATTAGTGCGGTTCTCCAGTTGGTATTACGTGGGTACGATTCTAAAGCGTGCAGAAATTTAATTGCCGGTTAATGAGGGCACGACGTTACCGTTCGCATTAAAATTAGCAATAAATTTAACAAATTTAACTATCAACGCAGAAAAGCAAACTCGTTAGGGCGTACATCTGTTCAATAGAAATTATAGTCATTATGGATATTAGCGTTTCGATAATACGCAGTCATAGATTTTTGATTTTTCATTTTAAAACGTATCGCTACACACGACGTATTCGTTCTCTCGGAATGATACAAAACTTTCAATTGGAAATTGCGACACGTGCTCATTACTTGAAAATTACGTATTACACTCCTGCCTGTACCGTGCGATCGTGACGTCACGAGTCTCACGGGTCAAAGGGCATTCGTTGATTTATCAATTAAAATTTAATGATTGTTCGTGTAACTCGTTACCTTTTGGAAGATCATTGCGTCATTAGGGGAGAGGCGTCTAATGTGATGCGTTCGTTAATGTAGCGCACCCTTATTTTCGTATAACACGATTCTAAAGAACGTATAAATAACTTTTCACTGAATTCATTTATGTATCGACTGATCGCAGAGTAAAAAATTATAAGTAACACGTATTTTAATTATTTTGTCATGAAAAGTAATTTTATCTTATCGCTAAATTTACTACGTAAAACGGAACAGCGTTTAATGCATTTTACGAAGAGAGAAGAAGAATTTTTACGTGATTTTTAGAATCCTTGATTTATTATTATTTTTTTTTTTTAAATTTATAATTGCTCTTATATTATTATTAAATAATATGTGCGAAAATAAAAGTTAATAATAGTTCTTTTCGCAATTGAATTATTAGTTTGTTATGTCGAGAAGCTACTGCTCATGATATTCTATTCGGCAGCAAGCTTAGCCTAATAAGTGATATGCAATAATCCTATTGAACGATTTCGTCAGATCACCGCTCAAATTTTATGTTCAATTTATTCATACACTTCGTTATTGCCTTTCAATTGTAAACTTCAACCGTGAAATACCAAAAAATTTCTCTTAAAAAATATTTCCTATTCGAAACACACTGTGGCGCCACATTAGCGTAAAGGACGTATAACGTGGCGAAATGTACTCGTTAGCAAAGTCAATGATTGTTATATTTTAGTCATGCAATTAATTTTAAAAGCGTGTAAAACTTTAGCTAAGACGTTCCTTTATCATTAGGCGGTGATGGAAACACGATTTACCAATTATTCACATTGCAAATGAGAATTACCCTTGGTTGCGTCATATTCCCCGCCACTCCCCCAAGGACAACATTATCCACGATTTATCCCACGTGAAAAGGTCAAGAGGGCAGCTAAAGAGGCTATCCTAAAAATACAGGTCATTAATACGTAATGGAAGATTTGAGAATGTACCGTTTAATAATTATCGTTAACGAACTCGTTATACATTTTTTTTCACACGTGCCAAGTGGAAAACTTTCGTTTGACACGAGATGAAAATTTTTTTGAATCATGTACGCATGTAATGCGCGGGGGCATTAAAAAGAAACTAAGTCATGCATGCACCAGCACATTTCGCTCAATTCCATGAAGTTGGCGTGTACGTATATTCACCTCGTGGGATTATGCGGGTAAGAGGTAACGAAATAGAAAAGAAAAAAAAATATATATATATATATATAATAATTACGTGTCATTTAGAAAAGCAGGTATTACTATTGTTGCGTTAGACAAGGAACCGCGGTGGAAGCGGTGATATTTACGTTGAGTTTTGCTCAGGTTTACTTTTATGTATCGCAAGGGGCTGTTTTTCCTATCGTTACAGACTTTCGCGCTGCTCTTCTTCTTCCCGTGACACATATACGCGCTCGTACGCGCGCATCCCCTTTTATTTTACCCTCCTTCCGTTTCTCGGGATCTCATTTCAGCCAACCTGACCGAGAAGGACAGCATCGTCGCAAATACCTTGCTTTGACGTTCGACGGCATTTCCCATTATTAAATTGTGTTTTTCTCACCCTCAGCAACCCTTAACATTTCATTCGGTCTTGCAGCGGCCAATTCTGAATTTCTAACCTGTCCTCGTAACGCATATTCGTCGCACCCTGTTTGTCCACACGCAGCTGAATATAATTCTATCCTGGTATATCCTGGAATACAACTCTATCCTTTATGGAGCGAAATATGAAATACAGGACTATAGATTTGATAAATCCGCGGAGTTCTTATTGCTTGACCATAAGGTATTCCGGGCGTGAGTCAATAGTGTATAGAAATTAATAATTTTTTGCTATACTATAATTTTGTCACTTAGCATAGTGTTTCATCGTTATTGGTGACTCGATTTTTAGAGGAAAAAAACATCGAAAATTGCAAAATTATATACAATTTTCCGAGTTACAGAGTTAAATAAAAATTTTAAATCGTTTCACGACAGTGCAGCTTTATATGCACGAGAATCTTAGGCACCCAGCTTAGACACATTTTAATCGATTTTACATATCTAAACGATTCTCACTCACAACAGACGTAACGTGCAATCAGATCGATTTAACACATTGTTCACCGGCAATTTTATCCAGAAGCTGATTCGTGTCACCGGCTATTATTTCGTAATTTAATGTGGAAGTGAAATAGCTAATGGAAGTGCAAACACGAGTTAACTCGTGACTGGTCGACAATGTGTTAAGATTCACGTAAATTACGTCGAAAAGGTATATGCATATGTAGCAATGTATCTAATGACGATCTCATCGATATACAATACGAATTCATATTGACCATCGTGATATCTAATTTGATCAAGTTATCATTAATTTCGTATGCAATGTTGAAATTTTAATAATTAATAACAATAATAACCATCTCATGTTGCACAAATATTTTACCGATACCGATAATAACGTTAAATTTGTTGCATCGAATGGTGTATTATTTTCGTATAAAATTCCATGTTAAATTTATATTCCAGCATCCGATAAATTCGTAATTGGAATTAATAATTTATTTAAATTGTGATAAAAATATTTTTCTAAATTTATAATTTTTTCAATACGCATAAATTATTCAAAGTCTACTTACAGTCGACTGACACCTTGATCTGCTTGCTGACCGTAGGTGGTATCCCGTTACTAGCGATGCAAAGATATGAGCCCATATCTAATCTCGAGATCCGTGACATTTCCAAAGTATCGCCTTCGAATTCGTTCACTAAAGATATAGAATAAGAAGTAAAATCAGCCCCCTAAAAATCGTGAAAAAACGTAAAAATAAAATTTATGGGAGTCTTACCTGACAGGCTCTTGTTGATAGAGATTTTGGAGCCATCATCCCTTTTCCAGCGTATACTGGGGGTGGGACTTCCCTTAGCTTTACAGGTGAGACTCAAATTTGCACCTTCTCGAACAATGGCATCCGAGGAGCTCTGCGAGTCATCAATGTCCGGGGGAACTGCGATAACAGAAACACAGAGTACTATGAATTAATAACAAAAATATTATCAGCATCTCAAAGGGATGGAGAAGCAAGGGTGTTATGACAAGGGTGAGACTGACTCTCTACCTTATTGAAAAGACGCGAAATTGAGTGCTAGCTGGTACTGTATAGAGAAGGTGGTATTATACGGGTAGAGGGTGAGTGAGTGACTGATAGGAGAGGGAAAGAGGGGATGGCGACGGCAGAATGATGGGCACACGTGTAACATTCTTTCACATGTAAATCGATTTCACGTACGCGAGAGAAAGAATTTAGTTACAATAGTGGAAATATTCGGAAGAGGGTGCTGGAGGGTGTGAAAGGGTCAAGAGGTGAGACCTAGGAGAAATAGAAGAGGAAAGGAGGGGAAGGTCGTAGAGCGGCTCGTAGATAAAGGCGAGAAGTTCTCCTTTAAAAGCTCGTAATCACTGATAAGAGACATCGTTACGAAAGAAATGTCTGCTTTTGCATTGCTATGCAGTTTACATGCGCGTCAGACAAATTTATGTAGAATGAAGAAAAAAGTCTTTCTCTGAAACGCTCCAGTAAGAGTGCATGTGCGTAGAAGAAGTGTCGAAGTGGGAATATTTGTGGTCGTAAATTTAATGATCAGGATGTATAGAAGAGTCGGTCGAACGAGTACTGGACTGTCGCGACGGTTCAGGCTGCCCGGCGTCAGTAAAGTCCCAAGGGAAAGGAAAGAATGGAAGTATAGGTGTAAAACATATGTGAGTGATTTTGGGTACGACTTTGTATTAGAAGTTGGGCTAGTTAGTTAAACTGTCGAACAGTACAGACGTGTCCGTAACCTGTATTTTTGCTTTTATGTCCCTTTCTAATAAAATATTTTAACTCTGAGTAAAATCGTTTTTCACTATTCCCATTACGATCTTTACTTTTAAACTCATCCCAATGTGATTATTCATATTCGTAGAGTAATATTCTTGATTCAACATTTATGTAAGTGGTAAAACAATAGTCCGATCGCGACCTCTTCCTTAAGTAACAATCAAGAACGAATACAACTGACCTGTGTGAAGTTAGAAGAGCACTTTTCGAATTTTCTATTTTTGAAAATTGTGCTGAGTTGTGCTAGCTTTGTGCTAACTTGCGCGGTTAATCCAAAGTCGATAACTCTTACGGTTTTCGAAAAAATTGAAAAATTGTTTCGTTAGTCCTTCGTTTGTGCTACTCCGTAAAAGCCGTGAAAACCAGAATTTCGAAAAACTACAAGTTGTGCTGTGTTGTGCTGCGCGAGCACAACAAGTTTCCCTCATGGCAAAATCTTCTCTCGGAATACCGTGAAGGGTTGCTCTGAGAAGATTTTGAATGATTTTGAAGATTCCTATAGAAAATTACAGACAATCCAGGTTTAAAAATTCTTTGACCTCGTCATTAGAATTATCTATATGTTATGGCTGGTACCTGTTACAGGACACGTGTTAATAAAGCACGTGGAATTTGAACAGCGAGACGGAATTTCGCGTATTAAGAATTTTCGATACTCTGACGGAAGATCCGAAGTATTTATAACTCTCTGATATAGTCGTATTAATTTGAGTTTAAGGTACCGTGACCAATCAATGATTTATAATACTGCGTCTACGTGCCTTTTCGATTGGCCATGGAATCTAGGAAAGAATATTATATAGAATTCTTTGAGGATAGAGAAGTAATAACGCGAATGTTTCTTCAACTAGTGTACCGTGTTCTTTATAAGGTGAAAATAATATTATACTATCTTCCTATTCATTCGCCTTATTTCATTCCTTCACGATAGAAAATCTTGCTTCATTCATTCATCGCATTTCCAGCATGCTCATTACTGTCTTACTTTACATGGGGAATATAGAGCGGAATTTATTATTATTGCCAATTCCATTCATATCAAATTTCGATGCATCTTTCTATGCGCCAGGCTCAAAGTATAACGTCGTTAAGGCAAACCGAGGAACGAACTCGAGAACTAATGATAGGATCCTATATCAAGGTGCAATTACCGCTTTGGCTTTCACGAAATTCCTCGAGATCGAACGAAACGGTTCAACCACGAACTTTGTTCTAGAGACAATTACGCAAAACATATAGTGTGTGTCGAAATGTCAAACTTGTACAATAAACTTTATAAAATGATAATAATAAAGCCCCCGTCAAACTGTCCGCCATACTAATATACATCATATTACAAATGCAATAATCGATTAGCCACGGCGAAGTTTGCCTGGCGATTGTACAAGTGCGTTCATACAATATCTGCAAAAAGTAACAGTGGCATTATTTTTTTATTTCCGTATCGAATGAACAGCATGCAAGAGCAAAATAAGTATTTCAGAAAGATTTAAAAAAGTCAATACTCAAATTGCACAACTGACCTGCAATATATTCACACAGTTTATTGACACCCGAAGGAAAACAATTTTCCATTCGGCACTGTCGAAAGCGCACGAGAAGACTTTCCAACGAATTCACATAATACCACCCGAGTGCAGAGTGAATAATACACTGCCATATATGCAACACATGCAAATATAATGTATGACAGAATTCAAGTATTACATATTAGATGTCAACTGTCAATTACAAATTCATAATGAATGATTAAATCCACTAAGAAAGGATTAAATAATCCTGCAATCTGCCAGCGAGAAAGTGTCATTGCATTTCAAGTTCATCTCCATTATGCACAGGTGAACGTACTGGGAGTATTTCGAAATGACGATAGACACTTTGCGCATCACAGATATCAGATCCTGAGATAAAACAGGGTCGCATTACATATTCATAGATAGGCGATTAGAAATCCAACGTTCGATGACACTATCAACTAAAGTGACTTATATAATAATACTAGGGCAACACGCGCGCTGCCGCGCGCCCACAGACCTATTTGCGTTGTAGCGTTCTGTGTCGATTGACGACAATTTCACATACCTCGTCAACCAATCAGCACTGCGGAAAAGCGGTGACAAAAATTTCGATACGCACAGCCAAGTTCAGGCGTGACATGACTCTTTTAAGAAAGGAAGGATCTTGTACGTATTTTCTTAACTCGACACCGATAACGAAAATCCGAGGGCTAACCTATATCACCCACAACCGTCCAGCCTCGTGCATCCGCTTGTCAGGCGGGCGCCGGCCAATTTTCGTTCTACAGGGAACCGACGAGTCGGCATGTCCTGGGAGTCGAGGTGGAACAGGCTCAACTCTATCCTATCGAACCTATCATCAGACAAGACGGTAGCTTGTCGATTTAGGGAACGCGTAAAATCGAGAAACGCAACCGTAGGTGCTGGATTTTTGAGGTCGCGTAAAATCAGCAAACGCAACTGAATTCACGAACGGGAGCAAACGGTTACGGAAATGCGCGGCTGCTCGGGTTGTTAGGTCGAGATAGAGAGAATCGAAGTAAGCGTCGGGTAAATAGTGCAGGAAACAGAGAGCATTTGATCGAGAACGTAACGGAACGAATCGGAGCTATAAAATCGAAATCCCTCCACCAACTAATAAACTAGGGGAGTCCTCACCGGAGCTGGTTCAGCTAATCCGTGAAGGCCGAGAACTGTATTCAGAGGACAGCTTAGGTGGGCACTGAACTGGAGCACAACACTGCACCACCGAAACGCAGAAAATCGATAGGATTTTCAGGATATTGCGAGAGCAACGCGAAAACTACACAAGGGAGAACTTCGTATACCGTATAGAAAACGCAGTTAGAAAAACTATCAACAGATGGCGCGGGAGCGCGAGGTAGCTCGAGGCACCTCGATCGGTGTCCCAAGACAGACTGGTTTGACAACAGTCAAATTCAAGAACTAATCATTCTGATTGGTCGAGATTCCTATGGCCCATAGCTCTTACCCTCTCCCTCGTGGCGTTTCTATAAACTAAATCGAGAGCGTTCCTTAGTACCGATTTGGTACGTAACTCTTGGAGGTCCTTCACAGGCGCTTTCACAGGACGACAGCTGGACACAACCATAGCTTCCTAATCCTTAAATTTATGGCCTCAACACTCGTTCTACTTACATGCAACATTTACTCGAACGTTCCAAAGAAAAAAACTTTTGTCCTCGATTCTACATGTATACGTCAAATAAACGGGACTATAGATCTGCTTCTACGTATATCCACTAGATAAATCGAGAATATAGTATACGTAAGTAGTAAAGAAACAAAACGATCGATCTGTTTCTATGAATTCACGAGTAAAGCTACTTACTAAATATATAGAATCATAAGTGTACCGTTATAGGGGTTACGGTTAATGCACGTCCGAGCAATCCTATGAATTACCACAGGTGTTCGCCGATATCCTACATTAATGCTAATGTCGACTGTTACCGAATTGTTGAGCAAGCGCAGATTGAACGGAAGCCCTGTTATACTGCAGCAACGGACTGTTGATGCATTATTCAGGCGGAACGCCACGTGTTGTGTTGTGCTGTGTTGCGTTAACTTGTCCTAAACTCTGGTATACGGGCAAAAGGTGGTGAAGCTAGAATGAAGGATAGGAGGAAGAAAAGGAGAAAGGTGGGGGAATTAAGGAGTGAGATGAAAAGCTTGAAAAAAAGGAGGGAGAGCTTCTTCGCCAGAAGAAGCAAAAAAATACGTGACTCGTAATTGGCCACTTGACTATTTCAATAGAGTTGCGGATCAGGAGCATTCGAACATTTCTATAAACATATATATAATAATAAGGTTCGTATGTCACTATACGTACGGCTTTGCATACAGCTATCGTAATAGTACTTGCATAGACCACTGAGAACAGCTGGCGCTAGTGGTACTCCACTATTCCGTGAAATTGGCTGACATAAATCGAGAAAATTCTTTGTATACATATTCCTCACTCAGAGTGATCACCGTTGCACTGATAAGGATGCCGTTGCAGTTATCATGGATTTTTTCGCTTTTATTTTATTTTACAAAAAACGACTTAAAGTCTCAACTATAAGATTTAAGTGAAAGAGTGGCGGGACTGTGAGCAACACAGAGGGACCAGGGGAAAGCGAAAAATTCGAGGGTGAAGTATCGTGAATATTTCGAGAAAAAAAAAGGGATAAGGCGTCGTTGGGCTATTGGGAGAAGAGATAGGAATAACTGTTGAAGCGAAACGTGGCTGATCTTTGCGAGCGTCGCGTCAGAGAAAGCTAAATTATTCACATTGAAAATAACGGAGGTGAGGGTTTTGATTCCTTTTTCTTCTCCTTTCCTTCGTTCTCACTTACTCTCACTCTCGCTCTTATCTCCGTCTCTTTCTCTATCCTATCCACCCAAGAAATTCTTGCCTCTATGCTATCGAATTCCTGACGTCCCTTGCCGAGTTTACTCTGCTCCAAGCAATGTTTCGGTATCCCTCATTCCGTTGTAAAGTTACTTTCTCTTATTTTCCCTAACCATTACCTTTTTCCATGCCGTTATCCATTACATTCGTGAAGAATACCGACTACAATAAGAGCCACCTTTGCCCGTCCCGGTAACAACGTGTGCGTTAATTTTATGCATCGATCCCATTTCCATTTTCAGCCCGACCATTTTCACTCGACGTCCCTTTAAATGGCGCGTCGCAATTATGCAGCTCTATAAATACCACTAATGGAACCGAGGGACAAGAGAGAGACAGGAGGCAGACGACATATACAGATACAAATAGAGAGGCGAGCCAGTCGTATCTTAAATATATTATTCACACACAAGGACACTTCCGGCGACAGTTTGCACTATTATCTGCGACGTAGCGCGAATTCGATTTCTGCCAAGCACCCGTGAAAGTGTTCTACATATATATATATACACACACACACACACACACATGTATATCCCATCTCGTCCTGTCCCATTCCGCATTCCCGTCCCTTGCCATGTCCCATTCCGTGTCTCACGTCCCAAACGGTCTCTTCTCCGAGAGGTATATCCAGCATTTTCCACAGGATGTCACTCTTTCTTCCCTTTCTGCAATTATCTCAATTAATTTTCGAGTTTTCTCATTGGCCGCGGTTATTGCTTTTCCGTGTTTCAAGAGTTTCGTCGCGACTTTGGAGCCTTAGCCTAATATGTAAATGACCGATTGCCACTCGGTAGTTACTCCTTGGGTTACAAAGGCTTCGACGATTTGGAAATTAGAAATAGGCTGCTAAGACGTGGCGAGAGTTCTCGACAGAAATTAAAAGTGAATATTGCCGGTGCATCTGCACGTATTATTTGAATCCCGTCGAAAAATTTATATATATTTAATAAAAGCGTTAAAGTGCACTTCGTTAAGTTTTCTCTTCAAAGAGATTGTCGGTACTTGAGAATTTTTCGGTACTCCTAATCAATATTCTTGTACGTCCTCTAAATCACCAATTGTATCTTTGCGATGTGTAAACGAAGTTTAAAAGGAGACACGAAGTGAGGATCGAAAGTCGGAAAGGTCGAGGCCCGTTACGGGGAATCCCCCGTTTCTATCCACTCCGGCGGTCCGAGCCCATTCGCAGCTTTAAACCGCATAAAAGTGAGATCCCGCGGTTTTGTCTTATTTACGACCCGGTAAATAGAGGGTGGCGCCACTGGCGGCGCTAAAGGGATCGTAGCTGCAGAACGCGGGCGAAGCTAAGAGACCTTATGGGGAAGGTATGGAGAAGGTTAGAAAAGGTAGAGAAGCCAGGAAGTAAAATGTGTTAGTATACTGTACTGTATAACCATATAGGATGTCAGCACGTATGAACGTGAAGTTTGTGTGTATATATATGCGGTGAGAAAATCTAATAGATTTTCGCTGAGCAGTGATGCAATATACTTCCGCGGCCTAGCCGCGTGAGTTATGGCGTGTTGGTATTATGTTGGGCTGTTGGTATTATCACGAAGTGCCGAGTGGCGCGAGTCTTGTACTTGTGTGCGGAGGGCAAGAGTCCCGTGGAAACAATTAATCTAGCCCTCTGATTACTCCTCCGACTCCCAGCGCCGTTGAGATGTCAAAACTCGAGATATTAATATGTTCTCTCTGGTGGCAGGGCCGTATACCCTCTTCTGATTAAATTATTATTGTCCCGTCTTTCGAGCCAGTGCCGGATATAGAAGGGGAGGCTTTGTCGCATCGACTATATACCGAGGGCCACTTTACCTTTATCGTCCAACCATCTTTCCTACGCGCTCTCTCTACGTCCCTTTGCTTTTTCCCATGACATCTTTCAGAACGAGGGGGAAAAAAAAGAAGGATCGGTAAGCGTATATCTATAGGCTATAGGGAACATCTATAGCGTGCATAACCAGAGTGTCAGAGATCTTTACTTCTCCGAAGCAGATTCCCGGAGCTCTGGGAAATCGAGTTTACTCATCCTGAAGTGAACCTTCTGAAACGGATGGGTTGGCTCCTTGACAATCGTGACGATGCATGACGGATCGTTCTTAGTCTGACTGGATCTCATATATTTTATTTCATTATTTTTGTCTCCTTTTCATATCTCAGCTGCACCGCTCACCCTCGGATCTTCTTCCATGACAATTCATGGGTATACCGAGATTTCCGTAGTAGTCGGAAGCGAGCGGGTACCAAGGTTGCGTAACGATGAAGATATTTTGAACGAGAGAGTTTTAAAGGTGTGAACGGACCATCAAATTGCAGCTATCAAGTAGTTCGTGCAACAGGTAAGGTTTCTACTATTGTGGTTTCAATTTATTGGTACTGATTGAGATCTAGACTTACCTACGACGTGAAGGTAGCCATATTGAGTTTTTGCGGTGGCAGTGTTGATCTGGCACATGTACTTTCCCATGTCTTCTTCTTGTACGTCGTTGATATGTAGGAACCAAGTTCTGTGCTTGTCGTGAGAGACCGTGATCCTCGGATTCCTCGTGATAACGTGATTGTGCACGGTGAGAATGGCGCTCTTGTCGAAGAGCATCCAGGCCACCTAGAATGACAAGATACATTTTATAACAGAGACGTCTACTTCATCTTCCGTGACTGTAGACGCGTTATGAAAACTCTAAAGTAGGAACGAACTAAAGGAAACTAGAAAAACGACAGAGAATGGGCAAGGCGAGAAGAAAGGGAAATGGAGGGAGAAATAGGAGTAACACAGTAAATCCGGTCCACGCCGGAAGATCGTTAACTCGGAAGCTGAGCGCAGTAGTGGTAGTATCTTCTTCTCCCAGTTGTACGTCTCTCGGAATGATCTACAGCGGCTTCGCGAACGATGATCTACGTACACAGCAAGGATATGGATATTCATTGGACGGATAAATCGCGCGGGACTTCCCCGTCTACCTCTTGCCTCTGCGTTATCCTTCGAGTGTCCTGATACCGCAGCACACTCCTTGGTACGTGCAACGTGCGCATTTACGATCAAAAGTTTAAGCGACGAGCCACCAAAAATATTGGATAGCGGATGACCGAGTTCATCGGTATCAAAAAGTATTCTATCCAGAACTTTTGAAAATGTTCACGTCACACAGCGATGCTGAATACCCCGCAGCTATGAAATATTTATGTTTTCCTGTTTCAAAAGAGAGTTCCAAATCCCGCACGGCCAGGGGGATCCCCCTGAGAAATAAGAAAGGCAGCCAACGTTTCATGTACTTTCAGACGCAGCCTGCGATGCAGCTATATATACATTTACTCAAACCAATATTCCTTCGCGGATGCAATCTTGCTGTCTTGATAAATTGAATTGCCAATCCCATAAAGAATCCCTAATTAATTATCA
Organism: Calameuta pallipes; assembly: GCA_030142375.1. NCBI lineage: Eukaryota > Metazoa > Arthropoda > Insecta > Hymenoptera > Cephidae > Calameuta > Calameuta pallipes. The sequence goes on from JARQSW010000349.1 coordinate 2,010,221, forward strand.
TAGCGTACTGTAAAAAAATCCCTATACGTAGGTATATACGAGCTATATGTAAATCGCTGTGGAATATCGATCGTGCGTTTGTTTCTCCAGTTGGCGATCGTAGCAAAACAGAATGACGCTTCAGAAATCACAAATCCTCTTTTGCTCTATTCGCTCGGCGTGGTGTTTTCATTACGAGCCATTAGCTACGGTGCCGGTGCCAAACGTTCCAACAGGTTCCCTCGCATAGCTCCATCCTGGCAATTTTAGTGCCTGGCTTAGCCAAAGAGCCCATGGCCCATTCGTATACGGCAGAACCGATAAAACGACAGTCGAGAGGAACGCCAAGAAGATCGTTATGCACGTTGGTTCGCTTGCAAAATTTTTCAAGCATCGGCATGCAAGCCCATCCAAAAGGAAGATGGATATCGAGCCAGAGTTTGTTCCCGGGTCAGAACGAAGCATTGATTCCTTGGTACGCGGAGAGTTACAGCTTTGTTTACTAGGAACTCGACGAGCTCAGCGCCGTCCAGTCTAGCTCGAGTTGTCTGTGTGCACGCTGCCATTTCTACCGGTCTCCTTCGTACAGCAGCTACGTTAAGATCTACCCTTCACCCTCGTCCCACCTTCGCCAGGAGCAGCGCTAGTAACAGCAGTAGCGGCACCAGCAGCAGCAGCAGCAGCAGCCAAGCAAGACCCAGCCCAACCCCTTGCGAATACGCAGACAGTCCCCGGAGCAGTCAGTGCCACCCTCTTCTCATATGGGAAGTTGGAGCACATTCCGGTTAAACGTGTTACAACCACTTAGCCCACAAGCTGTCGACTCTCCTGGCCTAGACGTCGCATTAATTGGCATACGACACTAAACGCTCTAAACGCTCGTATATCCTTTGCTCAGTGGGTAGATCCATCTGACGTAATGAGAGGGAGCCGTTGGGGGATCCGTTAGAAGATTCCTCTAGGTATTAACTCTTGTATTAAACTAACGCACTTGGCTGGTTGGATAATGATATTGCATAGGGACGTCAGTGACTTTTTATTAGATTTCTTTTTACGATATTTTACATTTATTCACTTAACGTTACGTCATCTATTTTATACATAAGCGTCTTATCTATAGAGATACCCTGAGGGTCGGCGGCATCAAAGTGAATTCCTGAAAGATATCTAACCACTCCTCGCGGGCTTTCATTGTTCTTCGGTGGGTGTAGGGTGCCTTTGCACTTCGCCACTTCTGAGGGCAAAGTTGCTTTATTTTCCTTTTCGTTTTTAGTATTATTTCTCCCCTTTTTTTTCTCTCCATCTTTCACCTTTACCCGCTCCTCTTTACTCTCACTTTCTCGCCTTCTCTTTTCTTCCCTTTTTACGTTCACACTGGTCTTGTGTTTCTCGAAAGTTCTGACGTTTCTGGTACAGCCGCTTGTTGTCACTCGTGGAAAATAAGGGAACCCAGAGGGTGTCAACTACTCTTGACAAAAAACAGGACGTCCCTCTTTTTCCAATCGAATTCACGGGGCATGACCTGCACGAGTGAACGAGGGTTAATATTTCGTTGAGTGGATGTCAAAACACGTGTAATTAATAACTTCCAACCCTTATGGTCAACCCTCGTGACCAGTGATGGCGGACAGTGACGTCGACACTGTACGTACAGCACATTTTCTTGCTACATCAGCGACACCCATGTACCATTACATTTTGATATTGTTGTCTTCCTCGTCAACACTTTCTTACGAGACTGTATCTTCTTTGCTCGCCGTTCCGCGCCAAGAAGATGGCTGATTCGATTTAAAAATCATTTCCTAAGTGCTTCTGGTACACATTCCCTTTCGGGACGTGAAAAATAGTACTGACTTTGCTTTTTACTGGGTAATCTAGTTCGCTTTTATCCTCGATATCCTATTGTTCTATGCTTGTGAATTCTCCATTGATAAATATGTCACTGATAAGTGGGTAACCACATTGGAAATAGTACAGTAACTACACGTTCAATAGATGAGATATTCATGATTCTTAAAAGGTACATCAGAAGCTTAGAATAAATCACTAAATCTCTATAGCTTTTGTTATAAAATATTTACATTGCCTACATAAATAATGCTTTATATAATTTTCGAAAAAAAATAGACATTTATTATACTATATATAGTATATATAAGAAACTTTAGCACTAATTGACGGTTTTTTGTTTTCTAAAAAAAAGATACAATTATGGAGGTCCCTCTTAACGAATATAATTAAATCTACGTACTCGGTGCGGATTACGCTCTCGTTTCTTATAGTCATGACTCCATTAGAAAAAAGTCGTGTAGGACACGTGAGTAAACATGATATTTCTCTTGGAATAAATCACAGGCGAATTCTAGGGATTTAATAAAAAGGGGATCTCAATATACTAATTTGTCGTATAAACATGCTACGCATATAGAATGATCTATAAAAAATGTTAAATCCTGAACTACGTATAATGTACCATAGATTCTCCGTATTTATTTATACGTGTTTATCTTGAAGCAGTTTATATTTGCCAAATAGTCACTGGTTAAAGCCGATTCAGTGTAGCCTCAAAGGGAAATTTCGTGTATATGTCGATACGAGAAGGGGCTGGTGGTAAAGGACTTGGTTGGATAAAAGTCAAACGTAATGTATCCACTTCATGGCAGACTTGTTTTACATGTGAGAAATGCAAAGAATAAATAATTTGTATATATTACATATTCGATACACACATCGCATACATATCGAAGGAGAAGAAAAGTCAGAGATTTTTTATCAATCTTTACGACAGCGTCTGAAAATTTATTATTGAGATTATACACGTAAAAGTTTCCTCGTTATATTATGAGTTAGCCCAATAGTAATAAATACTTCTTGCACACCGAGTCACGATTACGATTTTTGCAAATAGCATCCGTACTAATTTATTTTTTGATTTTTCCGAAGCACGCACGAGCCATGATAACGGGCGTTATGTGAAACCTTTGTTGTTTAGTTTAGTTCCGCAGCATCTGGCACGCTGAAGAACGTGGGCTGGGATCGAGGTTTGGGGTAGGAGAACCTGGGGAATGGGAATCGAGGTTACGGGGTTTGGGACGAGACTGGGAATGGGGATTGGCGAATAGAAGGGGAGATGGCGAAATGGACCAAGGGATGATGGGGGGTAGGTGGAGGGGAGGGACGAAGACTTGTGGTATATGTTTCTCTAGTCAAGGCACGCGCGACGTAATTGTGAGGGTGGAGGAGCAGGACTGAAGCCGTTCGTTGCCGGAGATGAACGAAGGGTGCAGGAAACTCGTGGTTCGCTCGGGAGTAGAGGGGTGGCTCATTAAACCAGGCTGACTACCCACACGGCATACGGGATCGGCAATAAAATCATCCCCTGATCATCAAGGTGATAAAACTAATATTCTTTTAGGAAGAAAAAAAAAAGATGAGAGAAATCGTCTTCTACGTGGCTTCTGGGCTCAAAGCGATTGAAAATTAAACGGTACTGCCCACGAGTATTGCCTATCCGTTACTAACGCTATTAGCGCTGCTACTATAGGCGGTGGCTATATACTAACTCGACCTGAAAAATGCGCGGCATCCTCGGCTTAACGATTCGTGCTTAACGAGCATTTTATTTTCTCCATTTGACTGGACGGCTTTCAATGGCTACGAGCTCCTCTAACTGCTCCGATAGGCGATTACCGATATGTAGGTAGGACAAAGCGTCTATTCAACAAATAAAAATGACAATTTATACAGAAAATATTCTGTTGTTCGTACCTAGTCGAATTGTCTTCCTATAGGAGCTGTAGGAAGACATTTAAAAAAATTTTTTTTTGTGCGAAATTCAAGGTAAAAATTAACGTGGACAATAAGGATCGTAGGACATCTTGGCATTCCATCAGTCTTTACTGATAAGACAGAATATTTTTAATGGCAGCAAAATGGCAAATTTTTAAGTGTACACAGTAAAGTTTAGAACTGAAAATTTTTAACGATTTTTATCTTACAACAATTGACAATTAATTATATCGATTAATAATGCACATTGAAAGTTTGTACTTCCATAAAGTCAAAGAAAATCCAAAGTGTCAAATCATGATCGTTCGAAAGATTCCACAAACCTACTGTCGAAGATAAGCGAATGATACGCGTCTGCGCTCTTCTACTAGCATTAATTAAAAATTGCCAAAGATAACAATAGAGAAATGAATTATTACGAGAGTCCACGGTAAAGATAGTCTAATTCACCATCAAGATCTATGGGAATCCACTACTGGTTGTCTTTTGTAAAGCCGCAATGGACGAGGAAAATAATGTACCCCACGTTAAACTTTAATATAGTGATTGTGAAAATTTACCTTTTTCACATGAGTTTATACGTTAAACAAGGTATGAATTAAAGTTTCACTCGGTATGTTTTCAAGTAACAAAACTTTTACCATTGAAATTCAATCAAATTTGACTATTGCTGTCTTTTTTATTTGGGCGTCGATTTGCAGATCCTTCGATGCAATTTTATTGCGATTTCATGAATTATTCTAAAGTAAGCAGATTGTTTGGAAATATCACGATATCCCACGAGGCTACCGTGATTATCATGATAATTTTTAATGAAAAATTCTCTCCGTGTGGATAATGAAAGGTGAAAATCGCCACGTTGCGAGCTTCTCTCTTTATATCCGTGTATAATTAATCCTCAAGTACATACTCATGGTAACGTATTTTTCTGGTAATATCCACAAGGGTCTCTACAGATAATGGTCGACGTGGCAAATCATGGCAATTTCAAGCCAATTGTTTCGTCCGTTCTTATCCCACCGAGAGTCCTGGGCGCATCCTTTATTCTAGTGATGTAAAAAATCATCGCAATTTCTAAGGAGTCACGGTCTGTGTAATTTTTTTCATCCCCCTCCCCGAATACTGTTTTTCTCCCGCTTTATTTCTCTCTCTCTCTCTCTCTCTCTCTCTCTCTCTCTCTCTCTCTCTCTCTCTCTCTCTCTCTCTCTCTCTCTC
>JARQSW010000349.1:2015602-2134818 GCA_030142375.1 Calameuta pallipes
CTCTCTCTCTCTCTCTCTCTCTCTCTCTCTCTCTCTCTCTCTCTCTCTCTCTCTCTCTCTCTCTCTCTCTCTTCCTCTCTAGCCAAGCTCTCTCCCAGGGCCGTCGTTGGATCCAAATGATAAAATAAAAGCCGTAACTACTATTGCTACTGGGACATCGACGACTCGCACAGTAGTGATCAAATGTATTTACCAAAAAAAAAAAACTATAAATAAACGAAATAAACTCGGAGTAAATGAAAGACTGGTGTTCCGCTATATTTTTAAAAGTATTTCTGTTTAACTAACGTATAGTTTAATTTCGTCGCATCGCAATGGCGCTGCGGATGCATGCGACTATAGAATAACGAGCTCCGATACCGCCGAAAATGTTCACGTTTTAACCAAAAAAAAAAAAAATCAATAAAAACGTAACCAAAATATTAATCATACTTTTTACGAAAATATTTCTTTACGTGCATCCTTATACACACTCGGTATTTAAATTGCACAAAATAACGTTCCATCAATTCAAGAAGTCAATGTCTAAAAATTTTTGTTTACGTCGTAAACAAATATACAAACATGCGCATTTAATCTCTTTCTTCCGTCCTTTCGTAAAAGTATGATTTTTACCTAAAAAGCTCAAAAAAAAAAAAACGTCCCGCGTAAGTACACGTACGTGCCTAGGATACTTGTCGAGATCTTAACATAAGAATGTATCTCATCGTGGTATATAAAGATCAGTAAGAGCATCATACAAAAAACATGATATCCTTGACATATAGGAACAATGAAAAGCCGTCAAGCAAATCGCAGGCTGGATATTTGTCAACCGTAAAATCTTATACGATCGATCCTATCGATTTATCAGTACAAGATGTTTTCTATGCGATCGTCATTCTTGTAAATCTCCCATTCACCCTCACTTCCTTATACATTTTATATTTATCTTTTTTCCCTCTTGTCTTTTTATTCGACGAGTACGTCGCGCCTGGGCCTTTTGCGAAAGTTGAAAGACCGCATCGGGGTTAGGGGTAGAATCTGGTGTGAGAATTTCCTCTTGTATTGGTGTGCTAGAGTTTCACTGCTTTGGGGATGCTGCCAGTCGACGACGAAGGTATACAACCCCCCAACCCCCTCCCCCTCCCCCAACCCCTCCCCCCTCCACCCGACTACTAGATGTTGCTAGGGTTGAAGGGATGCAGGCTGTCGCGTACAACTTTACCAATATCCCACGCGAACATACAGACATGGAGACTGGACCGTGGAATATACATTTGTATCTTCATGCATGCTACCCCAACTCTCGACATAATATAGTATATATATATATATATATATACCTCTTTCTGAGTACATGCCGCTATATAAAGCCGCACTTACACGATCGAACGGGTGTACCAAAAGTCATATTATGACTTCGAATACTCGAAACGTCTTATCTCTTATTGTTAACGTACAGCCCAAAAGAGAAAACAGCATTTTCATGGGGATCAATGCTATTGCTCGAAGCTCAGGATATAATGGTACAGTTACGCGCGTCCACGAATAACCATTCGCGTTCTACGTGAATGCATGTTGTCTTGCGAGCGTTACCGCAGGATAATAGTCGAAGTAAAAGTAAAATGAGATTTGAACATGACTGCATGGTTTTTATGTGTATCGTAATACCGTAGGCCTATCGAGAATTGTCTGGGTCGACAGGAATTTTTAACCATTTTACGGCCAAACTTCCCGGCAATACCGGTTACGATGATATCGTTCCCTCTGAAATATTCATATCGTGTACCGACTCTCACGAACGAGACAGTTTCAGTGTATGGTATGTATGTATGTACATGTGTATGGGACACGTAAAATATATCGGCAAAGTGCGATATCTGCGAAATCCATTAGACGCTTCACGAACGTTAATCGTTGGCGGTGAAATCGTTTCCCGTAATTACGCGAAACGAAGATTTCAAGAACGTGAATTTAAGCGAAAGAAGAAGATAGGATTTTCATCGTCCGCACGACGTAATCTCATTGGAAGCAATTGTCGCTAATGCCAAAGTGCTGTGTAATCGTTTCATGGTAAATGAATTACGGGCAATAATTAATTACATAAATATGGAAATTTAAATATTTTTTAAATTTTATTCACACTGGTCAAATAACTATCCCGACCTGATCGTATATTCAACCATGCAGTATGCTTGAAAACGAAAAGGGGAAAAAAATTATATCTATTTCTCCGGCCTTGCTTAGCAAGTCCCGAAGGGAATCGGTGTCGAATATATTTGTCGTTAACGGAAGTAGTTCCTGTCGTCCGTGTCGAAGGAGTCGAAAAAGCATCGATGAACAAAGGGAACGTTAAAAATGTAGGTACGTATTTAGGATTGATAGCAGATCGGTCACAGTAATTTATCGCGTCCTACTGTTTCTCTCCTCTTCTCTCCACCGCGGTTTTCGATTACTTTGGAGTGGCCACTAGGTAGATACGTAAAGAGGGAGAGATGGAGATAGAGAGAGCGAGAGAGAGAGAGAGAGAGAGAGAGAGAGAGAGAGTGAGAATCAACCGACAGGTATATATGGATACGTTCGGTCATTCTTGTACCAAAGCGAAACCAGGACTGGTTGGTGTGTGACTGTCCATCCGATTGGAGCGTCTATCGTACTATTGGAGTATTCGGGGAAAACACATAGTCTACTCTCGGAAACTACGCAACTGTTCTCTCTCACTCCTAGGGCCACTGTTACTGTTGCTGCTGCCGCCATTGTTCACTGACTGACTGTTACTCTTTCTCTCGGTCTAACTATCCCATTTTCGCCAATACTGTTTTCTCTGTACTCGTCCCCTATGCTTCGAACCCTTTACTCGATCCATGGGCTCGGGATTCTCTTGCAGCCACCCTCTCTGTATCAACATCGCCCAGGAACAATCAGGAACTCTGATTGATTCTAGCTTGCAGTCCGCGGCTGCTGTGTGTCTTTGGGAAATAAAAGTATCTATTGGTGAGAATTTTTACCTCCTAAAAACTGATCGACGATGGCGATTGGGATTTATTGATGGATCTGGATTCATTTTTCTATGGGCATCAAATAGAACAAGGGCTTATAGCCGTATCTGGTATAGTGGAGTCTGTAACGTTATTTTGTTTATAGGACTTAATGAAAACATAGACGTCAGTTTGACGTCATGTGGATTTTTTAATATTTTTTCAACCAGTAGTTTCGTAGACAAATAGCGCTGGGACATTTCGCAAAGTTCACCGAGAGAAGCGTTTAATAAATATAGAGGAATACGTAGATTTTCTGTGTCGTATGTTATGTGTATTTGATTCTTTAAAAATAAAAAATTAATTTCACCGATTTAGACATTTCTATTTATATATCTTTGCCTTTCAACTTTGACATTAAATTGCTTAAGGACTGCTCGAACCTTATTTTTCATGCGAATTTCAATCTAGTAGCTTGATTTGAATTCACTATATTCACCTAAGCATATGTTTCTTTTGATTTATAGGCTTAAGACACTTTCACATATTCCATCCATTCGTACCTAAAAATTGACCCGTGTATTAGTTCTCCATATATAATGTATATGTAGGTATATGCTTATAGCCACTGTTATTATGTTCGGCATACACGGTAGGTTTCTATACGCATACTACGTGATATTGGGTATCAAAATCCATAGAAGTTCGTGGTTGCAATATGAATTTCTACGGGTAGAAATTGCAGAGAAACAAGGCCAATGGGCAATGCTGAAAACTGAAGTAGGAAACTATCTGTGCGTACAGGTTATTATTATGTCAGTGTCGGAACGTTAACTTCACTTCTGGTTATGCTTACAAGGCCATTTACTGAACCCAATAGACAGTGAATTATTCTAGGACTGATTGAAGGACGTCCAACTGCATTTTCCTGTTATTACGTCCATTGCACCGTGTACCCGCATTCAATTCTCTCAGTGAACCTAAAGAGAATCATTTACCTAAATTCAAACGCACTGCCTTCCCTGTAACTGTGGACGAAATTAACGTGTTCCTCCCATATACACGATTAACAGATTAGACGTCTTTTTAAACGCCGATACGTAAATCAAAGCAAAATTAGGGAAATTCCTAGTGAATGATATGAATTATACTGGACCAGTCAAAATCCATACTGTAAACGAAGCACCAAAGTTCACGTTACCCACCAACAATCTAGTGTCCATAGGGCCTGTGAGTGGCTTCAAGTTTTTTATCACCCGTCCGGGAAAACGTCGGTCGGCCCATTTTTCTACAGCCAGTTGTGCATCGGTACTGCGGGTGCACGGTTTGTGGCTTGAAAGCTTTTTAATGACCGAATAAACTAGTAGACAGTCGGCTGAGCCGTTTGCATCGACGTAAACCAGATTTTCGTGAATTTCACTGTGTCAGCCTGGATGAAAAAAGGCAAACCAGAGAAAGGGTCACTGTACGTGGGTAACATCAGGGAGACGCGGAAGAGGGACAGTTGCGTGAAGATTGGAAGGTCGGAGTGAGTGGGGGGTAAGGGATTGTCTGAAAAGATTTAATTGAAAAGTTCACCCCTAATTAAGAGGAAGGAACCCGCGATAATATCGAGGCAGGGGCCAGCGACCGCATTTCGATTAGAGACTGGATGAACCAATGAACGGCGCCAGTTCAACGGAAACACTGGCCCGTTTAGCGAGTGAAGGGGAAAGTCAGGTTGGGTTATACAAGGTGAGGTGAGATTTGCCCAGGGCTAACGCAATCAGCATTCCCAGTTTAATGAGCCCCCTATCTTCTCTCTCGTGTTCTCCACCCTCCCGTTACCCTCCTTATCGTCTCCCTGCAATACGCTTCCACCACTTTTTCCACCCCCGCTAGTTTCTCGCATTGTCTCTCCTATTCTCATTCTCTCTCTGTGTTATAGTATGCGTTTTCTCTTTCACTCTCTCTTTCTCTCTGCTTCTCTTTGGCTTTGCACCCTTTTTCTAGATCTCACCGTAACTGCTCAACCACCTTCTTGTCAACCCTACAAACTTTCTCGCTACTCTCCAAGCTTGCACAGACAGCTGGGGCTTACCGCCGCCAACTGGGTAATTGCTACCCTTTCAAAACAGACACTCTTGCTGGCACTAGTCATACTCCCACTGTCTCTATATATCAGAGCCAACCGTGGTCAACTCGATGCAATTGCAAGGAATGGTACAAAGAATGCGATGGGTTTTTAAGGGTTGAAGAAGACAGTGACCGCACCCTGCGCCAAAGTACTGGAAACTGCCTTAACGTATCTAGACCAATGATAGCGTTAAAGCTATGTATATCCCTTGAATATTAGTTATCTGTATACAAAATATTAAAAAATTCTATCTCAAATTTCTGTACGCGAAATCGTTCCAGGGATTTAAGGGGGTCGGGCATTTTGTATTCTTCGATAATCCGTATGTGCTTCTAACGTTATTCCATTTCGAATCGAATCTTTTACACGTCATCTGGAAATGTCTTGGCGCAGTCGACGACATTCTTCTCGTTCGACTAGAAATCCCTATTTGGGCGACGCATAGCGCCTTGAACGGGTCGAGTAAAATTGCCAACGGAACCAATACGTCTTTGAAAGTAGGTGTTGTTTGCTTTATAGTAATGGAATTCGTTATTCCATGAAATCAAAGTTCAATGTGAAATAACTATATATATCGTAACTTCTGTTGTATACCTATATACTTACGCCGGTAAAATAGAAAAAAAAAACCTTTTAAATTCGACTCTACGGTTACGGGTGGCTAACAGCATAGGCAGTTCATTCAAGCGCGGTTCGCAGTCAAGTAAGAAAATATTTAAACACATTTTTGGTGCAATTTATATTATATCCATTTGCTATCTGTGTGTTTAGTCATTTCAATCAAATTTCGCATCGGAGGAACAGCACGTGGAATTTCTCCCCTGCACATATGAACTGATCAAAGCACCTGCTTCTGCCGTTTGCATCAAACATTGTTTGCTTGATTTACATATAGTTTATTTGGATTAACTCAGTCGAATCATTTTTATTGTAACCAGGCGGCGTAGTTGAGGTAACAGGACAGGTTTTGTTTAATAAATTTGATCATTCATAAAAATAAAAATCACTGGAAACTAATAAATTTCGCTTCACTGCGTTCTGAGCTGTCTGTTTTAAAAAACTTTGTTCCAAGTACAGGTATTTAAAATTTTCTTCGTTGTTGCTATTATTATTTTGCCGTATCTATCTCTCTTTCTCTCCTTTTATTTCTTCCTCTCTCTAATGTCACTCACCTGCCTGAGGGGACTCTCGCATTTTTCAAAAATCTCTTGAATCAATTCCGTGATGCGAATATAGCCCGTCGATTCCCAAAAATAAAACGAAATAACCAGAGAGAAATATAGAGAAGGGACAGAATTGGCTGAAGGACGATAGAATAAAATAAAAGACACAAATATAGGATAGAGACACACACGGCACCAAAGTGCGGAAGAGTGTTTCGTCCTGTTCGAACTAATCGATGCGTTAATCCACCGACCTTTCAGCGTTCCGATCCACCGGTTCGCCGATTTCGATTGGACCGAACTGAATTTCAGCGTACTGCCAATACTCGGATCTGGAAAATATCACTGAGCGGATATAGAGAAAAAAAAGGAAAAATTGAAAAAAACAGAGGTCTTTTGAGGCACAGACGAATAAATAAAGATAAATGATGAGATTCTAAATTGCATACATATTTAGCAGTTTGGAAATATGTATACTATATATATAGTATTTTTGGAAATTATATAGCCCGAATCCTTGCTGAAAGGTCCTGTAGTGCGTAGGGGTCTGTAGGTACATAGGTTGATATAGGTACAGCGTGGAAGGAATGACACTCATTTTCCCGGCCGTTGAGTCCGGATAGCACGAACATACAGGACCCTACTTCCCAACCCCTGTTGCGGAGGACGCGAATACTCCGCAAGCATGGCCAGAATATAGCTTCTCGGAGGTTGGTGGTCAGCCCCTTCCATCAGCTAAAATTGCCTCGCATAGTCGTCAAATTTTAGTGGCACGAATCTTCAATGTCCCTTGGACACGGAGAATTTGAAAATATTTAATATTGTAAAATCCAGTGGGAAGCCTGTCTTCGGTATTTACTATATGTATGTACATTGGATGTCAATAGTACGTAGAACCGTACATACAACACATAATACTGTTATACGAGAATAGAACCTGGAAATGAGTATAATGTTCGCAGCAGCTATAGAAACTTGAACGTTTATACCTGTGAACTAGAATTTGAAGGCTAGAATGGGACACCTCCGGGTGGAAGTTCCGCATGCGGAAATTCCTCGAGAATTCCGGCTTTCAATTTGTCTAATTCACTAACCTGTTTTTCGATTATTTAAAGTGACGTAAAGGCGAGGACGAACTAAAAGCTTTGTTATACGTATAGATATAGTAACTATAATGAACGACATCGTATATACGTCACAAGTAAATGCGACCATAAAACGTTGATATTATAACAAGACGGAAGAACCCTGGTGTCGTCTTAAAGCATCCTTCGCCTCTTTTGCATTATCGATCTGGCGAAATATCAGGACTCGAGACAAATCAGTGGGGCGTGGGTAATCATAAGGTGAAATATTAAACACGGCTCGGGGAAGTTTTATTAAAAACTCCCTTTGAAAAATGATGGATATCTTTGTCAGTGTAAGACGACGGGGTCGCGGACAGGTGAAGGTGAAGCCGGAAGTGCCGGCATAGATGCCGGAAGGAGGAAAAGATGGGGGAATAAAGGTATAGGAAAGAGAGGAAAGAAATGAGAAAAGTAAAGTGCAAGAAGGGGCAAGGACGGAGTGGCGAAAGGAAAAAGAAATCTGCAAGGGCCAAAAGAGGAAGGAGACAGGAAAAGGTAGTGAAAGGAAGTAAAAGAAGTGGAGGAGAGTAAACGGCGGAAGTGAAGGTAGAAAAGATGAAGTGCCAGAGAGGAGGACAAGGAGGTTAGCAAATTAAAGCGGCCCCACCTCCTTAACGAAGTCAACATGGGGTTGAAGGGACGCCGGGCGTCGAAGTCGAGCGACGACTGTTGTCGTAACAAGCGTAATCTTATATAAGACAGTAAGGGTCAATTGTAGGGAGTCAACCTTAAAGCCACCCACTCAAGATATGACCCCCCCCCCTCTCTATCCCCCTCAACCATCCCTAACCATTCTGGTCTGCCATTAAAATGATAAAATAATGTTTGCCGTGGTAAGTGCCACTAAAGTCTGCCGCTTACACCCTTCTTAAAGAAGAGGGCCTCCCCCACCCTAGACATCATCGGCAGTACCTGGCTGCTTCACTTCGGTAGGCCCCCCCCCTCCCGCCGACCTCCGACCTCTTCCAACCTTTCCGCCTCTGTCACTAGTAAAAACGGCCATCACAGCCTAGGTAATACTTACCGTCTTGCTCAACCTCTTGGCCTACCACTCGTTCACCTCCCTACTACTTATAAACTCCATTTTAGCGTTTACCTCGCGATAACGTAAACTCCGTGGCTTTACGTAAGCACATTCGTCGAGTAAAAGCAAACTAGGAGTTACCGTCATTGGCGTAACTTACGTGTAACCTGTCATTTCCAGCGCGATGAACGGTCTAATTGTTTCGTGAAAATGTTCTTCCTGTATTGCGATTCGAACTGAATAAGTGCATCCAAGAGTGAAAAGCGATAACGTATCTTGAAGGTATCTAGGTATTTGTATTATGTTGTTACTAGCTTCATTATAGTAGATTGGGGTTTATGTTGGGTCATTGGATACTGGATGGTCCGATGAACTCGAATTTTCGTGGATTAAATATGTTGACAATGTACGTAGTAATAAAAAAAAAAAAATTTTTAAAGATTATATGTGTGCGTATAATAGTGTCGGTATGTACTTCAGGCGATTGTGTAATGAGAGAACTGAACTTAGCTATGAGTCGCGAAAGTCTCTCAAGGCAGAATCCAGTCTCAAAGGGAATGGTAATACTTAAGGAAATGGTAATACTTGGCTCAGAGGTCGTTCCCATTGAACTACATAGGCTCTACTTACCCCCGCAGCCCATAGTGTTGGCTTTGGTTTGGGGTTTGGCCGCGTCAAGCCGCGTGTTTGCGGTTTTGCTGTCGGTACTCGAGAGTAAACTCCCTGTGTTATATGTAACCACGGTGACGGTAGTGTTGGGTTTGAACCACTCGTGAACAAGTGTAATGGACAGAATGTATTTTTCCCAACGATTGCCGATCAATTTAATTAAACCGATGAAATTACGTTATTGCGCTGAAGTTTGTTTAGGAAAATTTGAAGTAATTTGATTTATTGTCACGCGGACGTGTTTTCCATTGTGTGTATAATGGGCGATGAAAAGTATTGAAAATTGTTTGATGGAATGCTTCTATTTCAATGTGCCTTAAAATCATTCATGTTTAACCGAAAGGAGTATCATTATTTTTTGATTTAATTTTAAGGGTGTTCATCCCTGTTACTAACCGTATTGGTGTTGTTCATCTCTACAACGGGTAACGTCTTAATAATACAACTCACTAGGAATTCACTTCAATTCATTACCCATTCCTCTCTACGTGAAGGTGAATTGAGGATAACGAATCAACACGGGGATGAAACATAGGGTAGAAGCGACGTTAACTCGTGATGAGTTTTCAATCGAAAAATCATAATTCGGTTAATCGATCGTTTAAGAAAACAACGAGATTAATTGCCGCCAGTTGGATATAATAAAAAAAAAAGTTTTGGTATACGAAGTTGTCAATGTACATTCACAGTATATAAGAATCCAATTTTCTTTTACACCATCTAAATATACATCTTTATTTGTCTTCCCTCTTATTCTGTCATCCCTAATACAAAAACCAATTTTCACGCGTTACACAACCACTAAAAACATCTCGCAAAAATAACACCGAATACCAAGAAATTCCCTCTCGAAGTCTACCACGTGAACATCAATTTACGACTTATTATCAATAGGACGATATTACTATATATTCGGAGAATAAATATTTTCATAAAAAATCCATAAGATTGTCTTAAAATATAAAAATATTTAGCATGTCAGAATAAAGTGCCATTCTTTTGTGAATTAGTCGCATCCACCCTAAGGAGGAAACAATTATCGCACGGAAGCCTCAATCTTAGTAGCCACGACGAGAGTACGAAATGGAAGTGGATATTAAACGGGGGAAGATCAAAATTTTAATATATTTTTTAAATCTCGACGGGTGAGCGCTGCAAGCCGCTCTCGTAAATTGTTGCCGGGGATGAAGAGCAGAGGGTGGTTTAATGGTGTCGGTGTTGTTGGGGTTTAGCGAAGAGGATGGCAGAAGGAATTACAAATTTAAAAAATTAAAAAAAAAAGGAGGAGGAAGAGTAAGTGAAAGCAAGACAAGAACGTGTCTGTACAAGGAGACTGGAAAATTAATAAAAAATAATTTTAACCAAGAGAGGCTCTTATTTTTGCGATATCTGCATAGCGGAAAGTGGCAGGCGAATCTTTAGACGTGTGCTTTACGCAGGCTCAATTACAATTCGAGTTTTTCGCATAATCGTAGCTTCAAGTGCAGGGGTAATAACGTTGATCTCGAGTGAAGCTGGATGAGGAGGGGTTTAAGTGTGTGTTTAGCAGTAGCGATCCCCAGTGGCCCTTACGAGGGACACTAAGGGGTACTAAGGGTCGGCAAGGGTAGTATGGGCTAGTAAGGGTAGTAAGGGGTAGTGAGAGGTAAGCCGGAACATGAGCGGTAGGCCACGATATAAAATCATTCACCAGGGTTGCCACCCTGAGAAACTATTGTCACTGCGATCCTTCAGACGCCTTCAATTCCCACATCACTTACCCCTATCAGTGGGGATAACCGTCGCTTGATTTTTATAAACGACAGCGTGTTCCGAAAACGTATTTTTTCGTCCCCTTCAACACTTAAAACAACGTGAGATAAATTTAAATAGATATTGGGATTTTCTCACCGATTTCAGTTACTTTCACGTGAAACGTATAACCATGAGAATTTTTATTCCGAAAAAAAGTACCGCCCCGTACGTCCATTTCATGGCGACTTTGACCATGCGGGATTCCTATTTGAAATTCGGAAACAGCGATGAGACGACTTATCGGACGTCAGGATGTGGAAGTTGGCGCGAATCCAGGAGCTGCCAATTCAATCTCCTCGTCTTCGGGTAGATATAAAATTTCAGCTGGTCTTATACGACTTGGTTAAATCAACCTGGAACTTTCAAACCCCTCGAGCGAACTCACCTACCCTCGTCTTCTAAACGGGATATACTGTGAGGGACTTGCAGTGTGTGTAAAGAGAAAAGTTCGTATATATATATATATATATATACATACGTCCCCCTTCATTGCAATTTTAATGAGGTCCTCCTATGCAACTACACTCGTCAAATCAACGCCCCAAGCTCCCCGTTACGATCTAAGGAACCTCTAGGTACTTGTGTATAATAAAAAGCCCGGCAAAGCCACGAGCATTGCCACTCAGTTAACCCCCCAGAGTTTGTTTCCCGACTTAACACGTGGTCTACCACCCCAGACCATGTCCTACCGTAACCCGATTCGAAAACAAAGTCTCGACCATGACAGTAGCCTTGCCCGACACGAGCGCCGAACGCTTTCCTAACCGAATGCTGGAAATCCCTTGGGGTATCATGAAATTCGCCCTAATTTCTACTCACCCTATAAGGCCCCAGATTGTTCACGCTGCACGCCAGCTTCACGTTACGTCCCGCAGGAACAGTGATATTTCCTATCTGGTCGATAAACTCGGGTTCAGGTCTTGTGGTCACTGTAACAATTAAAAGATATAATCAATTACGCGATCCTCAAGATCGAAATTCGAAATAATTTTTGTTATCATTGTTATCACTTTGTTTCGTGAACTCCAAATTTAGATGCAATATTTCGCATTAATGCATGGGATAGCAACATATCTCGTACGTGAATGCGAAGAGTTTGAAGTTTCTTGCTAAATATATTACCCCTTTATCGATCCAGATGATCGATCGTCTACAGGTACATGTTTTTGGTCTTTGGTGATTTTTTTAGAGCCATCTGCACCACGCGTGGAGCCAGATTGGTTGCTACTGAAGGATGAGCAAATTCCGTCACGGCGTTGGTCCGTAACATTTTCGTGAATCGAATCAACGAAATGGCAACGTTAGTCAACCCTTGGGAATTCGCATAGCCACGCAGATTCGGAGCAGATCAATCAATCTAACGTGTTCGTGCGCCCGTAGATGCGCTTTGAGTTATAGAACCTAGCAAGCAGGAGTGACAGCTTAGTTATTGAATACAAAATGCAATTTTTCAAGTCTCCCCGTGCTCTCCCATATCTAGCACCTATACCCGTCTAATCTAAAGCTGCATCGTGTCGGAAGGGTATGGCGTGCAGTTGAGAGCATGTATGCATATTATATAAGCATACACGTTAAATCCTAATAATTTTACCTAGACGCCATAGATTTAAATTTTTTTTACTCAAAAGTCATTCTGGTGTTGCGACAAATTATTTTATTTCTTTGTCTTTCCACCTACGTCCTTCCGAGGCTACTATTTAGTGTCACGTTAAAGGTCTTGCTACCGTCACGTTTACTCTAAGAAGATGAAGAAGAAGAAAAAATACGGAGATAAAGAAAAGGTTGCAAAGTCGCTCAAAGGACTTTTCTACCAAGACGTCGGAGTGCATACACGTTCTTTTCGAAGATTGAATTCGATTTCGTTAACGATCTCTGCAGTCGTGTATGTTTCTTGCGCAAGAAGGAAGAAAGCAAAAAAACGAATGTACGTTAGAATGAAGAAACGTGTGCCAAAGCAAAGCTCATACTCAATGCAACTAGTGTGCCTATCTTAGCGAGTCACTTTAAATCCTTTCTTACCGAGTCACGAAGCGACGATGGCGACTGACTTTTCCAGTGAATTCAAGTGACTCCACTTGGCAAGAGAGAACGAGGCGTAAGCTACTAGAAAATTCTCTTTGGGACACTGCCACCAAAGTGGATAGGAGTCTGGGGCAATTGGCAGAATGTCACGCCGTACCTAGTTGTAGGTACGTACACGTCGGGACGCTCTTTGAATTTACCGCCTTTCACTTTGTAACGTGAAAAGAAAATCGACGTCCGTTCTAGTAAACTTTTCGAATCGATCTTGGAAATATTTACGGTTCGTTATGCTGTGATATACAGTGTGGTACGACTTGCTTGGTAAATTCGAAAAATTGTACAAATTCATATTTCATTTCACAAAATTGTAATTCTACTATATTATATATACGCGGTACAGTGAAGATAAATTAAGATTTCGAATTACTCAATTTATATGTTATTGACTACATTTTTAGCATATTGGATAATTCTTTGTATAATAATAAAAGGAGTCGACGATGAAAAGTTGATGGCGAAGGGTATACAGAATGAAGTTACGTTAACGTTACGTACATACACCGGTAGAAAATAAAAAATCTACTGATCAAAATGTCGATTAAAGTTTCATTTCCGGTAGTCGCTGTACAAGCAACTCTTTAACAAGGTGATTTAAAGCGTTAATTGCACTTGGTGTTTAGCTAGTGCAACTATTTGTAATGTTTGATAGACACTTCATCAGCGATCGATTACCTATACTGTGCAACTGTGTATCTTAGCTTGATAACTCCTGAGAGATGTGAAAGATGAGGCAAGATACAGACGGTTATCGCAGGCCAAGGAATTGGATCATTATTTTCACAAATAATTTCCCTCTGAGGTACTACACACCCATGCAAAAAAATTATGTATAGATTATACGTAAATTACATACGTGTAGTATTGTATATACATATAATGTATACGTAACCTTTATATAAAATAAAAACACTTAAGCTGGGCTGGCAAAATGTAGCTTTTTAAAATTTTTTCGAAAACCATTAAAGTTGTCTCCTTTCATTCCAATTGGTTCCTAAGTAAAGTCAAATCTCTGTTCCTGTCCGTTGCCGGGACCACAAATTCAGTTCCTTTCCGAAGATTACGGTTTTATTTGCGACCGATCAAAATACTTGAGCAGGATAGTAGAAACGAATGTAACGAGAGGCGCAAAAACTTAACTTTTTTCATTAATTTCTACATGACAAATTTTCTTTTCGTGAAAACTTCCAAAAAACCGTTTACGAAAATTTGATCTAGTACTGATCTTCAGACTAGACTAATTGCAAAATGTCGCTAATCAAAAAGGTGAAGGCGAGGCGAGGTACGTAAATAAGACATGGGGTTCTTGTTACGCAATCGTACAACACTTTTGTAAGGACAGGGACTGGATTGAGACATGGACTGAGCGAAGAGGGACCGAGGTTTGGCTGTATTTATAGCTGTTGTAAAATTGTCTATTATACGTGCAGGAATGAAGATGAGCTCAAAGTGCACCGTGTCTTGTGTTTCTTGTACAATAAAAACAATTGTGTTCGCAATCATGGCTATCGTGCTTTGCCCATCATCAAATACCTTACACGTTGAAATGCTTGATTAAAATGTTAAATTTTAGTACATGATATAATACATTATTCTCTTTTCAATATATATTTAACCCTTATTTTTCAGTATGAAATTATATAAATAATTTATATGTGGTTTATACGTAATTTTTTCATATAGTACTATTTCACGTATAATTAAGAGATGGCAGGCGAATTAATTCTACTTTAATTTATATAGGGAAATTATATTTCTTCTATGATAATATTTCCCCGGGAAACACGTTTCCACGAATATCTATGACGTATTGGTTGTACTATGATTATATATGTATATTTGGAAATGCATATTAGCTGATCTCATAATGGCCTATCAATAATGATGAACACTAGAGTGAATTATTATAATATGAAAACCTTTCACGGTGAAGTGGTTTGAAGATTATAAAAAATCATGGATTCACTTCATTAAGCATGGAACGGTCGTGATAGTTAATTTATATTTGGAGAGAGACGAGTCGTATGACGTATTTGCCTCATGTCAGCGACACGTGAATATTCGGCGGGATGTTTGAAATACTCGACGATAGGTTGTTGGCGCAAAAGAAATATCCTGTTTTTTTTGTGTGAATAAAAATAAATGTTACTAATTGAATTAGCAGATTTTTAACGCATCAATAAAAGTAATCGCGATCAATAAAAGTGCATAGAATCCATTTAATTGAATCAGTGAATCGATGTTTAACCGTCATTTGCGATAGAAAAATAAAAAATTCAAAAATATTCAAAGAGTAAAAAAATCCAGATGCAGGCGGAAGCAAAAGAAGCTTTTTTCCTAGTACTTGGCTGCAAGGAAAATCGCTGACTGGTCGACCGAACCACTCACGTGGTGATTTATTATTTATGGTCTGATAATGCTCCTCTTGTAAAATTATAACATTGCAACATCTCCGTTAGCTGTTCCGAAGAGCTGATCGCATTTGAATTTTTACTGCGAATCGACGCAAAAATTCTGAACATTGATCATTTTTTTGTACTACAAAGAGTAGAATGGTTTGGCTATATGTATCGGTGCATCTTTTCATTATTAAACTACGTATCCCATCAGGTCCCGTGCACAGTGCATCGAACATTCATCAGAAATGCATAGGGTTTAAAGCGGTTTGGAAAACTGGAAAACTCAGTTCCATCCCATCGGCTGTAAAGTCCGAACGAAATTCAAGATAAGAAAAGGGGAATATATATACTTTATCTAGATTCCGAGCATGTATTTCCTGCTGACGTGTTCGTAGTACTTTTATTTTCTTAGAGAACTCATGCCGGGAAAAGCACTCTCGCGGCCGTGTGAATGGGCATGTGTGTCGAGGGGATTCGGAGGCCAGATTTTCTCTTTTTTTTATCATCCATTTTTTTTCACCCGTTTTGCGCCGATTTTCAAATCATCGACTATCACGTCGACATTCCCAATTCTACGTGTCCTCCGATTTATCTGCTTATAGTTTCCACGATTTTAAATGAATTAATATAAACGCTTAGGGATCACGTAAGTAATTGTACTCGAAGTAAGTAATGGTCTGTAGCACAGCATCCGTGTACTGATGAACGACAGCAGTCTGTCTATCTACAGCCAATAAGTCGTTCTTATCAGCTTTTTTCCCATGAGTCTCTATCTTTTTTCCTGGATGTTTGGGGATGAGATAAAAAAAGTGGCAAGTCCTATCCATCGATAGCGACTCTTGGCGTTGCCGGTAGACTGATGAAGGAAAAAGAGGAAAGGCAAAGATAAACCAACTTTTTGCTGTGGGATTCATTGATGTGGGATTGAGTGGGCCCTCTTTGCTTACCAGCCATGTCAGTCTTTGCCTATATTCAATATTTCTTTTTAATACGTTTCCCACGTTTTCCCTGATATCTGATAACAGTGATAACGATATGCGTGGCAACTGATAAGTAATTGTAATCGTTACCTAAAACGAAAATCAATTTTACTTAATTAACATTTATTTCTGAATACGTTTTTGGCAGGACCTAATATTTTGATGTAAAATATAATATTCGATTAAATATAGGTATATGCATATAATATCAAACAGGATGGTCCATTGAATTACATAACATATGGGTACAGTTTAGCAGATGAAATTCTTGATTCTCTCGACAAGTACGTGTCATTGGAAAGTGATGAAATATCGATAATATACAAAATCGAGTATTGGAAGGACGAACGGGAAAGACGTAGATATTATCTCTATCAAATCTCAGGATTTCGACTACAGTGATCTATAGATCAGTGACGTCGTTCTTCTCCCTTTTTTTACTTTCTTTCTTTCTCCCCCTTTTTTCTCTCTCTACATTCAGGGTCTCCACTTTTCCGGTACCCTTCGTGGACTTACTCTTATTTCCTACGTTATCGGGTCGAATCTCATAAATTTCTCGGAAACGGCGATTAAGTGGCCCCCGACCCGTCCAATCTAAGTATTCAAATGAGCAGACCGACTTGCACCCCCTAGCCTATACC
Organism: Calameuta pallipes; assembly: GCA_030142375.1. Classification (NCBI taxonomy): domain Eukaryota; kingdom Metazoa; phylum Arthropoda; class Insecta; order Hymenoptera; family Cephidae; genus Calameuta; species Calameuta pallipes. The sequence goes on from JARQSW010000349.1 coordinate 2,032,555, forward strand.
TTTTTACAATCACCGACGTTGTTACATAGAAAAAGCCACGGATGCAAAGAGGAAAATAGTACCGTTACCTATCACAAGTCGAATCGAATTATCGTTTCATTTATATATATAGTATACGTATAGATATAGATATCCATATTATTAAAAAGGTGCCAATTCAATTATGACAACAGTAACATGAAAAAAAAATTAAATAAACTCTTTTTAGAAAATGATGAAGTACTAATTGCCTTATGTCATTAGAAATTATCACGTTTGGTATTGCTAATATAGATGTCAATATTAGCCATTTAAAATAAGATCGCAAGTAGCAGAAATGGCTTTGCGAAATGGAAAAAAAAAGTTTCAGCCCTCCCTCGTGTACGGGCGAGGGTCTTTCTGCAAATCATCTAAACTGCCTTCCTGTGACTTTTTGACCCCGCGTTCAGATTTCCTAAAGTCAAATCCGGTTTCCGCCAGAGCCCCCTACGCCTCTCTCCTAGTCCACAGGTGTAATCTCCGGTACGCGGACGTTTCGTATGAAAGATTGGAAAAAAGTCAATCTCAGAAAGGCGAAACCCTTAGAAAACTGACTCCGCTCAACAGGGCGATGGGGGGGAGAAAGGTCGGCGACTGGTAATATTCACGGGTCGAAAGATCGTTTGATGGTCAAACGATCGAGGCATGTGAAAATATTTAGTATATTTGAAAGAACACTGGCTTATACGGTTCTCCCTCTTTTGACATGGTTCGATTGTGAAATTTAAAATAAATTTTTTACCGTGAAAGACAAAAAAAAATAAAAATTTTTCGCACCTGCCTGTTACCTCTATACAACGGGAAACTCTCATTCTTCTTTCGAAACTCTTGATTATCTGTTTAGTGACTATCCATTTCACCTTTGCCTTTCTTTTATTCTACTTATACTTCACCTATTTGACTCCGCTATATAACCAAAGATAAAACTTCACTGTTCCGTATAATATGCCTCGACTGGGAATCGCACTTATTTCACGAAGAAGGAGGCCCATAAAATGCTGCCTGAAGAAATACGAGACTTTGTTTCGCTAGTGATAGAATCTCGAACTGCCGTCCCTGAAAGTCTACCAGCCGAATAGTAAAGGATCTTATCTAAATGAACTTCCAGGACTTAACTCTGTACTCTAGGAAGTAACTGGTCAATGGTGCAGAAACGTTTCTTGAAGTATACGCACCTAGTAGTATCTAGTATATACGTATATGTATACTTATATTGCTGTAAGGACGGGTACGTTTATTTTTATCATTCGGCGTAAACTGCCCATCGAGTTTGCGAACTAGAAAAAAAGAGTTTGACTATCGTAGATTACACTCTTGTGTCCTCTACGTTCCGTTCCTTTTTCACAATTACACTTCCGTCTCCTGTCTCTTGTGACGTAATAAGTTATTTTTACGAATTCCCCGAAGGCCCGACAAGATTGGACTCTTGGTAGACGCAATCGGGACGCGGGAGATAACGGCCAGATTTAACGTACGTATACGTTCCTGGGATAAAGTAGAATCGCGACAATTCGCCAAATGACAATTGGTCTTGCGTATAATTGGCGTAACGGGACAGTCCAGTCTGTTGGGACAATTCGTTCCCGGAGAAAATTGCACCAAAGGGACTATCGACGCTTTTTTAAATTCCGCGCGCATTCCCACGCGCACTCTGGGGGATGCTGGATTATTTCGGAAGCATCTCGAATGTTTACGAATAAGCGAAATTCTCGACTGCAATCTACAGTCACGAAGCAGCATGTAATCAGTACCAAAAAAGTGGTTTGATAATGACAATTAAATTTCGTATATACTAACCTAATACCAACGTCCTAAAAATGCGCTAGGTATACATACATATATATGTATACATGTATGTATATATATAAACGTACAACCTTACAAATCCTGTCACGCGCCTATTTCTCTCCTCTCCTCCCGATCTTCCTGCAGGAGAAGAGGATGAATGTCAGCAGAACATTTTTCTTTCCTTGAAACTGTAATTTTCTCGTATTTGCTCCTAAACCATCTGTTCCGCATCTTTCCTATGTCTTCTTCTCTTGGTATTCAGCGCTTGAGTCTCCTCTGTCTCTTTCTTCCTTTCGTTATTTTTCACCGTTACACATCATTCAGTGAAACTTTTTTGTCCTAGCGATTAGGGCAGAGATCATTTCCTACTTTATCTCCCTTTTCTTTTATTAATCTTTTATTGCCGCTTCGTCCCTTAATCTCCCGGTTCGCATGTTCTCGTGCTGCTCTACTCATCTGTCCTGTATCATACGAATCTGCAATGTATGTATGGTATATGCATATGTACTTTATATACCTATATATGTATGTATATGTTATCTATCGCTTTCCGACTTCTCTTACGTGAAACTCGATCCTTTACTACATCACGTGAAATATTTGCCCATAATAGCGTTGGACATATGTGTACTATTCCATGAATCACATTGCTTTGTAAATAACATATAGGTAACAGGCAGATCCATTAATAGAATTTAATTTCCTATTTGCCATTCGAGTGGAAAGCATCCGTATGTGTACAGCTAAACGAAGCTACTGTGTATACAGTAAAAGTATAGTTTACTGTTTCTCTCTTTCTCTCCTACGTTATATTCGATGATAACGTTATCATTTCAAAATGACGGATGGCCACTGGTTATTCGCTATAATCGATAAAGATTCGTTCAGTGGATAAAGTCGATGAATGTTCAGACAAAGTGGTTCATTTGTATCACGTGATCGTGTCCTACTACTAATTTAGTAAAGTAGTAAATTCCTGAACAGTAATCTAACACTCTATCACGGCAAAAATGTTGAGCCATTCTGTGACAAGGTCTGGTATAGCCTATAAATATTCTGACGAAGGACATAGCGAAAGTCAAGAAGAGGGGAAGTATAAGAGAACAAAAAAATGGCAGAAATTTGATCCCTTGGAAATCTGTCATCGCTCGCCCGTGCGTCGTGCCCGAGGGTAGGAGGGGGTTTAAGTCGCAAACGATAGAAAATGAGAAAATGACGCAGGGTGGATAGGTAGCTGTGAAGGGGGAGCTGTGCAAGGAGTGGGGAGAGGGGAAGTGGCGGAGGGGGTTCTGGGGAATAGGGGAGGGCGAGGGGAGTGAAAATCAGAAAGAGAGAGAAAGAGAATGAAATAAGGGTAGAAAGTCAGGGAAAACTGTGAATCGCGAAAGAGGGAAGGAGATGAGAGAAAAAGAGAGGAAGAGAGAGAGAGAGAGAGAGAGAGAGAGAGAGAGAGAGAGAGAGGGCAGATAGAGTTCCGTGGAAAAAGTGAGCAACAAGGGTAGGAAGACAGAAGGGAGAAAAATGGTGGAGAATCGCGAGGGCAAACTGGCGAGGAAGAACGTGAGATGGAGTGGGGATTCTCAGTTTGTTTTCTGGTCACATATTTGTAAAGTACCCCAGGCCCAGCCGCTCGCCCGCTCTATTCATTTCTGTCTGTTCGTCGGACAGGCGGCACTCCTATTGCCCAAGAACCGTGAGGGAGGTCGCATAAATTCAGGCCACGGAGCTTATGAAAAAAAAATCTTCTGCCATACGGCAAAAGAGGTTATGGCGTCCGACTCGTGTGGCTTTTAAAAGATAACTACTCTCTCGATTTCTCTATGTACAGTAGAGCGGATCTGGTTGCATTAACTGCGGACAACAGTTGTCAGAGTCTCGTGGATACGTGTAGGGAATGATTTGGACCGTTGAAATTTAATTTCCAGGACATCCTGACGCTTTGAGTGTCTCGAATGACGTAAAGTATGGTACGTTTTGAACGGGAGTATACTATAATGTTCAGTGTCTGTCCTTCACGGTACGTTATCACTTTTCAGGTACGATTATTGTGCTTATTAAAATATAATTAATATTATTATTTTTTTTTTCAATAATATTCGAATAATTCTGCACATTCATTTATCTCTTTTTATGAATCTCATCGTTAAGCGGATACCTTTCGGTCTGCTTGACGAATGTAACGTAAACGTAACATCCCGAATACGTATGGAAACTTGTTTCTGGAGTTTCTAAACTAATTTTCCGAATTGCTGAAAAGCCCTGTACACGCTTTAGTATATGTATATATATACATATATATATATGTACGTATCCAGACACATAGGTAGATTGGTGCGAGGAAATTGCGTGCTAGAGCATCGATAATTAAATGGTTACCCAGGTTTCCTCTCATTGCACACTCTGAGTGCCCTCCTGCCCCTCTTAGCGGAATCATCCTAGTCGCCCAATCGTGCTAGAATCTCTGAACCATTCAAAGGATTTGCCAAATCAGTTGACGCACACTGACTTCCACTGTTTTGTACTATTCTCGACTATTCTCTACTATTCCGTATTGTCCTAGGCTGTGATCGTAGTTTGTTCGACGGGTAATTTAGCAGACCATTAACGATGTCTATGGTGAAGCCCATATAGATGATTTATCGAATTCCAATGAATGTTAAATTTGTAGACAACGCCGTATGGACGGTGGGAGACCGCTACGGATTGGCTCTGCGATTATATACGACGGCTCAATAGCTTCAAATACGATTGTTGCTGTCATAGGAATAGCGGCGTGCGTGCGTTATAAACACATAACGCTGAGTTTGGCGCGATCGGCTACAGCAATTTGCAACAACTAATCTAAATTCAAATTGCTTCGAACAAAACTAATCTAGTGGTCACACATGTCTCTCTGCGTCCGCCACCTTTCTCTATGCCCAACGCCCTGTCCACATTCTCTTTCACGTATCTCTCTCTCTCTCTCTCTCTCTCTCTCTCTCTCTCTCTCTCTATGTACCTCAGCCTCCGAAGCTGATTTTAACCAACTCTAGTTCGCTTTACACCCTCTCAAATACCTCGTCGTGTCGTCCAATGTTCATGGGTTGATGAAGGAACGAGAGTAACAATTTACCCGGACCGTGTCCAGAGTTTGTTCCCGTGTGACGTTATCGAATTGATGCCAAAAGCAGAAACGTAAAAGACAATGCGAGGACAGGAGGGCTAAACGGAAAAATGCGTACAGGTGTAAACGCGTGCGCGAGTGGATCGAGTAGCCGTCGTTCCTGCCAATCAATTTTATTGTTAGCGAAACAACAAGGCATTTGAACGAGAGGAAGGATATTTTGGTTAATTTTTTTTTTTTCATGCCAGCATACAAAATCACAGTGAAATATAATTCCAATGGCTTTGTAGACTTGGTAACGACATTAGAGTCCCGAAGAAAAATGGATATTTAATAGCTAATAAATATGTAGACATCTTAAAGCCAGCAAGGATTCTCGTGAGAAATTCGACGAAAAGCCTTGAAGAGTAATACGATCGGATTGTGAATGGAGGTCAGGAACTCTAGTAGTGATAACGTTGATAACCGACTTTGGTCTTTTACTACGTGCGACTTAGGGCAGGTTGTAATTTTTTTTCCACAATTTTCACACTCGATAGGTCGACGTATAACCGTCCGAACCGGAAGGTCCTATCATCTTTATTCACTCCTGTCCTCTTGCCTCTGGAACGTTCTACAGCGTTAGGCGTCGCCGGCATTTTTCGCATATTCCAGAACATTCCTTCACCGAGGGTTTGGATTTGACGCATGGCTTCTCAAATAAGTCTCCACGCTCTTTTTTACCTCTCATTTCACGCTGGAATCGCTTGGCCGTCATAACAGTGTCTCGATTCATAGACCACGTTCCCGCTTCTTGGCTTATAGAGCGAATAATGCCATTGTTCTTTTTTTTTTCTTCTAACGGTCCCCTTACTAAAGCCAAGGAGCAGGATGAATGAAAGTTTACTTAGTACGTACAATTGAATGATGAAGACAGTATTCAATTTCTCTGAACATTTGTAACATCTTTTGATTACCTTGTCAGACACCGAGACACATGTTGTGTAGCTAAGGTAGTATTCTACTGTATAGCTATACTGTATATCTGTAGTCCCTATAACCTAATTACACTTTCATGTTACATTCACGGCTCTACTAAACAATACTAAGCAGCACTTTATAAGTGTTTCTATAGTGGATACATAGATACCTAATACGTTTATAATAACAATAATCGATGTGAAGAAGCATTAGAATGTCGGGCCAGTTTATTTATTATGAAATTGACCAAGTAAATCGTTTATGAATTGTGGCATGAACTTAGTAGCGCTTAATGTACCGGGTGTGTAAATCAAGTTAGAAACAATGTTACAAGCATTCATACCATTACTGTTATTTAGCGCAGTGTCTTCAAACGAGAAATAATTCATACAGAGGTCGTAGCTGAAGCTACCAGCCAATTTTACTATGTGATAAATAAATTTTATTGACGGCTGATCGTTATTCGATGTCCATTGAGAATATTTTCCTTCGTCAACAAATATAGATAAAATCGACATCGCCCCTTTAACCGGTCAACTAGGTACCACGCTTTATGTCCATACCTTAGGAAGGAACTTCTAAACCTGAAGAAGCAATATTGGCTCAGTGGTGGGAGTTGCCGAGCCACAATTCATTACGAAAATCGATTCGCCGGCAATAGAGGCTGATTGGAGCTGGTCATTGCTTCTCTACCCGTTCTCGTCTCACCAATCGCCTATACGATGGTCACCCTAACTCGAAGCAAATTTGCGATACGACGTGAAACCCTAAAGCGGTCTCCGTGTGTCAGTGAAAATTTGGAAGGATCCAAGGAAATGCGAAACTTCCTTACTTTGAAAATTGTCTGATACTCCCGATCAATTGACTCTGATTGATTTCCAAAGTTGTACCTATATACCATTTGGGTGTTAAATTAAATCACATTCATCTGAAGTGAAAACGCGAAGGTTAAAATTATACGAAAAAGAGGATAAAAATCCTAACACGTACAAGCTACACACGTGATGCTGCAGTTGGCATAAGAGAAATATTATATCAGCTTGATCGCCCGAAATGGGGAGCTTATCGGATCAATTCCGAAGAAAAGATTTTCGGGTTTGGAATACCAGAGAAGCATCTTTTCGATAAATCATCCATCCAATGTCTCCCTTCTAATAAAGGGAATACACTTGTAATACTTTTGTTTAATACTCCAGATAACATTGAATGAGGTTAATTTTACAAATTCCAAATTTACCTAATTCAAGAACACTCAAATCTAATGACCCCTATCTATTCTATTATGATATACAGAATTTGACATATAATTTTTACTCTTTATATTTATTATCGACCCAAAATGGATGTAAAGTCAAATACAAAATAACCAACGGATCAAAACTATTTTATATTGTCTACAATAAAGAAAAAAAATTTAATTTCTGAAAAATCTTTCACTACGGCAGCCCTTCAGCCGAGCCTCCATAGAATTTTTCCACACATCCCATTAAAGACTATAATCCAGCCGTTACTTAAACTCATCAGCAAACATTTCAAGAAATTGGTCAGAGCCGCTTTCCATTTATAGTTACCATCATTCGGTACTTTACGTCATATTGCGCGAACGTTAAAGCCTCGCCAGGATGAGGGTCATAAAAATAAAAGAGATTCCGCACGCGGAACGTAGTCTACGAGTTTGCGTACAGTTGCAATCCCATTCACTTGCAGGGAACCGAGGTATTTGTGATATTAAACAGTTTAATCACCGAACTATAGAAAAACTACCAGCCATACAGTACTTTCGTCCCCCTTTCGCCCCTGCCGCTATTTTACCTGCATGTCACCCAATATGTACAAGTTTTATATATATAAACATATATAGTATATTACGTGTATATAAATATACACATGCATTCTGAATATACGTGTGCGGCCCCGCATAGCTCGTAAATCTCACCCATCCTACAAAATGCGCGGGCGCACTCTGCACGCAAGCGTTTATACAGCGATACACGGGATCCTGGGCGTTCAGAGCAACGGGAATGGGGCGAAAACACAGAACTGTATACAATTGGCGCCGAGCAGAAGTAACGCAAGGGTGAAACGGGAACCGCCGACACAACACGATTATTTGTAAAATCGTGTAACGTCAAAGCGCCGTCGATACAGACTGTCGAGGGTTAAATTTTTGTTCTTGGCTTTAATGCACACCGTTACGACAGATTTCGTTAAAAATCCCTGATCCTGAGAACAAGTTACTGTAGGAATTGATTTAATAATATAACCGCACGGAGGTGCAGAATTCTTTGAAAATTCCTTAGACCAGACACGAAGTCATAACTTAATTGAGATTTATATGAAAACGTATATATAGGAGTCGTGTACGAGGAGAAAGATCAATAAATTTTATCGCATGTGAATAAAGTCAGTCTATTACATGTAAGTTTTATAGTAACGTTAACTTAAGGAAAATTACCAATACGGGATGTGTCCTAATGTAATCCGTGCGGTAGGATAGTAATAATAAAGTGGTCTGTATCAACCGCTGAGTTGTTAGCTAAATAGGGTATAGGTATGTGGAACGTCGTTTTCAAATAACTTTACGTATTTTAATGATACTGTACATCTATACAAGTCCCTTTAGAATAAGGTATTCTAATTATAAGGGCAGTATGCGAAAGTCTGTTTCTCTCGTCCGCTATCTGGCTGAATATAATATGTACGAATGCTGAATATACATATACCTATTTGCTCCATATTATAGAGAAATCTCGACGGTATCATATTATCCTATGGTTGGCGTGAGTTTACAAGGATAATAAGCCGTTATTACCACTTTTGACTCTCGCGGTGGCTGTTTCTATCGTTCATTGTTCCTGTTTGTACTTTTTTTTTTCTTTTGTTCCTTTCGCCTTTCTTTTTTCTTCCTTTCCTGTTTTTTTTTTACTCTCACGATGGCAAATCTACGTGAATTCCGTGAATAAGGAAAAGGACTGGGATAACGTCACGTCCCATAAGTAATATTTTGCGAAAGCTCGCGTAGGCTCGTTTGTTCCCGTCTGCGCGACTCTTCCAGCAAATCTGGGTCCTTCCAACGTGGATTATTTCTGCGTCTCAATTTTTTTTTTCATTTCCACTCTGTCTGCCTCCTTACTTCATCGGTACAGTTACGTTCCACGTCGGCATTCCCCTGCGTTTCAAATGGAAAAAGAACCCTTTTAATTAAACGAAACGGTCCGTTACGCGCAATTTCAGACGACGGGCAGACACAAATCAGAACGGCAATCCGTGACAAGATGAATACATAGTGAGGTATAGAGTAAGAATGCCATTAATGATGAAAAAAGATCTTGAGTAATTACTGATAAGTGATAACAAAAATGATATAAATCGTGTAACGAGATTTTCATGTAAGAATTGCGAAAAATTAAGATTTTCATGTATTTAGTATACGTCAATGAAGAAAAATATATATAAAATATCAAAAGTACAAAGGGCATCAAAGTGGCCCGTGAAACTTTTGGGTCGGCCAGGCCCGATCTAAAGGATGGTTCAATGTAAGACAGCTATGGGAATCAAAATTCGCATAAGGATGTCAAGTTACAGGCGAGAACGTGTAAAGCTGAAGCGTCAAAGCGGACGCGTATGCTGTTATCAAACCCCTAGTCCGACACAGGGTTTGTGAGTTAAAATGGAGAAAGGGGTGAAAAGGTATGAGATAGGGGTGAGAGAGTAGGTAAAAGTGAAGATACTGTTGGTACCGTAGATCCCTGCCAGTGATGGTGGACCTTGAAAAGGGCCGCCGCAGGAATCCCCAGTTGTGGTTTTACTCCCCATCCGGCGCATGAATATTCACGGCTAATTTGTAAGAAGCTCTCCAAACAACGAAGCTACACCCTGCCTACATACACAGTCAACGATGTATCAACTACAAGAGTTTACCTTTAATTATCGCTTGGATGAATAAAAGATTGCCTTAGCAAACGTGGGTACCTTATACAGGGGAGCGATTACCTTTGGACCACGTGCTCGGAGTTACCGTATACAAGAATTTGGTTAGAAGAACAATTTTTTTTTACGGCAACTAAACAAGAAAATTTCAGGGTATCGAGAGCGAAAGAGAGTGACGTCTTTGGGATCTTTTTGAGGATCTTGAGATACATAAGATGTGATTTGTTGGATAATTTTTATTCCAGGGAAATTCTACGTTCGTTTTTAATACGTAAAGCTATGCCGTGTAAATCCATAAATAGAGACAACAGTTCCATATTGAGACAATAGTTCCATATCTATGAGAAAAATGTTTGATAAAATAGAAGAAAAATATTATTGGTTTTACAGTCCAATGGTTATGGGTGGCTAACGGTACACGTAGTTCATTCACGAATGGTCTGTAGTCAAGTAAGAAAATATTGAAAGACAGTTTTGATGCAATTTATATTATATGCATTTCCTGTTCGCACGTTTAGTCACTCTAACCAAATTTCGCAACGGAGGAACAGCACGTGGAATTCCTCCACTGTACATATGAACTAATCAAAGCACCTGTTTCTGCCGCTCGCATCAAACATTGTTTACTTGATTTACATATAGTCTATTTGAATTAACTCAGTCGGATCGTGTTTCTTGTAACTAGAAGATGTAGTTGGGATAACAAGACAGATTTTGTTCGATCAATTTTTGTCATAATCAATAGAAATAAAAGTCAGTGGAAAAAATTAAATTTTATTTGTCTCCATCGTACCATTGGAAGTTAGTTTTATCTAATTTTTGTTTTAGTCCACGTTTCACTCCATTTCTATACACGAGGAAGGCAGGGCTAATGGCTCTTTCGTATACTACTTACTACATACGTAAATGATCGTTAAACATCTAACCTGGTATTTAACGGACGGTCACGCAAGCTCATCTCGACAAACAATTTTAGGTTAAAAGCGAGCGGGCGGCGCACGTCTGACAGACGTGCAAAACAATTGCGAACCGCGAATAGCTGAACGTCTGGGAGACCCCATTCCCGACTAAGTGATTTTACGTAGAAAATAATGAACGCTTGCAGATAATTAGTCAAAATAAAAAAAAGAAATCGATACGAAGGAAGATTGACTTTTGCATTCTTCGCTGATCGTATATCGAGTAATCTCCTATACAGAACTGTGATAAAGCTTCTTCTGGTGCATCAAAAATTTACACCTGTCTGACGTATCGTAAAGTGCAATTAAGGGTCGGAGGAAAAGCTGTGAATTAAATATAACCAATATGCCTAAATTGAAGCACGGATGGGGTCACAGATCCTTTTCGACACTTATTCTGATTCCATTGTCAATCTATACTTTCGCCTCGTCACAATTTTTACCTTCTTCGTTACTCCTGAAATAGACTTTTAGGCCCTAATGACTAGATAAATCAATACTAAACATACTATAACGCTTTGATACTTTCGTCATGTCTCTCTTATCGGATAATCGATGATCCATTAACAAACGCTCGTATCCTGACACATTGCCAAATTGATTTCACGATGTTTGACAACAATCGATTCTCTGACCAATTTGTCATATTGTCTACGAGGCATAAATTGACTGTCACACGTGTTACTAAAACACTGCATAGTATGTGTATACTATAGATATAGATATATAGAAAGTAACTATTAACGATTGTTAGTAATTCGACAATAATTATTAGAAATACTCTTACTATCCGTTGCATTGGTATTACGCGTATAGGGAGAATCGTATTGATCCATGCAATGCAGCCTTATGAAATGCAAATAATATTAGCATTTTATCATTCCTCCGGAATGGAACGAGTAGTATAAGGAGTGGCGCAGATCCGGCGTGGTTTTAGCGTCGATGTTTGATATTCAAACGTTGGTCTTTATAAGAGGAGTACGGAATGTATGTACTTCTATATAGAATACAGCGATAAAAATATTTTTAATGCTGTAATTATTGTTCAATGGCTGTTGCCCAACCGAACGCCATTTGTCGTTAGAAAACGAGTACGAGACTATTTTGGTAGTTTACGAGCGCAACCTCTAGTTACGAGCAGTAAAGATGTCTTTAAATAAATATTAAAATTTTTTATCCCTCAAAGTTACTGTTATAACGTCATTTCTGTTGTGACTTCAAATTCCTCTACCGGTATTCGCTATGCGCTGCTAATGCAGTTAAATGTTACTGGGTACGGGCGGATCTGTACAAATGTACAGGAAAAACTTACGACGTGCAATACAGATGGCGCATATAGTATCTACATTTCCACATGTGTTCGCTAATGTATAGCTGTTTTCGTACGCACAGATCAAATACTATACTGATATGTTGAGTACGTATCTTTCCTTTCTAACGATGTAATAGTTAAATGCAAAATTATTTGTTTATCACGTCACGAAGCGTCAAGAAGATACAAGCGTGAATTTCGCATTGATTTTTTGCTCAGTACTTATACTTCTGCATATTGCCACTTGCTAAACTTCTATATAATGTACTTAAAAAAAAAGTACTTCATGGGACTGTTTCTTTGATAGCGACCTGGGTTACTTGTACCAACGACCGTATAAGATACTTACTTCCAGGCCAGAGATGGAAGTTGAGTTGTTTTAGATTTTATGATATCAAAATGGAATTGGGAACAATCTCTGGAATAGACAGGGAAGAAGATAGGCGAAAGATTGTATAGGGTGTTTAAGATTTTTTGTACGTCAGCCTGACGGTTTAACTAAAAGTGCATGCTAGGAATATTTAAACGTGTAATAAAATAGAATGATAAATAAAGATAAAAAATAATATAAAAATAATTTTTTAAATATTAAACCATCTGCGCATTTGGACTAATATGTAAAATGTTTTCATTAATAACCGTATATGGCAGAGACTATTTATATGTCAGAGAACGGTTCCAGCGTCGGTCAAGTACAGGAAAAACCCATGGTTACTCATGTAGGATATTTATTTGACAATGGATATAGTAATTTTAATTAACCACGACACAATAATAGATACAAAGAAAGCGTAACGCAAAGGGGGACAACAGTAACAAGGAATCCAATCCAGCAAGAATCTCGGGACAGCTTCTTCAGTAATACATTCCGACTCCAATCAAAACCAAGACTGTTCCGTTCAAATCAACGTTTCTCGGCTGTGGCTACGTTTGACAAAGGTACAAAGGGAAGCGACTTCGTCTCTTATCCCCTCTCAACGCAATTCGCTAATCCAACGGGTCACGTGACTAAACCTTTGCACTCGAGATTTTCTTATTTCACATATATTTTGGTGCCTGCGAGGAGACGGTCGTGTGTAAAGGGTAAAAAAAAAAAATTGAAAAAGTCGTCAGGGAGCCACGTCCAAAATATCACGTGCCGACACACATTTGTCAATTCAACGCACGTGACACGCTGCGTACTCTTAGGAACTACGCACTCTTAAGATACTCTACGCCGAGGGCATTTTTGCTAAAAAAAATGTATTCCCTCTAAAGGGAGAACGAAGATTCAAGAAAAATATTAATAAAAATAATACACGAGTAAAACGAAAGAAGAACCATGTTCCTGAATTACGTGCAGTACATGGTTGCCGATTACCTGCCGCAGAGGTTATGGCTGAAAACTAACTTTCCGTAATGTTCTTATTATCATGTTACCCGAGGCATACACAGACAATCTTTACAAAAGGTTCACGATCCGCTCGTCCGATTTCTATACAAGGAACAAGGATCGATATAAATTCTTCTCAAACAGCAGAGAAGTCGTGGAACTGTTATTGTTATTTTCCCCGAAGGGAAAAGTCCATGTTTACACGGTCGTCGTCGTCCACCATACGATTACGGCGAAGATGCCCAAGGAATAAGAATACCTCGTAAAAATAACTAAAAGTACTAATTTTAGACGACGTGGCGTCGCCGCTTAATCGACGTCGCGACGATACTCTTTTTAAATGGATACCCTTTACGAGACTGGTGATAGATTGCTTATTAAGAGAAGCTGATATTCCATATACATATATTAGGTGGCTGTGTAATAGGGAAAGAGGGGCGGTTGGGCTACTCAGTATGCATTGCGGTCTTCTGGCAGGGGGTAATACCGACGCCAGGTACGATACGCTCTACATGTAGGATATAAGTGTATATACATATATACAAAAGACATATGCGTAGCGAAGTGTACATATTGTAGGAACGCAATATACATGTATATGAATGAATATGGTCGTCGTGCTTTTGATTTTGCGCGCTTGCACCTATCCCCAAGTATATCTAGCCATATACGAAGCGCATGACTATATCCTATTATCTCCATATACACATACTCTTAGGGTATATTACCGTGTATAGTATATTATATCGTGTATGTATATATATATTCGCCATAGTAGCAGTTCAATCAGTCGACTATAAAAGGGACTCAAAGCCAAACAGAAGCCTGCGGCCGATAGCTTGTTTTGCTTAGGTCGTACCTAATGGGATTATGAGTGATAAAATCTGCACACTACCCTGTCCTGTCGCTCCTCTCTCAATTCGACCCGCCCTAACCCTCTCGTCCTCTGTCGCACTTCCTCGCAGCTCCCGTACCTAGCTGGTCGTTCCGCAAACCCGGATCGTAATAGAGAGGAATAACTTCGTCAAGCAATCAAGCAATCCGGCCACGTATACCGAGGCGGGAATTTTCGCAGGGCGTTACCGTGAGCGCAGCCAACGGTTCTCGCCACGTATGAAACTCGTTACTTGACACGGACTTAGGTAGCTAGAGACCACCGGGGGAATTTTAATGAAATTACAAAAAAAGGCAAGCACTTTTCCTTCGCGACGACGAGGAGGAGGCACGATGGGAAAATCCAAGAGGAACTTTTCGATCGATCTTCCCTTAGGGTTAGTAATATATGTAGGTAAGTATCGTCCAACGTGTGCTATCGTTTGGTATAATAATGAAAAAAAAAAATGAACCCCTTTTGAGAAACTATTGCAAGCAGTACGGATTCAAATACTGCAGATCTTTTGGGCGCGACAATGGCGACTATAGAACCAAGTGAGGGGATATCATGAAAGTTCATGGTACGGAAAATCGTTAATGATAATTGTAATGGGCGTCGATGTGAATTTCTCAATGGATTAAAAAAAGTGCATATTGAACAAGATCGAAATCTCAGCGACTCTATATCCACTTGGGTTCACGGCGGATGAGACAGGCAGATTACCTAATCACGGGTAACCCGTAAAGCAATCAAATTCGCTGTGGGGTAGGGTTGGCGGGAGGGTGAGAATGAGGATGAGGATAGAAGAGGGTGTATTGGAGAATCCGTGTGGCTGGGAGTTTGAGCTCGAAGGGGTGCGATACCAGAGGCGAGTTCTGTAGGCCGTTAAATTCGATTTAATCCATTAATGCGGTATTGTCTGGGTAATGACCGTGCCCCCCGCCATAGCCGATATATAGACAGGGCCACGGCCCTATCTCTGCTGACTATTTCTTTTCACGAAATTAGCAATACTGTCGTGTCCGTGGCCGAGAGGCGGTTTCGACGTAGCCCCGCGAAAACCCTGAATTTGCAACGCTGATTTTCTAGAGCTCGATAAACCCACGGGGGTACGGTTCAGGAAATATTCACCACGTGCGGATTTCACGTAAGCACAGCCGTTCGCCCCCTTTTCGGCACCAGGATACGCCCCGCTCTTCACTCAGGCAAACTACCGTGTCTTCGTCAGAAAATATTTCACACGTGTACTACCAACCGTATAGTTACGTGCGCTTGGCCATTTGCAAAAGGTGCTGAAACACAATGGAAGACCGAACAATGCTTGAATAATACTATAATTAACTGTGTCTAATCCGGGAAAGACGTATGATCCCGTGGTTTACGTAACGAGCTATTAACAAAACAAAACAGTCGATGAAGCAAACACGGGATGGGGTATGTTAGCCCGATTACTGTCGACCGGAAATTGCAGTCACGACGTTCTACATCAGTTCCTGTCGATGAAATGTCTATTTGAGAATTTTGTGCAATCAATAACGTCGTTTGTTTGCATTTTGGGAAAACAGTTACGAAAACATCAGAGTTTTACTATTAACTAATCAAAGTGATTAGGGATGATAAAAATACAAGAATCCAAGAATCATCGATAAGACGATTTTTTGTATGAAAAGCAAAACTGACATTATGCAATAGAATTCTAGTATATGAAATGTTATCACAAAAGCCGATAAGCTGTATTATTGACAATTAAAAGGGGTGCACATAGGTACAACGTTGCCAGGAATACAATGGTAACCTTACCTCATCCAGTGGTAACCTATTATAAGGGTTTGTTGCATCAGTCAATAAGACTTCAGCACGTGTGCTGTCTGCATTATGGGGTTTGGCAGCTGGTTTTTCATATCATAATGAACATCAGGGTGGTGGTTTCGACTACCCAGCCAAGTCCTTCATGAGATAACGAGTGGCATCCGTTAATCACGAGTGGTCTAATACGAAGGGGAGTTTACTGTGTCGCAAATAAATTGTCGTGGATGAGTACCGCCGCTGAATGAAAGGGAGTAAGCGAGCTCATTTTTGCCCGTACGTGACTGCTTTCCGAATGACTGACTGCCCATCCTTAGTTTCTTTAGTCCGGACCGAAAAATAGAGCAACGGGTGAAGAGGAATTAAATTGGGGAGGAATGCACCCAGCAGTCCACATATAGAACTTCTACCCACCTTACTTGAGATATCATTTTAAGGCCGAAAAGTTGGATGTTCTCGTTCCACGTGAAATACATTAAAAATAATAATAATACAAAAGCAGGAATAAGTAGCAAAAACGAGTCCTACTATCTTCAAAAAAATAAACAGATATTTCCGATTAGATAGTCCAGTACAGCCGGTTAGGTTTTCCGTATATATGCGCGCACGTGTTTATATGCAGAGGACATTTCACATGTATGCACCAACGAAATGTTATGTCACACGTGCGTAATGAATCCGGCACACCGGTAGTTTTGCCGGTGTATAACCGGCCGGGCATATCCTACATATGTTCCCGGCGTTGTGTTTGTTTAAAACGACACAATTCGTAATTGGACGTCGGATTTATGTTACAAGGACGGCCATGGGCTGTGCCGTGAGTAGAGTTGCTCAGGTAAAGAGGAGCAGGAAAAAGAGAGCGATTTGCAGAAAGGGTGAAATCGAATGTAAAGGTATGAGAGGGCGAGATCGACAGAGAAGGACAGACACAGGGAGGGAGAACTAGGAAGGGTTAGAAAGGGAATAGCTCGCGATACATGTTGCGTGGGTGTTGCAACGGAATTCATAGGGTAACTTCCATTACCGGCAGTGACAATTAATAATTACCCCAGATCGCTGATATCCCAGAATCCATTTTGCAGCTGCGACATATAGTAGGGATATCGACACAGAAGTGCTTGTGGATGCTTCCGCTGGTCCTATACCTAACTCACGGGGCGTCGCCATTACACCAGCGATGACCATTTTGTCCATAACTGGAGGTGCATTAATGCAGCCTAGTGAGAAGATAACACCGCGAGTGCGTCTACCGCTGGACCAGGGCCCTATCGATCCTATCGACCAATTACGGAAGTTAATAGTCAGCCGACACCCTCGATACCTCCGATACTCCGGACACCCATTGTGATGCATGTCAAACTGTCTCGAAGCTCAAACAATTCCTGATCAAATGTCCGAAACAGGCAGATTTTCGGTGCGCACCGCGGACCGTCGGTCGTGACCATCGGGAGCGAATCTATCGATATGTGTATTCAGGTTCCTGGGTACCTGTCGTCGCAGCAACGCGTCGACGGGTCACTCGTCAAGTGAGGAAATGGTTGTTGTTCAAGTTTACTTTTTTTTTTTCTTTTGTATTTCTCTCTCGCTCTTCGGCTCACTACCTGCACCCACCGTAATTGAAGCCCTCTTTTCTATTTTAATTCCATGGCCGGCTCTCGTTTTTTCCCCTCACTTTTTAGTCCGATTAATTTTCTCCGACGAACCGACGTCGCTTAATTTCCATGAACCACCAAGAAGCCGTCGTCGACGACTTGAGAAGTCGTGGTTTGACGTCGAGCAAGAGTTTTGATATTGTTAGCTAGCTGGAGGTATTACGCGGTACCACGTACTCATTAAGAGTAATGACTTTGACTCTGACGGTTCCTTTTCAAAAAGTGATTTAATTAATTCGTATTAAAATAGCCGCTATGTGCCGCAGGTTCTCGAGCGACTTTTCGATCGCTTAAAGTGGAGCAGACCGTTTCCATGAAGAGGCCATATGTATAAATAGAGTGTGTAACGAGACGCTGTATGAAAATTTTAAAGAAATTAGTCGGAAAAAAAAAGTACTCACTAACTATCATTAGACGCTCTCTATCAGGACGAACGTAAAAGTCATTTCAGCATTCGTAGTACGATTAGGAAATTACACGAGGGGCGATTATAGGGGACTGGAGGTGGGAGGTTGATTAATCGCGAAAGTTGATTAACTGCCTACCCGTACATCAAGAGACCGACTGGTTCACTTTTCCTTTTAATCCGGCAGAATAATTTATTTAAAAATGTACATTACCCACGTTCGTTGGTGGCTCGGTAGATTTCCATCGGCGCGATGAATACGCACCCTAAACGATGGCACGGCCCTCGAGTATCGTCTCGTTCGTTAAAATCAATTCAAGGGTGGGGAAACGCGTGACTGAGAGCTTTTACGCGCTTCCATCATATATACATGTGTGTATGCCTAATAGGCATTGCCTATATATGTCGAGCCGTTACAACGTGGACGAGTTGAACCTATTTTTATTGTAGATTCAAACAGCTGATCCTTGGGAATTTCATATGTACAAGAAACTTGGCCGTTTATTCCTGGGTACTTTTCTAATCTACAGCTTCATTCAAAAATCTCTTACAGTAGACTAGTAAATGTATCAATGTTAATGTCAACTTACAAACAACGATGACAAAATGTAATATTCTGTAATAATAATAATAATATACATAATAAAAAATATATATATATAGCAAAAAATTCTGTCGCTAAATGATTAATCTTAAATCCTTAAAAATTCAGCCAGTTGTTTTTTATTCAATGTAACATACGGTGGTCGTTTGTAATGCTTCACTTTTCGCTTTATTTATTTATTTTTTTATTTTTTCGTACGCCTTTAAAAATGTGCGCAATGCATCGAATGCCGTTTCACGTGTGATCGCTCGCCCGTTGTGACCTCGCCACTTTCAAAGGGTCGGTAGAAACGATTTTGACAAGCTTCATTGCACGCGTTTCAAAAGGAATCGGTTGAATTCGTTATAGAATGATATATCATCGTAATCGTAATTACGTAAGACAATTACAGCAAGAATTTAATCAGTATATATCCCACGTGTACTAACAGTGTATTGTATACAAGTCTTTATTATCGGTCATTCGTGATAGTCGATTTCTGCATTTATACGTAAATGGGAATGTACGTATGTACGCTAGGGATGATAATGCGTTCCAAGTACAGGGTCGTAAAGCTCGTTCATATTATCAGTGGGATTTCGAAGGGTTATAGGAGCCAAAGTCCAGCGCGAATCCCAGGCTGTGATTCTGGTACAATTCGCATTATCCATCCAGTACAAAACGTCGTCCAGGACCAATCCAAGTATGTAAATCGATAATTGAATGAAAGGCGAATCTCGTAATACGGCATTATCGTAATTTTCGAATTACAGCCAGAGCAAACGCACGACGTATATCAACATAAAATCCCGTTAGATTTGAGTAATGCCGAAAGATTAATCGTTAGTAATAAATTAATGTTACAAAATATTCATTAAAAAATCATTTGAAATTACATATTTTATTATATAAAAAACAAATTCTACTCCCGTTTCAATAAGCAACGAATGGATATATATATATGTGTATAACCACAAGAAAACTCAGTATGTTTGAGAGTATTAAGGAGACAGAGTATGGATCGAAAAAAAATTTTTGACGTGACCTGTACAGGGTATAGGACACAATATATTTTTAAATCATGCGATAAAAATACATAGTGTCATTATTATGTAACCTAAGCCAGCCCACGAACGTTATATCAATTCTCAACCTAGAAAATTATTCTCTCTAAAATCGCGAAGCGTCTCAGTAGGTATACATGTATATACATACGTTAGTTTAAAGAGTAATTAATATCCTGATATTATAGCTCGTAAAATATTGAGAAAGTATAAAGTTAATGTACAAGAATGGTATGATTAATCGAATCTTTTGTGGAGCGTGTATCGCGAGAGATACGTATAGAGAAGATGGTAGCCTACTGATTAATTTGTAAGTATAATGTAGCTTTACTATGTTCGGTATGCAAATGACGAGTAGCATTTCATGCTGTAGCCAATATGTTGCGTATTAACTGAAGATTTATTACAGCCCATACTCATCCCCGTTATAAAGTCATACAGGTATTACGTGGGAGCCCTTTTGGAAGAGAGTTAAATATTTTATCCGGAAGGCAGGTGCACGCCATCTATAAAACACGTATGCTCTGACAAATTTGGACTTTTTATTTTGTAGTATTCCGGTATTTATTGTTTTAATTTACCGAGGTCGTGTTTAA
Source organism: Calameuta pallipes (assembly GCA_030142375.1). Classification (NCBI taxonomy): domain Eukaryota; kingdom Metazoa; phylum Arthropoda; class Insecta; order Hymenoptera; family Cephidae; genus Calameuta; species Calameuta pallipes. The sequence continues at coordinate 2,052,978 of JARQSW010000349.1, forward strand.
TTATGTAGAGTTAATTCAGGTTGACGTATACGTGGTACATCGCACGTTGCGATCCTGTTTAAGCATTTTTACTTTCAATATAATTATGAAATTTCTACGTGCATCGGCATTTACGTAGATTCCAAAAAAAAAGGTATTACAAGGACAAATAAAATATATTTACGCGAATTCCCATAGATTCCTATGAACTCGAATTTGACTAATTCGCCAAACGCGACGTTTGAAAGATTCTGATAAAATTAGTATAAAGTCTCGGGCTTTGTCTCCTGGAGCGTTTGCTGCACCGAAACCGAAGAGTTTCTCTATATTAAGCCGAGTGCAGCGACATTCGAGGAATGTCTTGCAGCTGTGGACTGCAGTAGTAGAATCTTACCGAAATAACCTGACGTACCGTTAAGTGATGAGCTTCTAGGCAAAAATAAAAAAGGTTTGAGACCAAATTTGGAATGAAGGTATACATACTGTTTATCTCAGTTTTCTTGCGCACCCTGTAACCCCCCCCCCCCCAGAAGAGTTTCTATTAAAATTATACTCCCCCCCCCCTGTCCCTGACATATTTGCATGTTAACATTTCTACCTTGGTACATCGTGCGGCTCTCGGGCTGAGCTTAATGCCGTAAAAAGTCCTCGCTCCTCGAGTGCCACCCAGTAACTTCTCCAAGTAACTAAAAGTGACTCCTAAAAGTAAATTGGCGCAATTCTAGCAGCGGGGAGAATAACGAACTATGGTACAGTTGCTCATTAAACCAGTCTCGCTGTCTCGCGACAGTAGGTTCCTTGCTCTTTCTTCCTTGTCTTCTTCTTTATCTCGTAGTCTTTCCGTCTCCATAATTCCCTATCGTTTGAACCCCCCAAAAAAATGTACGCAGTTTGTTCTGACATCTAACGGCCATTTTCTCAACTTATACCCTATTCTCATTCCCGTTCAGCTGATATTCAGCATCTTCCACGTTCGCAGATGGGAAATTAGAAGTTCAGTCAATAGTTTAAATCTCACGTGACCAACCCTTAATACCTGGCAAATAACAAATCCCGGCGTACAGGCTCGATACGTTAATTTTAATACAGGATATTTTGTGATTTTTCATACCGGTTTAAAGGGGGAACACAAAAGGGTCACGTCGAACGATCGGGTAGTGCAGTTTTGCGGTAGCCAAATAGGTAGACAGTTGGAAATGAAATCACGGGTGAGTGTAACAAAGGCCGCATTGCTCTGTATGTGTTTCCGGTTGGCAAGCGCCTTCCGGTTGTGAATTACGCGGATGAATAAATGGTAGACCGTATCCAAGAGAATATTACAGTCGAAGCAAGTCCTGACTATAAGCTTTGCTAATGTAATGAAATATACGGCTAAAGGAAGGATTATCCTTGTATAGCGTGCATATATATATGTATATATTTAATATACCTAAACCTGAAATGAAGAACAATGTTCTCTTGCCTTTAGATCTACAGTTCGTCTTACGCATACCTATCTTTTTTTCGAATGATCACTATACACAGTCATTATGGGTCGAGGATTATATTAATGACGCTTTGAAAATTTCAGGTACTTGGAGTAATTAAAATGACGTGTACCCAACCATATCTCGAACAGGACTAGAGCAACGTACGACCACTATAATTATTCTAATGGTACGGTATTTGTATTTGCCATGTTACTGGTTCGGTCAAAGGATCGACTCCTTCTATCTGTATACATACAGCATACAGTATATACCATCCTACTTACCACTGTAATAACATATGTGTACTACATAGACATAATATAGAGATGAATATATAATATCATCATATAAAGCAACGACTCTCTTTTACGTGCGTAAGTCACCCCTAAGAATTACCATAGGGAGACATAAATCTTCATATATAATTAATAGCCCTTAATCACAGTCATCTTGTATTATCTAAATACCTGTAATTTTGATATGATATTCGTATATCTGCACCAAAGTTTCGTGATCTATAAACATTCTGGATCTGGATCTTCAGCGCAAATGTACCACCTGAACACGTTTTTATTATAAGAATCGAAAGGAGACACTAACTTCGGATAATGATTTTCGACTAAGCCCACCCGGTATATGTGACAACGGAATAGGGGCTGTAAATTTCCAAGAACCTCTAGAGTCAACTACCTATCAATTTTCAAAGATCGCGCCTTTAGAAGCTTTGAAGTTATAGTACTGGGTGGCTTTGGGAGTGCATGAGAGTTGGTTATATGGTATACTTCAAGTATATGACCTATATTTACCGTTGTAACTATACTTCTGTTATGTACGAAGCTGAGAGTAAAACTATATACATGCAAGAAATTGCGAGTGAAGTTAGAAATTCGGGATCAGACTAGACAGGAGATTGGCTAAAGACGTTAAGGACACCGGCTGAAAATGCTTTTACGCCAGGACTTGATGAGGTTAGTCTTCAAAGGGACTGTCGTATCTTGCAGACCCAGACCAATGCCAAATGCAAGGTATTGATCTGTGCTTGGTAGCTAAGAGAGATTTTCTATGGCGAGTAGCATCCACTACGGTGGATTTTTTAGTCGACGAGTAATCCATGACTTTTAGTGACCTCAGATCACTCGGGCGTCCATAAATTATTCTTCGCGCAATTCGCCTCTTTGGTGACGATGCCATTGTGCAGCTTCTTCTCCGTAGCTTGCTCCTCGATCAAAGTTGACAGAGGAGTCTTACAGTGTTCCAGGATCTGAGAGATTGAAACTCATCTAACGAATCTATAATCGTTCTTATAAAATCCTCATGACTACGAATGGACTGTGAAATTAAATACGGTTTAAAAATGATTTCGAGGAATGAACTTCTTTAGTTAAAAATTTGTGTAAAGAATCAAAGAAATTTTTAATAGTTTTTATTTTTATTTTTTTCGTAAGTTCTGATCTTTTAAATATTTATTTGTTAAAGACGTGGCTTATTTACCTCTTGAAGAGCCTTAAAACTTCATGGTCCCTTTGCAACGGAATACACGTAAGATCTTCACAGTGCATACAGTGCATTATAATATTCTATTTCTAACTCGACTTCTTTCTATTCCACTTTTCACAACTTCGATCTGAAATACGTTGAAGCACTGTACTAGCAGGCACTTGCGAACGTCTCGTATTTCTTTATCCAGGCCGGTAGTGACGGGGTTGATCCGGGGACTTTAATTCGCATTTTCAGATTTCCAATATCAAGTATAGACGGTAGAAATAGCGTGCGATAAGGCCGATGGGGGTACGCCAAGATGGTGGAAACCATCGAGAGGGGCTATTTCGTGACTGCTGCTGCTGCTCCTTGCTCTTCGTGTATTATCATATTTATAAGTTGGTCGGTTGTGTTGCGGGGTTGGTATAAGATTGGGAGAGGGGAACGCCACTAGAAGGAGCTGACTTTACACGGTTCACGAGGGCACGTCTTTATATAAAGAAAGTTAATAACCCCTAATACGTTATGACAAATAGGGCTGTGCATTGTTTCTCGTGAAATTGGGGGACGTGAAGATACCGCTTGACGTGACAAAATATCTGATAACAATAAATCCATTTGGCTAAGGGTTCATTGTGGGACAGAGATGTGAATGGGAATTATTTCAGAAAATTTTTAGCATGCATATTCATACTGAAACATAACTGTGGATAATATGAAAAATTCACGTGGAGATTAGTCGCTTTCACAATTGTTAGTTTACACTTTTAAATTCAATTGGAATCGTGACGATCGCGAGGAATTTCTAGAATTACGTGAAATCCATACGATTACTTTTGAGGATTTTTTTTTATCATTTTTTACGTATACATGGAAATCCTTCGAATTTTAGTGCTAATGGCGCGTTTCCTGCGACTTGTGGAATCCTTAATGAAACGGGTAAGACGAGTGAGGCGGAATGAAGGTGGTAGAAATTGTAGAAGGGAAATCATTTATTTAGATTCCAAGAGATATTATGTTAAGGCATAAACACGGTAATTTTTACGACATAGCTTTGCCAGAGCGACAATCTGGATGCGAAACTTTTACTGTCACCCCGTAGTTCGATAATCGACGGCAAGATTTGTGTTTGCGGTATAGCTACATAGCGTAATATTCATCTATGGAATTAGGGGAGAATCTAGCGAATGGGGTTGTCCATATCCATAAAGTTCCTAACTACGGTTATTCAATGAAAGGGAAGATCGGAGATTAATCAAAAGATAATTTTTGCTATTAAGGGTTTCAGAAAGGAGTGTCACGTGTGAATTATATCCCTTGCCTGTCTATCGAGGGTTGCCCTTCTAATATACAAAATATTAGAGACATTTGTCAAAATGGCTTTATATTCCATTTGAGGGTTGTTACCAGGGGCAGCACTGCCTTAGGGTGCATGCTTATTGAATTTTTGACTTTTTTCATAGTACGAGTACTTTTTACTTTTTTCCCTGGTACTTTCCTTTTTCGCCTTTTTTTCTTTAGTAAAAGCAAGCGTCAGTTGGGACTCTAGTGTTTATTATTCTCTGACACCTGTCTGGCCAAAGTCTTTGATATAAATTGGATTCGCGTTCACTACGTGTTCAGCCGAACTAAGTAGCCGGCTGTTCGTTCCTAGAACTTTGCTCTAACAATTTCAAAGAAAAAAGTAAGTCTTTAAGGACTGTTTCCTAACCTACTGTGACAATTTTATTCGTCGCCTAAGTAAAAAGTCATTTTCTCCTAATAATTACAACGGCCTATGATGAAAACATATTAAAGATAATTGAATGAAAAAATTTTTCAGCAGACGCACGATTAGTGACTTTACAAAATTTGTCACCCTTCAAAATAATTGAAATTCGGCCATCGTGACGGCTGATTCAAGTCTGCGATTTTCAGCAGGAAAAGGTTTCGAGATTTCTTATGCTCATTCTCTTCCCTTACATCACGATTCTCGACGAAATAGACCGGTACAAGTGATTCGAAAAGCCGTTGCTTCCGCAAAATGGATTGGTAATATCCCCCAGATGTCTCACACCGGACATTCACGAAATAGCCGTACTTAGTCTCAGGGTAGTTTCGTGTCTACCCTTACAGATTCATATAAGGGTAGGTGATATTTGTACTAGTGTGCATTTGTATCATACTATACTCAGACGTATATGTATAAATCCAGCAGACGGAACGACGAATGTTTATTGAATTTTTCATTTGAAAAGTCCTCGGTAGTCGTCTCCAAAGGGAGCAGAGACTCCTATCGACGAGTAGGTAAGGTCTCGAGAACGAGGCTAAGAGGAAAAAGAAGACCCTGCTAACTTCCTAACCGAATTGTTAACTCGACAAAGTGGCGGGGGCCAAAGTTGTCCGTTAACTTCTGGCCGAAAGAGAAAAAAAAGAAATCAAGAAACTCTCTGATTCAGTAAACATAATCTGAATATCTGATTGGCCCTTTTTAAATTTCGTAAACCGCTCGATGCCTATGTTGATACTCTTGTTTTAGACGTCTTACACATTTTCTCGATTTACTTCGTTTGTCCTTCCCTTATTTCGGTATCCCTGATTCTCGAAATTTTTATTTTCTTTATCTTCCCTTTGTCCCAAAGAGACTGTGCGATCAATCACGTGGCATTGATATATAATATAGGATATACCGAAATTCGACTTGCGAGTATAGAAGGGCATAGAGGGTGGATGGTGTGTACAGGGGTTGAGAGAGAATAGGGGATGACGCTAGAGGGCTACAAGGCAAGAGGTAACCCAGAGAACTGTGGATGAGTTGCCGGAGTCGGAGAGGTCTTCCTCGCCCGTGGAGAAGTTGAAATTATTTAGATTTTATAACACAATAGCCAACTTTATGAGTTGGGCCCGGTTCGTGCATTTCCATAAGAATTTAATAACACCGCAACACAGCGCGCAATTAATATACTTTTTTTGCCTTGTTAGCCTCGCGAGGAAAGTCGGTGGGCTCAAAGGAAGCGTTCTTCCGGTAATACGAATTATACCGTTTCGTTATATAATGCCTTGTCGAGAACGATACTCGGCACGATGTTGATTTCCCGTTAAGAAAAAGATAAAAGATCCAAGGAGCAAGGGAGACTCAATGAGATTGAGAAATAAATGGGGGAACGACGAAAAATTTTAATACTGAGATTCTATATGTTCAAGCTCTAATATGTATCTTCCACCCCATTCATTTTTTAAATAGGATAAAATCACGTACAAAGGATTTGGAACCAATTACGTCGTATTATATTCAACCTACCAGTAGCTATAATTACAGGAGCGCTTTTAACAATCTGCACTATCGATTAAGCTGCAAGTTCAAAGGGGAGCCCGTTAAATCATTAACAGGGGAACTATGGTCTAGTTTCATCAGGTAGGAAGTATCTGTGCTGATATTATACTTTTCCATACGGCGACAGCTGAAGTGGCTTTATAACGTTATAGGACGTTATGAAGATTTTCCAAGATCGGATCGCCGCAAAGCCAATAAATTTCTTTCACCTTTTGAAAGCCAAATTTGTAATTCTTTCGTGAAAGGAGGCCGTTCTTTAAGGCTGTTGCTCGCGAATGGCAGATCTCAGAAGACCCGGCTCAGCGAGCACGTGGAATTCTTGTCGGCACCTTGCTCCATAGGGAAGCTAAATTATTAATGCTCCACGTATCCACGACGAGCTAACACGTACTTTGGTAACCCCCTTTTGGGGGTAAGGGAGAAGTCGAAGAAGCTACCCTTAGTCTCGCCAACTGATCTCCAACCCTTATTCAGCCCAACTGTGCTCAGTCAAAGGCGAAGCTGCGACTGTTTGATTCCAAGGTTAGGTGGGTTCTTTTTCTGAACTAGCACTCGACACCCTGAAGAGAGGGTAGCAAAATCTTCTCGAATAACCGTGCAACCCCAGGGCTCTGTGGTAAAGATGAGGGGTAGAAAAAGTGCTCAGAAAAAAAAGGGAGAGATAGAACGAGAGGGGTAAGAAAAAAAAAAGAACTGCCGAGTATTTCGCCAACTTTCCTAAGCCAAACTGAGATCGCTGGGATTTCTAGGTTTTGCGAATTCTGGGAGCCGGCGGCAGCAACGCGCGACCGAATCTTTCTGCGAACAGATTAAGAACCGAGATAGCTTGGTCTTTCGTGGAAGAGCATGGCGTTAACACTACTCCGAACTTAGATATAAGAATACAGGAAGAGGCAGACGAGTTTTGCCACTTTCTGCCAGCGTCAAAGATTGTTTCGGATTGAAGATTGGACACTGCTGCGGATAAGGACCAGTGGCCGTGATAAGAATCGCTGAAAGGACGTTCGAGCTTTTTCCTGATTTTTTATTAACTTAATATTTGCTTTATTAATAATATTTTCATATATTTTTCATTCTTTGCAGTCTCTTCTTATTCATTCGCTTCAAAGTCTATTATAATTTACTTCAAAAAGTTATTACCGCAAAATTCCGAAGTAATATACAAACCAATATCATCAAAGTATCTAAAGTAGGGAGATTTTGGATCATGATCAAAGAAAACGGGTCAAACGATAAAACCTGTATCCGCTTGTCGATGATATTGAGAGAATCGAGTGGATATACCGATCCGTAAGAAAAACATTGGGAAAGCTGAGTTGATCCAATGTCCAAACAATATTGCTTGGATCATTAATGATCAAAGATAATTCTCGATCAAAGATTAAGGATTACTCCCGTGGGCCACGTGGGCATAGTGGGAGCATTCGAGAATCAAAGTCTGTCGAAATATAAAATGCATGAAGCGGGAATCCCTGGGGCGAGCTCCCCTTTTAGCCACCCTTACTTGCCTCTACTCCGTGGGGTGCTCGAAACATACGTAGGTAGCTACGTACATGCATACATACCTATATTCCTGTATATAGATATACGTATATTCATCCATAGATAAGAGAACAACCACGCCCCCGTTTGCCTTCCAGACATATGTAGCTACCCCATACTTACTTATATCGTAGGGGCTACGAATTCGCCGGTCGTTGCCTTTTCATAAAAACGTATCAGAGAAATTAGTAACGTTAGTAGCGTAACAACTGTCGTGCGAGTTACAGGCGTCAAAGCCGCATTGAAAATGCAGCACTGAGTGTCCTTTGAAAAAAAGGACTTATGACTCAACAGTCATCGACAAATTTGATTTGGTTATTGTGCAGGCTTAGAATGGTGGGTTGGTCTTGTGTCTGCTTAGGGATTCCGAAGGGGAAATACAGACAAGCTGAAATAAACCAATGGACCTTGTCGAATGGTTTCGCAATTAGCTTGACAAAAGAAACTGGCACCTTATTTCTATTGTTTTCAACCATCCGACTGTCGAGGTTCGAGAAATTCATTAAGGGTGCCGGTGACAATTCTTTTTTCAATTTTTTAAATAACGGATAAGTTTAAGGTATCACAATACCAAATTAATGACGCCGGAGGAGACTTTAACGTATAAACTGACTTTAGGTAAGTACAAGTGGATGATCTTGTAGTGCCGAGCGAATGAAACTCGACATTTTTAAAGGGTAGTAAACTTACCCTAATAGTCCTGGGTTGATCCGTCTGATTCGTATCCTTAGTCTGAAATGGCATCACGGACGGTCTTTCATCCCTTGTTTATTTGTCTGGAAAAGTTCGCAAGGACCAATGTCTAAAGGGATGCGTACACGTGTGCGTCATGCACAAGTCCTTGGGTATCATGAGAGGACGCATAAAAAAACCACATAGTAAAGGTAGCATCACACGAATGAAAATGCTTGATAAATTCTGTGTAAAATTTCCTAGATATTCCCTAGCGTGTCATTTGGGGCGGATGACACTTGGCATGTAAGGCTGTGAGCGTTTTTGTTTTAGATGGAGCAAGCAATTCCGTTGGATGTAGATAGGGAGAGGGTGAAATAAAACGAGGATAAAGAAATATGAAGAAAAAAAGAGAGAACAGCCAAGATAAAGAGAACGAAAGAACAATAGCTAAGGACTCAATCCGTTATTCAAAATTCCCTTGTAATTGAAAGGCAAGTCCCAAGCCCCGCAAGTTGGCAATTTGATTTCAGCCCCGACCAAAGGGGTGACAATCGAAAGGTAAATTCGACATCTCATCAAATGTCCTTGCGGACCACCTCCCTTGTTCAGCATCCCTTTAGAGAAAGCCCCTCCGGAGTTATTAGACATTAGATTTAGCGTGCTTACAACTGTCGCTATACCTAATTAGGGGTTCTATTGCCGAAACAGATGGCACCCCTTAGGCTACGAGATAATGCCTCTGTGGAGAGGGCACATTGGCTGAAGAGGCGGATTGGCTTGGAGGGAGAGGAACCAGCATAACGCAAAGCCCACCCATCCACCCCTGTGGTACTACCTATTATCAAACTCCTTTAATAATTCATCGAAATTAGATAACCCCAGGACGATCTAGATGATACCGATATCGCCAAACCAGAGAGCCAATCACCGAAAATGGGTAAATGGTTTCGTTCCTCGTTCCATGTTCCTGCCGATCTGATACCGTGTCTGCGGAACGCCCCATGTATACATATCTCATCCAGCTACTCTCAATAAACGCCACTGGGAATTCAAGCAATGGAATCGAATGACCCGCGCGGAAAAATTCATCTCAGATATTTTTCTTCGGCTCAGGATCAAGCGTAGATACAATACACGGTATAAAAATTTTTTAAATTCAAATAAATTTTGTTTCGCAAAATATTTAAACGTAATAAATATTCGTATCATCTGATTTCCAAAATCGAAAAAGTAAAAAACACTATTGATCATATATATTTACGTAAATTACCGGCCTAGAACTTCAGGGGCACAATTTTTAGAATTATCAAACATTAGGTTAATTTTCGTTGAAGCACCATTTCGTGCGTTACGAATTCGGCTACATCGTCTAACATCTTCGCGTCGCTGGAAAAAAATCATCATGAGGCTACAGCTGGGATAGTAGAGGACGATCCAAAAACACTAGACGCCTTCACCTCACTGCCGACGGGACCCAAATTCAGTAGGGAGTCGGCATTGAGATTGACATCGGCATGGATTATACCGTTCTTCGCGTTACTGCCGGTACCGATCCCGAGATCGAATCATCAGAGTTATCGAAGAGGATGGAGAGCAGGAGCTACCAAGGCGCGAGGCGTCATGAACCTCCATCCTTCAGTCGTCTCGACTGGGTCCGGAAGAAGGTCATCACCAGAGCAATCTGGACACTCCGAAGCTATGGCAGTAGGATTGTGACATTTTGAAGATTCCGGGTCGGCTGATCATACACGAAGTCATATTGCCGATTGAACCGCGAACGAGATTAAAATTTGTAGGTTTGAACCGTCCTTACGAGTATCGCGTATCGCCGATTACAAAAAGGCTCCGGCAACTGAATATCGACTGTATCGTGTCCTCCTCGTGAGGGGTTATTGAGGAAATTTCTCTATCAAAGTAATTTCGTAAAATTTTAATTTGAGTCTAACGGCATGTTTACATATTTGCGCGTAGTAATACTAGTAAGGGCACTACTTTAGGCTCTAGGACCAAGCCGGTAGCGATCTTCTTAGCGTGTCGTCATTCGTTTTTTTTTTTTTAAATCTTTCTGAATTGTTATTTGCTAATTTGACAAAGTCCCGAAATAAAGAACCAATTTGTTATATTTTCTGTTACTGAATTTCATGGATTCTCAATTTCCTTTCGTCGTTACTTTCCCTTATTTAACATCTGCGTCGGTCCTGCCCCTATACCATACATTTTCGTTCGGTTCCTGCTAGCCGGACCTCTTCGCCCCTTTCTCGGGGAATTTCTTTACGCATCGTGATGCAACGATGCGCATAGCGCTTATAAGGCATTTCGCGAATTGTAGCTTCTTTTGTATTGCGTAATCTGGGGAAAATTTAGGGAAGAGATTGGGTCACGTGTATATGAAAAATTGGTTGTGTTTCTACGTACAGCTAGAAAGCCGTTTGATCGTATAGTAAATTCAAGTATCTCTATCTTTTTCCAACTTCCCTATTTGTCTCTCTTTTATTTTTCGTCACAACATACAGTAGAATACATACTTACTTCTAAATCTACCCCCAAAAAACACACTCAATAAAATCTCAATTCTCACGGTCATCTATATAAAAAAAAATTTTAACGCACGTTGATCTCGCAAATTCTCACCAAAGGTGATAACTCGATGAGTATACTCCCACAACCCCTTTATCTTCGCCACTGTATTATTCACATATGTAATTATCATTAAGCAGTAAAAACGGCTAAGCGGATGAAAAAAAAAAATGTACAAAAATGGAGTGGATATCAGTACGCATGCCTAACATCATCAGCAAGTAGCTATAAAGCTATAAAGTAACGTAATGCTGCTAAAACATGGACAATGCTCTCGACTAGCAAAAGAGGGCTTGCAAGTACTGGCATATTAAGGTCGATTCATTTGCATCCGCTTATACACTTTTCACACTTAAAACATCCGTCACCCGCGGTTTAACTACGCCGGCGCGTTCATGAATTATGCATACGGAACACGCGCAAAGAACGTTACTCTTTGTTTCGTGACGTAAACGCGTTATCCGACAAAACATAATTCCATAACTCTCGATATTAGCCGCTCCTGTATTGTCTATCGTATAAAAAAATCCCCGTTAAAATATAGTATCCATAGTTTTCCATTGGAATCTTTATGTCTTATTCTTTTCCTTCTGTCCACATCTAAATAGCACATAGAACTCTTGACGTTTAATCGTCGTACATAGCGTACGTTATCGCGTTATAATAATAGTGACAAACGGCTTTAACGCGGGACTGCGAATTGGCGAGCGGCTAAATGTCACTATACACGTTTTACTGGCAAATCTCATATCGCACTGTCGATTTAATAATAACAGAATTATTTTCAACATAACGCGCATGCTACAATTCCATGGGGCATGTCGAATATCGCGTGTAACCCGAGCGATTATTCCACCGTGCTAATTGCATAACGTTTCTACTGATAAGCATCTATCAAATATTCGAAAAGTTATTATACGGAGTGAAACGAATTTCTCTTGTTAAAATTATCGAGCACGTATAATATCGTTGTCGTTTATTATGTTGGAGTCTTTGTGTTAAATAAAATGCCACGTTTTTAAAGTCCCATCAGATCCTATTTTCTCATTAGGGAGACTTACAAAATTAACGAACCCGGTTTCGATTTAATGAAATATTTTTTTGCTTTATCAATATCGCTAATGAAATTTTTTGAAATATTTTTGTAGTACACAATGAATATGAAGGATAGGATGTCTATTTAATTTTTTGATAAATACGCACCAGTAGTGAATGCTCCAGCTGATGTTAATCGGCCACCATGAAGAAGCACCCACATCACGGCTATCACGGTTGCCATCCTCGCCGGTATTGGTAACTGATTATTGACACGCATCCTGCCGGTAATCGTTTCCTTAAGGATACAATTTAAATGTAGCAGAACCATAAATCTGCGCGAGATTTCACCGAACTTTTCAATTGCTCAGGGTATAAGCTACAGCTTCACTAATAGAATTAGCACTTCCATGCATCCAACAGAGACGCGACTGAGATACTGCACGTTGTTTATCATTATTTATAAACATTAATTAAACACTTGTTAAGTGTCATTCAAAATAGCTCCTTTACGCTACTGATACTGGTTGACCGCACAGGTATAGTGACACTCGCGAATTTTCAATGACTATCAAAGTCCACGTGACAGTTCGGTCAGGTTAAAATTTTGTAAAATATTATGTCCATCCTAAACATCGCAGACGACTTCTGCTTCGTGATGATCGACGAAGTATCAATCGATAAATTATTTTAATGCGAGCAGAGACAATTGGCTTCGTGCGGCCGTAGAAATCTCTGGAGTTTCGTAAAGTGGAGTAAGCGTGATATATTGTGTACGTGCGATTCTATTCGGCAGAGTAGCTCGTGCTGCTCCGACGGGACGCCCGGCGTCGACTGGCGTCGTTCTCCAGAACGGATGGCAGCGTCGCCGCGCATCTCTTCCACCCCTGTAGGAATTTCACTCCAGAATGCAGGCCAATCACCTGTTAGTAAGGGCCGCCCATCGGGTTCAGAGGCGGAGCTCGCGAATTAAGATTTTCGACTTTCTTATCTCGTACGTGTGGAACCCAGGCTTGCTGGATGGTTAGGTAGCCGGCTGCTCCACTGTCTGACCACTGACAATAGGTTATCTACTTTTGAATATCTTTTCCTGGACACCTTCGCCAAGGTTTCTAAGGCTCATTCGAGCTGAGGCTAATTTCAGACTTGGAAAACACCTAAATATTTCATGAATACATAAACACCTAAATATTTCATGAATACATTTGCCGTATTGACTAAGCCAATATTGGACAACTTTTTGTACGAAGAGACACATCGTAGAGAGTGTATATACATACATACTTGTTCTAATAAATTTTCCAATAGGGATTCAATGGCTAATTCGTACGCTGACGTGTTTTGTTCGTACATTACCTCATCTTAATCTGACGAATATTTCGTCTTGTCGACTTGACTTTTCGCAACGTCAGAACTCTGAGCTGTAACTGGTAAGTTTTAAGGTTGCTCGTGCATTACGATACAAGAGAACAAATGGTCTTGGACTCACGAAATAGGCTTCGAATTTAGGTAGTTCATTTTGAGGTAGTCAATACGTCGAGCTATACTCTTTATTAAGACGTTGAACGCCGCGTTACCCACATCCGGGATGACGGCTATGTTTTCGTCTGGATCCCGTCACCCGTAAATGGGCGACGCTCTACTTAGTCCAGTTAAAACGGATTTTACAATTATAAAATGGAATTAGTATAAGTAAATATAATCGCTCTATACACCTTCCGTATATTTACGACTTCGATTATCGGATTTGGGTCCCGCAGGAAATTCGACCGATTTTCGCTGACCGTTCAACGTGCTAATACGTAGTGGCAATCCCTTACTACCCTTGAAAGTCTTCCAGGGTGATGAACTGATCGCTTTTTCCTTGGATGGATAAAGGAAAAGTGGGTAGTTCCTGCCTTTGACGTTGGTGATTCCTAAATCGGCCGGACTCGCGCATCGGGAATAGACGCTAAGATAGAGGCAGGACGAGCTTTCATTTCCTTGATGTAAGTTTGAAGCTTAGAAGGTTTGACAGGCGTCGCGTCTGGGCTCGTCCGCGGATGCCCCCAAGCGGAAGGTACACCCCATTCCTTTAGCTCCTCAGGAGCCTCCACGGTTCAACTCCTTTGGGTATTAGTTGTCTCAACTTATCCTACCTGCAGGGGAGATTGACATCCGCTTATCGCTCGTGGAATTTTCCTCTCCAACAATTAAGCCCCTATCGGCGAACTCGAGTTTAGTACTTTCCTCGTTAGCTGAAACTTGAGCTATTACAAGAATTAGACGGTTGATATCTTCGGGTCCAGTAAGAGTTTGCATGGTATCCCAATGTTTTATAGGACAGTGGCTAAATTTTTAGGCATCCCAGTTATACCGCCAGCTTACTCGATCTTCCTGCTTAATTAATACTATTTATATTATTTTTTTTAAGTTTTTCGATTTTTTAACATAAATATTACCATTTGCGTGGCGATAAACTCGGACCTTATCAAATATCGAGAATTATTTTTTACAGTGCTTATACAGGTACATGTAATAAATAAATAATTTAAAGTACCTCTAATTTAATTCTAAGTACTTAGATCAAATTTTACGTGTCGATCTCCAAAAGCTAATTTAATGAAAAAGTATGGGGAATCTTTTTAAAAAGGACTGAAAAAGAACCGTGTCTAGTCGTGCGACTAACGCGTCGTGTAAACGCGCCGCGCGAGATTTTCGCTTCACTCGGTCAGATTACGCGATCCATTTTGCATGAGATCGTGGTTACGTCGACAGACAAACAACTTCGGTTTCACGAAGGATTTATCCGAAGCTTTCACAAGTGGATAGCGCGAATGATCTAGAGCGTGATAAATGTGATACGATAAAAAATTGTATTAGGCCTACGTACGCGTTTGTATCACAGTGGCATTACGGTAACACTTTAGATCAATCTGGATCAAATTTGATACCGTTAGCACCCTGAAAATATAGGCTACCATGTAACCTGGACATCTTACTCCTCTCAAGATTGCCCATGCTCGATTTTCACATACTCTACATATAAGAAATCCGGGCAACGTGGGACAGTTTAAGCTACTTATACAATATGCCGCAGAGTGACATCGTCAGTCCTAACAATGGGGACTTACAAAAAGAAAATAGAACGAGAACAGCACGAGATGAAAATCTCCTGACAATTGGAAGGAGAATATTTTTTGCTCCGGGACACATCTGGATCCTTATTTTCATTTTCTATACGAGAACTGATTTCCGTTCTGTCAATCTGTAACCGAACAAATTTCTGGGATAATGTTCCTGACATTCGTCATCAGGTCATCACCGTTCAACGTATCTAATTTCACGTGATACCAGTACCACGATGATTTACCTCGAAAACATAAATAAAGAAAAGAAAAATTATTGCATATATGCATATATGCAATAATTTTTGCAGGAAATCAAGAAAAGAAAAATTATGCATATATGCATATATGGAATAATTTTTCTTTTCTTCATTTCCTGTATAAATCTTTCAACCAAGTATATATGTACTGACGTGTTTAAAACTTTAGCTTGGCATCAGGTCTTTTTATCAATTGATCATAGGTACCTGCCAATTACCTAACTTGGCAAAGACAATCAATACAGTTTTGAGAATAAGGTAATATACAGGAGGGAATTGCAGAGATAAAGAGAGTAAGAACAGAAGCAGTGAACGAGGAAAAGGGCGTGGGAACAATAAAGCAAGTTTTTGTACACGAAGAATTGAGGAGCAACTGAAGCTGAACCTAAAGTGCCTCCTTAACGACCAAATAACATTATCTACGCTCATCCAGACGTTTCGATTTCCAAACAGAACTTCGATGAGACAATTAAATCTCAAACTGTAAGTCTACTGTCAATTAACAAGTCAATACACCGTCTGGATAGAATCGTAGAGGCACTATTCAAACTACGAGACAATCGGAATGTAATTGCATCCTCCTGATTTTACTTGAATGCCCATTTATTTTTCTAAGACTTTATTCGTCCTTTGTCCTTTGAAAATCTTTAACAAGATTACGCGAACCGCGTGCGCAAATTTTTACAAAACGTTTAATTTTCTTTCTATCTCAGTTCCTTTTTCATTCTTATTTTTGTCTTTTCTTGCTCTTTCTTATATTTCATATCCTCATTCCCTCATTCTTGTTGTACACCACAATCTCTTCGTTCTTTCGATCCAAATTTCAGTAGGTGGGAGTGGGGAGGGGGAGAGGATGGGGACTCCCCTATATTCCAACCCCTACCGACTTCTATTCCACAGAGGGTGTAATTACGGAATTATATTTGAAAAATATTTCCCGTGTATGATTAACGAGTGTTCCATCTCTTGGGAAAAGTGAGAATTCCGAAAGAAGAAATTAAAAAAGAAATTATTTATATATACAACCACTCTGACGTTTTGCACCGTTCCACAGGGACATTCGGTACCTCTAAGGTTTGTTGGATTTTAACTCCTTTCTTGGGGAAATTTTATTTTGACGGACGTGTAACTCGACTGTCGAATTATTAATAAGGATTTCGGTTTTTACGTTAAAGCGATTGCTAAACTAGAATCGACGAGCTGATCAATTATTGTATATTTAGAAAGGAAGAAAATTGAAATTAGGAATAGCACAGATCATAATAGATATGCGTGTTAATTTGAATGAGCTAAAATAAGTAAGTATATTTCTTTTTAGGCCTTTTAGAGCAAAAGTTTAATTTTATTGGGAATCTGTTTAGGTTCTGGATGGACTTTCTCCTTGAAAATGTAACCACAGGAAGGGGATCATGTTATTGGAATTTACAGTTAAATAATTCAAGATGTTTTCAAAATTTTTTCCTTCAATTGAAGGAAGTTGTTCTGTTTTAAGAGCGAAAATGTCAAGAATTCACTGGGGAGCGAACGTCTTATACAATAATTAATGAACCTAATGGCACAAGTCCTTTCAATTAAGTCAGTGTCAACGAAGAAAGCGTAAGCGATGTATCGCAAGGATGAGGTGGCGAAATGTCTTAATCAATTATTGCTATTCACTTTGCAATTCCTTATCGCAGAAACAATCACTCGTAAGCTCTTCCTCGATCTTGTAAATAAGCGAATTTATTTTCTCTTGACTTTTGAAGCACAGTGAAAAAATGCTGTACGTTTTCTATTCGAATACAAAATCAAAGAAAACCACGTAGTAACGTACGGTTGAACTTTAAGAAAAATCTATTCGACCAACAATTTCTTTTTCTTTTTTCTTATTCTTTCTTCCGAATCACTCTCCCCACCAAAACCAAACATTCTCAATTTGAGTTGCGATCTCGCGACCGCGAGACGAATCTTCAATTTTTCTAATATAAAGGATAGCCAGAACATAAAGACGCGGGTTTTGCTGGCAAGGAGCCTGGCGCTGACAGTCCTGTCTTCAGAAGCAAATTTCACTTTTTGTCAACGGGCGGTCGTTTGAAAGGAACGAATATTGGATTTGGTTATTACTTCTTCAGCCTTCAATCTCATACCTCGCGATCTCTTTCACCATGTAGACATCGAAGGCAATGCCTTCTTATTGACCAACATTTTCTCATGTTTTCGTAAAAAAAATACTCCTTATGTACTGTCAGCCTAGCGAGTATAACACGCATCGTAATAATCAATGTTATACGGATACACGAAATTTCGGTCCTTATCTATTTCTATAACGTACATAAGGTACAGCTATATTACTATCAAACTACGTAAATTCGTGTGTGCATTATCTTAATGATCATCTAGGATATGGATCATCAACGTATAAAACAAAATTCCTCGAATTTCGACGTAATGGACTTTCCTACTTTAATATTGGGATGCGATAGGTTAGTCGCTGGTTACTAACAGGGTGATGGGGTGTTAGTTTCCTGGCCGGATATTAGCTGTCACGCGGCTCACTGGACAGGACACTAGATATATACATATATATATATATAGTGTTAGATCTAAGTATAGTAGACATCCAACATTGGATGCTTGCCACTTTTATGTATAGAAAAGTCTGATCATAGTAGCCTCTATGGACGACACCAGCAGGCTGACGGAATACCTTAAGGCTGACGGAATACCTGATGTTCTAGGGAAAAAGTGTGAGGAAGAGAAAGAAACTTATTTTTTTTTAAATTCACAAAATGAAATCTTTGAAAAAAAACAGATGCAGACGTTTGAATTAAATTGTCACATATAATTCCATATGTAAAATGTGGCTGAGGAAATAAATAAAAATTATATCCTTCTCAGCCGAATTCTCTCAGCACGTGAATCGAGTAACGGCATGATACTGCTTTAGGTAAATCGTGTGAATTTATAATTTTTTAATTTTTCAAAGTGCACTTGATCCAAGTTTTCGATGTCCTCGAGATCTCTATGCACATGTAAACTTGATGTTCTATATGTTATCGTCTAGCTCAACATACGTGACGCAATGGCGAGTGAACCATCACTTGAATACCAAAGTACCAACCCCATTCCATAATGCATCCCTTCTTTTTCTATGTTATCCATCACCCTTCTATCACAAGCATATCGAACTGTCCTAGCCTACATACGATGAAACTTATTTACACGCGAGAGCATAGATCTATTTACATGCCGAGTGTGCGGAACGCTTTCGGTATAGATAATATCGCTCTATTTTCAATTCCACACTTCTTATACTGGTACAATTAGAGGAATAAATATATTTAAAAAAAATTGCGCATTATAGTAAGTTGAAATATCTCGAGGGAAAATGAGGATAATGGCGGCCACTTTAGGAAAGATTTTTTTATCTCGAAATATTCGTGATTAGGATGCAGCATGGAATGGGGTAAAATTTTGATATACATATCTGCTAAGTCATATTAAACTGATGGTAAATGTAATTCTTGATCTTTACTTTTTTGAAATTAGAGAATGTAAAAACTGTACTTCGCGCAGTATCGGGTAGTTGCGCCAGATGGTAAAAACAGTTGAAACTACGAGTACCAAATGTTAATGAAAATAGCTACGCGGGTAAACGATAATACGAAGGGGACTCGTATTAGCATACGATTTTCCAGGGCTTAAGCGAACGCGAGGATGGCGTTAGGATTTAACGTTCGTGTCGCAGGGAGAAGCAGAAGGCCTAGAGAGGACTAAGCCATGCCAGCACCCCTAACCCGATATTTAGCACATTATATCCAAGATAGAGTTTGCCGCTAGAGACAGCCAGGGATCCTACCGTTTATCAAAGATCGAAAGATATTAGAAAGAAATAAAAGTACAGAAATAGAAGAAAATGAAAATTTATTGGTTAAATTTTCCATATACATCACGGTTGGTATACATAGCCACCGTGTAAAAAGATAAACGAAAATGGTTCGAAGACTCGATCCGCTCTTGCAAAAGAGAGCAAACTGAAAGATCGTATGGAGACTCATTTCCGGTCCCATTCAATTTCCTAAAAAGTTAACGTTACGTAAGAGGTCCGTACCTGACATACAGAATAGGGTGAAATCGTGGCTCAGGTAAAATTGAATTCGCTATACGTATAACGTATAACTTTATAAACACGAAAACTGTATCAAAGTTACTTAGAATTTCCTAGAAAAGCGATATCAATCTCCGTATATGCTCCCGTAAAGGTACGTATGTATATTTAAATATCTGTACATACGAGGTTGACAACCATGTCACCGGGTCCCATACGAATAACCTAATTCCCGTTGGCGAACCTGACGCATTATAGTTCAGGAATATAATGGTAGCTAAAAGAATCTCACCCCGAATCTGCGCCCTCGTACGTGTGGCCGACGTGCGGTAACTTCAGTAGGGACGTCGGGGCCACAACTTTCCTACGATCTTGATTTCATCAACGTGTCTCCTTTTATTGCTGCCAGTTTGCGCTGACTTTAAATATTTTGTCGTCATATTACGTGGCGAGCGTAGTCTGACTGACGACAATATATTTCCATGTTGGTCCGGCCAATCAAGCAGCTATGAAAGATCACGTCTACCCCAACCCATCCTTACCGCCCTCTCTCCTACCCTTACCGTTCATCCCTCGCCGCCCCCTTCTCGTGGCTCTGCTGTGCGGTAGCTGTGGATAGTAACTGTTACAGCCGCTACCGTCTATATGTGCAGTTTCTACCCCTTGAATTTGGTCTCATGCTGCTCCCGACCACCCTCCGTCAGCACGGCCAAAATCTATCTCCACTAAAATCATACCGAGCCGACTGGTGTGCCCGTTACTTTGCCGTCTTTTTTGAGACGCCATTAGGCGACGGTGTTCCCGATTTATCGGTGCTTGCGAGAAAGATATTTCGCTAAATAAACATTGTCTCGAGAACCATCCTGAAGAAGGATATAGTGCAGGCTATAAGGACGTATTTTGTCGACTCGACGATTTTACACTGACCACGATCCTTGAAATTTTTCTTTACCGGTCTGATTCCTCTCGTTTTATCCTCGTGGACAAAAATTAACGGGGGTCTCTTGCGCAATTCTTGAAAATTCAACCCCTGCCGGATAACGTGCTTGAAAGGGTGTACAGTTTGCGCGGTGGGAAATAAAGGCGAATTTTCATTCCCTTTGTCAGATGTATAAATTGATATTTGAAAAAGGGTGTGTAATTGAGGGGCTCTATAGATAAGTATACGTATAGCTTATAAGGAATAAGGGTTGCGAATGGCAAGAGTCCTTGAGAAATGAGAAGAGTCGTGGCTTCGCTCGTAAATACTCGCATCCCGTTGATTGGGGCATGAATCTTCTGCCCCGAAGCCGAGGGCCGAAGTGAAACGCCAGCCTCCTTTTCCCAAGTCCAATGCAACCCGATACACTGATTACACTACCACACTTAATTGATTTCAGACCAATTTAGAAGCCCTCGAGGATGTCGTTCTAGTTTTTGAGCTTTTTTTATTTGCCCCAGCGAACACCCTTCTGGAGTTAAAGAGTGACGGTGGGGAGACGGAATGGCCGTCGAACTTTTATTTTACAAAGCCGAATTGCGCCGGGAAGACAGCCGAAACGCCGAATCGTAGAAATTGCCAAGCCAAAGAGTTCGCTTGCCTAGGATACCGTAAAATTGCAAGTGGTATACGGTTAGGCGAGTCTGGTGATTTTATTTGTCGCCGATAACAACTTTTACGGGAAAGATTTCTCGTACCGTACATACCTCTTCGACTTGCCCTTAATATTTGTACAATATCGTGGGAATTCATTCGTCAGCAATATTGATAGTCGGAATAAAGAAAAATTTTCAAATATTTTTTTGTTTGATTGCCACAGAGATAAAAATTACTATCGACAATCAAATTATACTCTCTTCGCAACACCTGCCACGGACTATTCCATCTCCGTTCATCCAACCTGAAAATTTCCCTTACGAAGTAAGTACGCAGATACGTAGTTTCGCACGCGTAACAAGAAGTAACAGCTGCGGCACAGCCTAGCAGGCTCAACCACTACCCTCGGAGATTGAGCAGACGAAAGTAATTATGTGGAATACATCAAACTCACCACCCACGTTTCTTCACGAGTCTCGTCATTCTTGCTTCTTGATATAAGGCGAACATTCAAGAAACTTTCTGATTTATCGTGCCTCGTGCGAGCCTACTGAAAATTCTCATAAGGGCAACCTACGAGAAAAGAAAAGCAAGAGACACGATATATAATTACATCATAAATATTAAAATTAGTTATCGTGGTACATGTATACTTGTCCGTTCAGGGAGTGTCCGTATAAAAATAGCTGATTAGTATCTGCACTAAAAACGTGTTAAATTCTCCAACGGCAAATACATTTCTATGATCCCGTAAGTTCGACCTCGGCTGGAAATGTTTGTTAGCGAGTTCACCGGTGGAGCCTCGAGGCAATTCGGTGCTCCGCGAATGTCGAAGTTGTCGGAAAATTCTTTTCTCTCGTTTTTCTCCTCTTATCCGCCACTGTCTCTTCTTCTGACCAAGCGGGGCGACGGGCGGAAATGATGCGCTGCCGGCGTTTTCAAGTCCTGATCGAAGGAGATGCCTTTTATACCTATACCGCTCGTTTCTTTCTATGATTGTTAGGCGTTATTTTCGCGATAAAAAGAAAACCAATAGAGTTTCGCAAGTAGCTAACAATAAGTAGCGCCCATAGGCAAGAGATTCGGCATCTTCGAATGGGATCTTAAATGACGTTGAAGTAAACGAAACACATGGACTTTTTCTATCTCGAACGGTAGGAGCTTCGCACTAGACATAATAACGAGAGAAATAATCTGGACACACGGAGGCTGTGACACAAGATACAAATCTTGACGAGAGAGAGAGAGATAACTGATGCGCGATGCGAAATGGAAAAAAATAAGAAGACAGAACAAGAGAATGCGGAAGCTCCCGTAGCGAAAGGAGAAAGGGGGATACAAAACAGATAAATTAAGATTGCAATCTGTGAGATTGGGGACAAAGTCGCCCTCCCCAATTCTTTATTACGATAGTTCGAATGGGATCAAACTACTTTTGCCACTCCGTTTAACTTCTCTTATCTAGCAATTCCCTGAGAACTTTACCTATCGATTCGCATGGGGTAAAAATACAGAAATCCCAATCCCCGAGTACCTACTGGTGAACCCTTGTCCTTGTCATTTTTAAGTACAGCGACCCTTATGCTCTGGAGCTCACATCCTCCGCCACATGACAATATCACATATGGCTAACCTTTTTAGTGAATTATATCGAACTACACTTTATACATCACCATGGCTACCATTCCTAGGTAAACATATTTTACAACTACAAATTCCCATATCCTGATCAAAGTAAGGATTGCTGACTCCGAGCTTGGCAGGAAGAAGATTGCTATGCAAGCATCGAGAAAGGTAAAGGAAACGGAGAAGAGGAAAGAGAATTTCCGCATGCGAGTTTATCGAGTATCACGAGTAACATGCGAATACGCGAGAATAAAAGAGAAGAGGGAGGCTCGATTTTTCCGGATATGGTGGAAAAGAGCGAAGCCACTGACACCCACGTAGACACGTTCTCCCTGCATGGTAGTCGTGGCACGGAGCACTCGCGTGCACATAGAATGTAAATACGGATTCGAATAGTACATAGGTCGTGGACGTCGTAGATGGCGCAGCTACAGAACCATTCAATGAAACAAGTTTGCTATTGTCCGACAATTACGATGAAACAATGAAGACACCCCCGCCACGTGGCTCGGAGGGACAGAGAGAGACCCACCTACCGCAAATCCCGAACTAATATCAAACTCTCAAGAGGAAAGAAAGGCCGAGCAATCGCTGCTGGTACCTTTCCTTTCTCTTGCACTTACATAGGTGGCTACAAAATTTTCTATATATACTGTATATATACGTATATACATATATATATGTTAGAGTTACATGCTATATATAACGAAGGCATATGTCTAGTGCATCTATGTATACCTAGGTAGGTATACCGTCTAGAAAGGGCATCTGCCGGGCTTCGAAGTAAAACAGAAGGAGAGAATGTTCCGCGGGAAATAATTGATTGTATTAGGGGAGTTAGTATTCCGCTTGCGAATTCCGGCGGAACTCGTAAAGGCACAAGGTTCTCTGCGGCTAACGGCAAATGTTTGCTCAAATCACGACGGCACAGGATGATTGGACGAATCTTGATATTACATATCGTACGGTGGGATATACGTAGATAATACATACCTATATAAAGGTAGGCAGAAAAGATATAGGAAGCAGGTCTTTACTTTAATGCCTGTAGACCCTGTACGTAGAGCGCTAACGATGAATTCAAGAGAGACTCGAAGTCTGAAGTCCCGGCGTCGTCATGGCATTCGTATTCCCACAGTTTCATCTCTCGCGATCGCGGTGCAGGAGTCTATAAAGAATTGCGCCGTTTCGATAGAAAAACGAAGGATTAAAAAGGAAATGGTGAAACCGGAAGACAGGTTTGGGGTATGGGAGTTTTCGACTTGGACTGGGGGTTGCATTTTCTCTTGAAAATTCGAGGACCGTCGCTTCTAGTTAGCATCGGACTGTAGCGGCATGCCGGTTAAGGTCACCTGGCTAATTTGCCGTCTCTCTATGTCGAGCACGTACGATCGGTCCAATATCTGCCAGAAGAGGGATCGATCCCGAGGCCACAATATGGCGCAGGAAAGATTTCATCGAAAGAGTCTCTGTCTTTGTGTCTCCTTCTCTCTTTAGAAGGAAGTGGTCATATGGGTAGGACTGTATAGAATACAACTGTCAGTATGTGGATCGATCAAGTCTGATTCACACGATACCTATAGCCAGTAACGCAGAGGGAGTAGTGCTTATATAGTCAGCCAGGTGTAGAGAGGCGTAAAGTAAGTTGTAAGCCGGGCGAACCGCGGCCTCTGACTGGCAGGTTTCTTCATCGGAGAAGCCACCGGAAATGATGCCCGGATATCAAATGAGAAATTATTGTCCGTTCTGTAACGTCAGTGCTTTCGTTATTTCGGCCAATTCCTAGTCCACGACGAAAATATACTTTAAATATGAAACAGTCAGATACAGAGGCGATCCCCATCACGATGACTCCCGACAGCGACATGCCTTACAAACTACTTGCCTTCGTCTGCCTCCCTCGCGAACTTTACAACGTTCTATCAGAATTCGACCACCTCTCTTATCGCGAATGTGTGTTTATATACGGCATACCGGTATCTATAGATCGTATAAAACTCGATGTCCGTAGAGACTGCATTATATGTGTCTCGCTTAACGTTTATTCTACCCTAAAAAATCAAGTAGACAGGCTGACTTAAGGCGATACTTTTCATCCGAGTAACCATGTATATGTATACTTGTCAGCCAATGCGGTTTATCTCGTTCGGAAAAGTATTCGCATAATGACGAACAGCAGTCAGTCCTTTCTTATCGCAAACGAATCCCAATTATACTTTAACCCAGGCGAATCCAATTTGTGGCGAAACTTTGAAGTGGAACGAAGTTTTGGACGAAGGGTCTGCTAGACGAGCGTGCTTCTAGTGCTACACTTGCTCCCCGCGCCAGAATAACAAGAATGTCCCGTCGTCGTTCGTTGTTCGTCGTCTCGCTGCTTCCTGCCAAGAAGTACTCGATCCCCTCGCCCCGCGAGCTTCTTAATGATGTGACGCGAGCAGTTTCCCTGAATGCCGGAATTAGTCGGGGAATTGTGTTTGCGCGTCTCGCCGGCCATTTTTTCGAATGACAAACTTCCGCTTCGCCGGGTTCCTTCGACCGAGATAACCTACATTAGTTCCCTTTGCGAAAGTACTTCCGGTGCGGCAAATATTCATTGAAGGATAAATTGCTTGCGAATGGTTCAGCTCAAATCCCGATGGCAATAATATGCGTATTTTAGGAGTGTTTATGCTTTTATTTTATTACCTATGGTTATTCAAGCGAAGTGGACCGTATTTGGTCTATTTAAATGATGGCAATTTTTATGGCCGGGTAAAGTTGTAAAATTTACTCTTGCAAATCAGCTGTTCTATCGGCGGACTGAGTACGAGGCTTATTTTTTTATTTGCTATACTTACTGTTAGTGCGAGCGAGACGAAGTTATACGTGCATTGGTGCATTGGAGAAAGACAGCGTTGTTGACATCTTTCTACAAAGTTGTAATCAAGACTGGGTCAATTTTAAATTTAACTTATCGATCGATTAAAGTTACCGACCTGATTTTTGCACCAATCAAAGGAGAGGAACGTGTAGCGTAAATAATTACAAGCACATTGAAATTATAACCAGTAATCCTGCCCCATCGGTCATTCGTGGCCTCGGCAAATCAATCGATAGATTGCATCTTGGCCATTTATAATCAAATTTCGGTTAAAAAATAAAATTAATTTTATTAAACTACGACAGCCTAATTTTATAGTTAAGAATCAAGGAAACGTTCATATAATTTTTCAAAACATTTTAATAATAATTTCTTGTAAATTTGTGTAATATGTCGCGTACATGTGTGATTCATGTGTGGGATTACTGAGTAACGAAAAAAACGATCTCGAGTTAAATAGCTTTGGGTATCATAGCATTTCTCATTCTTAAATCATTCATTCTTTTAGAATAATGTCGCACTAGCATGAACAGAATCAAAATTATTCATAAAATCGAATTAGATCCAAAAGGGCGAATTTTCAATTCATCCGTGATATTATCGAAATTCAAATTTCAAAGTATAATATTTCATCTTTGAAATATATACAATATATTTATATATAACATGCCTAAATATTTATCGAGTAAGGCATTGATATTTTAATATTTTTGGGAACTTTATACTTGCTCATTATCAGTGTCATAACAGACACATGTGGAAGCTGTAATAAAAATATTGATGACTTGCTTCTGCACACACAAGTGTGTATCACGTATGCATATCCATGATGAAAATATCTACACATATCTCAAATGAATAGCGACGTACGAGAATTGAAAATAGATTTTCGGAACACAATTTCCCAGTGAGGAAATGAAGCGCATGTACATTCGCTTCATATATCTGTTTCAGGTTGGTTCGCGCGATGAATATTAATATGCATAATCTAATCCTAATCAATTTACGCCTATGACCCATTTAGGTAATATACATACCATAACTTTTCTGGTTAACTCGTACGAAATGATTTGCATTCATTTTCTCTCTTTCTCCTTTTCGTACTTGTTCTCTCACGTTATTTTTCTTTCAATCATTCGCACAAAATTCAATTTCATCTCCGAA
This sequence comes from Calameuta pallipes, assembly GCA_030142375.1. Lineage (NCBI taxonomy): Eukaryota > Metazoa > Arthropoda > Insecta > Hymenoptera > Cephidae > Calameuta > Calameuta pallipes. The sequence goes on from JARQSW010000349.1 coordinate 2,079,727, forward strand.
GCAATCTTGTCCGTTACGATTATCACGAAGCGATCAAGTAATCGCACGTGTCATGCTCGTAACAATATGACCATTGTAATTTTCCCTATCCGATTTTATCATGGCATGCAATGGCGTGGGAGTTAAGCCTATATAAAGTGCCGTGCACTATTTATTCGTATGATAATCCAACCCTGATTTTATTGGCGACCATTACACTATGGTAACTTACTGATTTAAATGGCCGTTAGATAAAAAGATTTTTGATCGTTAGCCGGTTTCTTTGAAGGGTATCAATTGATGTGATTAAAAATCAGTATTTGTCAATATCAGTATGAATTAAAAATGCGATATGCATATAATAAAAATATGCCCTCTGATGAGAGCAATTAAAAAAAAGTAAAAATTTAACTTTTCAATACTAATTATTGGTTATTATAATTATATATATATATTATTATAATAATTTCGATTACATTTCGAGAAAATTTAAATTGTAAAACTACTCATATATACCTAATATACTACGAGGCATCACAGTTATAATTGCTTATATATATGTATATCTTTAATGTCAATTATTTAGAACATAGTTTTTTTTTTGTAATTTCATTTCAACTTCATATTACAATTCGCCCATTTTCATTTTATCCCTCGTAATTCCATGCTCAGTGCGTATTTATACGTATAAGCGCAGACGGCTTGCCGCGATTTATTCTAATACGAAAATCTATATAAAAGTCCGGTAAAAGCGTCTGCATGAAATACATACATATAATTTCATTTTTTCATTTGTTGTATAAAAAGCAATAAGAATACACAGGAAATAGAATGGATACGTTGTACAATGGCAGTATCCCTTTGGGGCTCGAGGCAGTCTGAATTTAGTCCGATTAGTGAAGCAATTTATCAAAAATAAAAGTATGCCCTTGAGCTGTAACGATATTTCGCCACATATGGCGTTTCGTCCTGTACAAAAATATGCCTGTTACCCAATCCGCGTTTATCCTGCCTTCCACGGTCACTTATTGATCTCTCGATGATCGTTTGTAAGCTTGCACTCATCCATAATACAAAGCCCAAAAGTGATGTAAGCTGATGTCCCGAAAAGTGACGTAAAATCGAAAGTGATAAGTATAATCACGATACGAAAAACAATAATTCCAAATAAACGTATCCAAATTGTATTTTGTTTTATCACCCGATACAAAGAATCCCTAATTCCCTTAAAATTTTCATTAGCGCGATTCGTTGCAAATAAAAATGGCTGTATCTGCTCGCGGAAAATCCGAGACCTTATAGCTTCAGGGAAAAGCTAAATTGAAGGAAGTAAGGAAAGAAAAAGAAAAGAAAAAGCGAGAGTGAAGAGCGAGACAGTAAATGGTAAACCGGTAGGAACATCTGGGGAAGGAAGATAAATAATAAAAAAAATGTATAAGCCAGACTGACGTAATTAATTCAAGATGGGTATATACGAGAGGAGATGAAGGTTGCGGCGTTTCGATCCTGCCAGCCGTTTAATATCTAGTACAGGTGCTGTCCGTAGTCTACCCGGAAACGTGTAAAAAGTTAACCGTGTATATATTGACGAATCTCGCGTTCGAAAATTCGAATTAAATTAGCGCGGTGCTCTGGCGTAAATTCCCGAAGCTAAAAACGCGGCGATCGCCGTTTTGCCGTGACGATTCGGCATGGCGTACCGACGTCCGGAACTGACGACGCCGTCGATCCGACGGAATTGATAGAAGCGAGGGTAGATAATAGGTTGGCTCTTTTAAGGCTGCTCTGGAGAAGGGAAGATATTAAAAGTAAGCCATGATGGGGCAACTTATCTCATTAGAACAGCTTGTACAGGCAACTTTCATGGGACGTCAGATCGAAGACACAATGAACGGTACGACCTTTAGGTTTGAGTTGCTTTCCTTGCTGAGTATGATAAACCAATTATTCGACAGTGAAATAAACGGCAGAGGGTTATTATTCAAAATCGAACATAATAGTCAAAATGGATAATGGACGGAGCATTGGTTGTCTTGTACTTTCGAATCAGTTTTCAATGAGATGTAAAAATAATGGTTATAGGTGTTAAAGATGGATTTGTATTCTTTCCTTTACATTCCTTTTTCGAACGTCTCCCTGAGGATTATTCCAAGGGCTGATCAACATAACTTCCCGTGCCACGATCCACAACTAAATCAAACCCGTTGGATATTAAAATATGCTAAAAGAATCTATATCGCCACCTGTTCCGTAATGTACTCATATGTATGTGTGGGATATTCTAATATGAGTTCCGATTCATAATGCATTAGAGATACCATTATCCTGTTTGGCCATAAGACGCGAAACGACCCCCTACTCCTTTTCTCTAAAATTCATTAGGATTTTAAAAATTCTTCGCGAGGGGAACAAAAGAGTCACGACACTCCGACAGAGAGGTAATAAATAATTTAAGCCAAACGGCAAACTGGTGATCACCATATGCGGATCACTTTAACATTTGGACTCATTAGCGGCTAACTGAGTTAAATGTATGAGAAGGAATTGATTTTCTGTGTTCAACATTTTAATATTGTACTACTATACCTGTACATAGGTATATAGGTATACTTAAAAAGAAAAAAAAATAGATAGTGTAATCCATTGGGGGAGGGGAGGGAGTTATATTCCAAAGGAGCAAGATGGAAACGGATACAACGTTAATGCGAATAAATGGCTGTGCATACAGCCGAGCAGCCATATAGAAGCCTATTATGTTATAAATTAGCCATTGTTGCCCGACCATAACCGGATGCAGCTAACTGACGAGGGCTAATTTACCTTCCAAGCAAGAACCTCAAAGCTGACACGGATACACAGAAATGCGCTTTCTAATCTGTTTCGGTACGGAAATTAAATATAATCTGCCAGAGCAAACCGTATCAGTGCCTCGAGTAAGAGATGTGCTAAAAGGGCGAGAAATGAGAAAGGAGAGAATATACGTACAAAAGCACCCCCTCTTTTCCATCGGTGGACTATTTCAGTTACTCGATGTTCCTGTAAATCAATTGTGAATTTCACGATGGTCCGTACAGACGATGGCAATGCCTTTTAAAATATCCAAGAACGGAAAGCCATTTCGTACATGACAGACTCCACGCCTGTCGTGAGTTCGCTCAAGCCCATTAAATATTCTAAAGGAGGAAAGTGAATAATTATAATAAGGCTGGCAGTAAATACCCGTCGAAATGACGTATAGTTTCACAGTATTCGAACAACCTATCAATTATCGTTACCATCATTTAAATCCACGTGATTGCTTTCCGAAAGAGCTTTCAGGGCTTGATTCGACGTTCGCTATAGCAAAATTCACGTCGATAGCAGCAAATAGCGAGCGAATGCATATTTTATTCGAGAGTCAAAAATTTTGCACGCAACGTTAAGCCACGTTTCGCGTTGAAGTAGGCGAGCGGGGAGAATGGAAAAAAAAGAAACTGAAAAATCGCAGCCTCGACTGTACCGAACCATCGATTGTCGCGAATTGAAAAACAATTAGTGAATTGTGGTTTGCATTCTCCTCCCTCTATACCACCTACCCCATTGAACAGTGCCAACGGCGTCGCCAGTACCCACCCTTTCAGCATCCCCCCCCCCATGATCTCGTATGTACCTTTAACTATATACACTCGCACCCTACTCATCTCATCGTAGTCGTCGACATACATCGACCTGCGATCCATTGCACTAATTTGCATAGAGCGAGGGATTTGAAATGGATGAAATTCTACAAAGAGGATGCAGAACGATCGGGGGTCAACGAATAAGAATCTACGCATGAAAAAGAATAATACGATTCGTACAGAAATTTTTGCACGTTCTTACAATGTGTAAGTACTTATATTGCAATTTTCAGTGTATTATATTTCTTCACTCTCAATTGGAGCTAAATTATATGTATAAATAAAATATCAAAACTTAAGCCATAAAAAAATGCTACAGCCAAATTCAGCATTTCATCAACACTAACTGAATTAGGGTTATACATTTATGATTCAATAGGTTGGATTTTTAAGAAAGCTAAATATATATATATTTTTTTTTTCAGTACAACGAATGAAATTCAGAGAGATAAAGGAAGGCTCGAGAGAGATGAACAGAGATTACCCTAACGAAAGGGAAGGTGGACTAGCGTGTATACATAGTGGTATAAGGGTTCGTGTTCTCTAAGGGTGGCTTAGGTAAATTGACAAGAATAAGAGAACACGGAAAAGAACGGTTCCTTCATACCATCTTCCCAATTCGTTTCTCCTTCCATTCATTGGCTAACCCAATCCGTCAGGATAAGTCGGGCAGACACAAGGATAATTCGGTTACCTCAACACCCTGTCTGTTCACTCTCTTTCTACCTACCTACCTACCTACCTACCTACCTAGTCCATGTCTGCTCCAGTCGGAAAGCCGCAAATGGAGAGACGGTGAAAACAATCCTCAGTATTCGTTAAGCTCCTCTCTCCCTTATACATAGATATACATCTACTCTATTATACATAGCACCTACTCTACTCGAACCTGTAGCATACGTACAGATCTCCGAATGTCCACGACCTGTCATCAAGCTTTGAACATCCGACCATGATAGTCCACGAGTAATCGCACCTAGAAACTTCCTCGAGTGCCCTTCCTGCGTCCTCCCTTCCCTCTCTCCAATCCACAAGTTTACAGCGAGAGATTGCACCAAGATCTCCTTACTACTCCACCACCTGTACCATAATCCCAAGAGTGTGTTACGACATTTCCTTAAGGGCTGTTAACGACAATCCGTACTAACTTGCCAGTGAACGTACAGCGTATGTATTTCAGGAATTCTGACATGTAACATATGTTTATTAACGTTACCATTAACATACGTTAATTAAAATAGTCTTTGATACAAAATCTATGTATAATATTTTCACGTAAAGAACCGTATCGGGTATGAAACAAAAATAGCACGCAAGCACTAAATTAATGGCAAATCGTTTGCTACTGCTAGGCTTGATTAACGTTTTGCAAATGTCAATTCAGGCGGAGGATAGAAATCGTGCAAACGAAAGGAAAGCACATGGATGCTTTATGTCTATATTTATAGGTGAATGCGTCCCTATGGTATTGCTAGTGCAGGATGTGATATTACGAGGTCAGAGGTATGCAGCCTGCCATTCCCAGAACAGGGCCTACGGCTAATATCCATATCATTCTAGCTACATGTCCTGTATGCTTTCGACGTTTATGTAGTAGCCGAATACGGTCTAACGGGTGTACAAGAAAACGCGGCTAAAAATCTCTGGAAAGGGAAGACGAAACACATCACGCAACCGTATAGCTACTGTAGTGATTATACGTGGAATGCTACAGATTGAGAATAATGGCTGACTGAAAGGATTTGACGATACACATGGGCTATATACATATAAGTCTTCCTGACAATTTTTTTCACGTATCGGGATATACCTTTAATGCTTTGGCGAAAGTATTACAGAATGGGATACAATTGAGAATTGCGTGTCGGTATGGAGAAAATTTGTCCCTTATGCAGAGAAAAAAAAATCGACAGTCATTAGTGTTTTAATAATATAAAAATATTCGCGATCGACGTAGACGTACATTGTTCAAGTGCGGAGAGACTGTCGCGTCAAGTGGTACAGACTTGTGATATACGAGTCTCTTGAGGACGTCATTACTACGTATAATTATCATAGAGTCATCCAGAAGCAGTTCGCCTGTGGACAAATGTGGGAAGGTCGCAAATTATTTTCCTTATCCCTTCCTCGCTCGCCGCCGTGTTTCACTCGAGGAAGCAATTTCTCACCTAAGGGATTGTAGTTCTCATTAACACGAAAGTAAATAGGGACTTGCGAATTTTACTGGAATTGTTATTTCGATGCACACTTTTAATTATGCTTTCTGCCAATAACGGATATCTAGTTTTGTCAAGTGGATTAAAGTGGCTGCATTATGAATGCTGATGCGGAATTGGCGACTTGCTTTAGCCGTGATCTAGGTTGATATTTCAAATATGAACTTTAAAAGATTACATTTTTGATGATACTGCCTGGGTAGAAATTTTCCCTGATATGCCTGAACAACAGCTAGGCACCCGCCAGGCTTATCCGGGGTTTGTCTAGATGGGACATCCTACCCGTAACCCTACCTTGTTGGCAACTCGGTACGTCGAGACTATCTCTATCTTCTCGACCTCAACTAAATAATAAAAAATCTTCCGAGAGCATTGGCGTAAATGTACGAATGGGTGGCCATTCGAAGGAAACCAAAAAGCAAAAACGTTATCCGAATCGGTACCTGGAGTCGTTTTGCGACTGTAAATCGGAAAATCACGTCACACTATATGAAAGTAATTAAAAAATTCATTCGAGTCTCCCACAAATTACTATAATATTGCAAATAGAATAAATACGAACAATAACAAATGTAAAATAAGAACTAACATGTTACCAATGATATTATAGGTATACCAAATACGAAATAATTAAAATAATTAACGTACGTGGTACATATCTCATAATCATAATTATACATGCATGACTAGAATTATACAAAGATTAGTGTTGGTTTTGCTACTACTACCTAATTGTAATTAGACACCATGATACAACTTGCTGTTGAAATCTCCAGGAATTACAATATTTTTTCTCGATGTGATTCTAACATACAACGAGTGTCATACAAAATACTCATCAACTCCCTTTTTTTGCTTCTATCCTTTAATTTCGGGGAGCGAATATGCACATGCATTCTTCTCTAGCTGATGCTTTAAACCAGTAGCTTTCAGCTTTCGTCCAGGTCCGTAATATCGACGTAGGATTATAATCTCTATAGTGCAACAATATTCAGGGACTGTAATGACTATTTCATAATCTCTGCGAGGCTTATGAGAACGCCATTGAAATGGGAGGCCAGAAAAAAAATCGGATTATGAATAAAAAAATTTTTTCAGTCCTGCACCGACGAATTACGCGAGACATCGGATAGCCTATACCTTCCCATACAGAGGGGCTGAAACTAAATTCAACTGCAGAGGGGTTAATGGCTTTTTTTTACGATTCAAACCACCCGTATGCAATACGAAATAAACGACTGTAAACATCCTTGACCGTGTGAGTATTTACGTATGAGAACGCACAGATGGACTATGAAACGCACACAAGAATAGGGAGTTAACAACTCATTTTAATGGCCTTTACTAATTTGGATTTATCCCCCACCCTGCCGCCGGCTGTCATCCCTACTGTTTTTCGAGAGAAATACTAGCCGATTCGAAATTGAAAAACATCATCGTCAGCCACGGCCTTTGATTAATTTGAATTTTTTAAATCTTTCGTTCAATAGCATTCTGGAAAATGTACCCAGTGTTTTTCAACGTTCCTTTATATTCGTACGTGTTATTGTGAAAAAAAATTTTTTTAATCAAATAAATAAAGCATAATAAATTTTGCAGTATACTCAACAATTTTACAGAAATGTAGAAAGCCATACACGTGGTAAACGCACGTGAATAATAAGGGGACTGGCAGATGTTCTGATTTTAAGAAATTTTCAAACTTAAGGAGTAAGAAGGTCGTCGCTAGTGAAGTAATTTGCCAAAGCAGTAAGCGCGTTTTTCAGTCGTTTTCGAGAAATTCGATTTTAAAAAACGCCGAATTCGTTATGTCGACTGCACGGCTCACAAGTAACGACAGCGAGCGACGTGGCTCGCCGAGCAGAGTTCTAGTTTAAAGATCGCTGGTTCGAATCTCGCTGCCGGCAACTTTTTTTCTTTTTCCTTATTAATTCTAATACCTACAACATTGACATGTAAAAATGGATCAAATTTACGCTAATTAACAGACATGCAATCATCATTTTTAATGAGAAACCCACCTACTGGTATTTCAACTTCCTCTCGCCTGAAAAATCGTACTTTTTCATTGAAAATAATGATTTTTTAATATGAATTTCAAAAATAAATTTCAATTTAATACAAAAGTGCAAAATGTCAGATAGGAAATTAAATATCTTTTGGTTTTGAGTTCTTGTTCAATCAAGTCAGCACAATCTGAAGGCGCTTAATTAAATTTTGAACCTGCCTATAAAAATACACATCACAAGTCTGGACCAAAGCAGTGCATTTCGGAGGTATGATTTTTATACCTTGAGCCTTTGCAAACGGGAGTTCTGCCAAAGATGGACTGGTATTGGCAGCCTGGAAAATATTTATAAGATAAACGAAATTGATCAAACAAAAAATAATGTCCTGATTAAACATAAATAAAAAAAAAACATTGTACCTCGATAACTTGAACTTCTATAAGTCAAAAACCTCTATAAGACTATGGATCTTCGAATTATCTAATGCTTTACCTCTATAACTTGAAAACCCCGATAGATCGAAACTACGATAACTCGAAGCATATTTCGTTTCCCTTGAGATTCTAGTTATCGAAGTTCCGCTATAATTACCTGTTTGGTCCGTATTAATGACAAAATTCTTATCGAATTGTGGTATTAAACCACGAGTCTGGATATGAAAAATTTCAGCAGAAGCTAATGCTTCTTCGAGTCTAACAGAATCTTCTTCTTACACATATTTTCTTATTTTCTTTTGACGAATTCGATGCTTACGTTTCAATCGACTTGCAGCAGATAAAGCCGATTGCCGTAAGTTCCGTGATAACGATTACTTTGTCGAGCCTCGCTAAAGCGATCACAAGTCCATAAATCGATGATTGCATATTTGTCTTTTATGGTTCCACCACTTTTAACATCTTTTTCCCACCTGGATTAATCGCTCATATATTTCAGGCGGCTGCACCCTTTCCTTTGAAGCTTTTTGAGACTCCAATCCGGATATGCTCTAGCTATATCCATAACCTTTATTGTATAGCCCAACGGGATATACTCCGTCTTTTCCTCTGGTTCATAATTTTCTGACGAATCATTGCCTCAAACTTCTTCAAGGACGTTTTCGTCATCACTTTCAGTTTTTGTCATTAATTCTTCGTCTATAATGAACTTATTCTAGTTTAGCATTTCGAGTGTGCGACTGTAAATTTCTTTGCTCAGTAGTATAGCTTCTTCATTAGCTATCGCAGAAGATTCTGGTGCGATAAGTGGGAGCTGCTTATATTACATAATGCCATATTTCAATCGTAGCTCTCAAATTTCACTGCAAATTTGTCCTTCAACAAACTCAACATCTCCTGGCCTTTATGTGCCAAGCATATCAACAAATACAATATCTGACATCGTAATTGTTTTTGCACACTGTATTTATAAACTTTATTCTTGTATCAAGGTATTAGTCAAAGACGAAATTTGCCATACTATCAATCGCTTCAAAATATGCTGTTTACTGTATTCAACAGCCAATTCGGTAAAATGAAATTTCCAGCTGCCCTTCCTTTCACGTTTAGTCATATCCCATTTACCCTCACGGTCAAAATCTTTTATGTACAAATATCCGGTCCCCTCAGATAGATTCGCTTTGTATTATCATTATGAAACGGTCGACCCAAAGATCTACGTTTATGATTGTATGTGGAAATTTTTATATTTGAAAATATTCAAAAATCATTATTTTTAACGGAAATTCTTATTAAAAATGATGATTACATATTTTGATAACTAGCGTACATTTTATTTATTTTCACATGTAAATGTTGTAGGTAATAGAATTAATAAGGAAAAAGAAAAAAAATGGCCGACAGCGAGATTCGAACCAGCGATCTCTAAACTAGAACGCTGTCCGGTAAGCTACACCGCTCGCTGTTACATGTGAACTGTACAGTCGATATAACACACTCGGCGTTTTTCAAAATCGAATTTCTCAAAAATGACTGAAAAACACGTCTTATTGCTATAGCAAATTACTTTACAAGTTATGACCTTCTGATACCTTGAGTTTGAAAATTTTCAAAAAATAGAATATCTGACAGTCCCCTTGTAGATGTGTCACACATGTCAATTCTTGTGGTTATTAAAGCTGATGTATGACGAGAAGGATTACGCGCATCAATGAAAATTTGTTTACCAAGGGATTTTTATTTTTTAACGGCTTACAACGCCTGACCATTACACACAGTAAATACTGTGAAGTTCTGAATTGCACCCGTCAGGTCCTCGGCGAGAATCACGCTGACACGCGAGATTGGAGCAAAATCACGACTAAACTCCAAACAGAAATCACCGACCGTAAGAGCCTCCTCAAAAATTATGACAAGATATCTTATTGTTTCCTTTTCTTTTTTGCTGTGTACCGCGCCGCCGATTTTGTAGTAAACCGAAACCTTTTATTTTACATCGTATCCACTAATTTTTTTTGTGCGTCGCGTGATCGTCTGACCTATCCGACCTATTATTTCGGATCCCGCCGCCTTCGCATAACTGACAATGAGTTAGCCAAGAGAGGCTCGTAGGAAAATTTTCTTGACGTGACACGTGGTTCCTTTTTGGTACCTGGCGCCCAACAGTAATGCCTAATTAGTATTTCTTTGTTTTTGGATTCGTTAACCCCTCGTACTTCCCGGTGAGCCTAGACCGCGAATAAAACATTGTCACAATATTACAGCAATAATATTATTATAAATGATATGATATGTATATTGTGATTACAGAAATAAAAATAAACGTTTACGCTTATAAGCTGTAACGTAATTTTTTTCTTAACTCGACACCGATAAGTAAAAATCCTAGAACGAACTATCTTCGAGAACCAACCTACGTTACCTTCGGCGTCCACCCTTTGCTCGAACATCCGCAAGCCATGCGGGCGCCAGCCAATTCTTATTTCACCGAGAATTGACAAGCCGGATGAACTTGGAGTTGGGGTGGAACAGGCCCAACTCCACCAAAACGAGAGCTCTTACGGAGCCTATCAGAAAAGACGATAACTTAACGGATCCTGTCGATTTTTGGGGACGCGTAAAATCGAGAAACGTAACCGTAGGTGCTGATCTCTTGGGTCGCGTAAAATCAGCAAACTCAACTGGATGCACGAACGGGAGCGGACGGTTACGGAAACGCACGACCGCTCAGGCTGCTAGGTTAAGGTAGAGAGCGTTGGAGTAAGCGTCAGGCAAATAGTGCGCGATACAGAGAGCAGCGGATCGAGAACATAACAGAACGAATCGGACGTATCAGATCGAAATCCCTTCACCAATTAATAAATTAAGAGTCCTCAGCGTAGCTGGTGCAGCTGATCCGTGAAGGCCGAGAACCGTATCCAAAGGACACTCGGGTGGGCACTGGACTAGGGCACAGCACTAAACCTCCGTAACACTCACAAAAAATCCATACAATTTTCTGGATATCGCGAGAACAGTGCGAGAACTAAACAAGCGAGAATTTTCTATACTATATCGAAACACGGCTAGAAAAACTATCAACAGATAGCACGGGAGCGCGAGCCGATTCGTGACACCTCGGTCGGTGCCCCGAGACAGACTGATTTGACAATAGTCAAATTCGAGAACTAATCATTCTGATTGGTCGAGATCCTTATAGCCGATAACTCTTCCTTTCCTTCGAGTCTTCCCTTTAAACCAAATCGAGAGCGTTGCTTAGCGAATCGGTACGTAACACTGGAGATCCTTCACGGCCGCTTCCCCAGTGCGTCGGGCGACAGCTGGGCACCACATCCTTAACTCGGGCCAGGAGGTTTCTCCCCTGCCCTTAACCATATGAAAATATATCTCCGCCCGCTCTAGAGCCCTTTGCCCATCTCCAGCAGGACGCCGGTATCTCACCCGGGCTTCTGCCGGTCCGTGGAGACGTCTCCGTCGGGTACTCTCCTCTGCCGGGCAACTCGATAGCGAGAACGTTATCTGTATCGGTAGCCGGAGTCGCCTTGTGACCGTGAATCGAAAAATCACGTCACAATGCATAAATTAAGTACGTATTATGTTATTGATTATTTTTAATCTTTTCCGTCCTATCTTTTCATCCTTGATCTTCAGTGTCATTATACGCGTACGACAGATGCTTATTGAACACGTGAAATCATTCCGTGCAACATGTGACTGTTCAGCCATTTCACGCAAAATCATCGTGTTTGATTAGCATCCCCGTGAAAGACCGTTTCGGCCAACGAAGATAATTACTGGCGCAATTAACTCCGAAAATTGTATGCGGATGACTTGACGTACCACGTGCATATCCGTGCATACGTAGGTAATGTACGTCGTATGTAACATACATTTTCATTTTCAGGCTCTCTCAACGCCACAAATGCAATTAGTCCGTCAACGTCGTTACATTATGTACCTGGACTGGAAAATGGAAAATCGAATAAAAGCCGTTAAGCGTTTATGGAAACTAATTTGACATTCGTGTATACAAAATGCATTACGAAATACTTAAGGGAATATATATATATATATATATATATATATATATGCAATCTGAATAATATACTTTGTGTTTAATTCTTATGGTCAGTTCGTAAAGCGCTTACGTAAGTACATATTATTAACATGCAAAGCTGACTTGTACTTTTTCATACTTTTATGAGAAACAAGCAAAGAAAGGGAGAGTGGTTCTGTTTTATGATATGAATATCAATGACTCTTCGAGTTCCGCGGGAAACGGCCGTTCCCCACGGTCCCTACGGACAAAATAACATTTAGATGGTAAGATTGGACAGGAAAATTTTCCAAGCTGAGCGAGAGACCAAAAATTATATAGATATGAAAATCTTATATACCGCTACCGAAGAGTACGAATATTTATCCATGGGAGACGTTACGCGTAAGATTTATTACTTTAAATTTGTTGTCTGCTATTTGAACTTGATTAAATACATTAATTAAATTAGAAGCTTAAGCTTCTGATAAGAAGTAGGTATAGCCGGACTCTTGAAACGTTGGTATATAAAATCGAGCTTGTGCTCCGACAATGAAAAGTAACAAAATAACTATTCATCGGTGTTGCTACGTAGATTTGCGTAATATCATAATTCGTCGGCGTCACTATAGTCATAGTCGACTCGTCACGGTGTCGCCTGCGGGGATCGTCGTGAATTTACGTGCCATTTCCTCGACGGTCATCTGGCCCGAAATCCATAGTAACAAGAAAGAAACGGGTCACGTTTGATAAAATTCAAAAGCGGTTTTATTTCTCTTGGTGTTTGCTGAAAGTCTGGCTTTCAATTTTTTTTTTTTTCGTTTTCGTCACCGAATTCACCCTACTTTCATTGCAGTAGTCACGTGTAACGAGCACGAAAAAAGGAGGCAAAGACGATTATTTCCGTGATAAATTAAAATCTCAAATTAATTCATTTCCCTCGGCTTGGCAACTTTTAAAACGCAGTTGTGGACCTTTTGATACAACCAAGAGGGTGTACTTAGTTCCGCTTGTTTGTTCGCCCTAGCCTGCGGCTATTATAATTATTATTCCAGCTTCTTACGATTTTTTTATTCCTCTTATTACGGAGCTACCCACACTCGATATTATACTTGGTGAACCATGACTTTTTTTTAAAACTTATTTTTCCTTTTTTTTCAGCCTCGTTTCATAATCTGCCAGGCTTTACGCCGAAGGGCATTTTTAGAGTGAGCTAGAGATTCGTTAGGCTGAGGAACTTGATGATTTGACGTCGCCACAGAATTGCCAATACTCGCCTTATCTTGGATCAGTAGTTATTAAAAATATTTATCATTTTTTTATAAAGCATAAATTTACCTGAAATCAAGAGAAACTCAAACTGGCACAATACTTATCCACAACACGTAGCACGAGTGGTCTGCGGCAGGACACAAAGTTGGGGTAGTAAACTTGAAAATAGGGTAGTTAATTAATCAACTGGTAACGAAGCATTTCAGGATTGCCAATAGAACGGGCGTTAAAGATTGCGAGCGTTAAAGCACGAAGATCGTGACAGAAGGTGAAGGCGATAGCTGGCAGGCTAAAAAAGTTAGCCGTGGTAGGGCCGTAAAATAAAAGCTTTGCCATGTGGACCCTGGATAAAACAAGTGGAGAACATCGAATATCCTCCGGCAGTTACTCGAGAGGATCCTCGAAGGAGGTTACGTTTCTACGCTTTCTCCTATCATCTTTGCTTTATTCTTTCCTTCCTTATACCATCCGCTTCTTTCCGTCCCGCAGTTCATTCGTTCGTTCCTGCCTTCGTTAAAGGTTCTGGGGTTGAAGTGCTGGGGAGTTAGCTAATTGGTTTAACGCCTGCGGCGGCCACTTCGTTTAACCATGAGGTATCTTCTCTTCGAGTGAACCATATCCGAGTATCTCGATTACCAGGATAGACGTAACTTCCCCCATTTATAGGTTAGGTTTCAGTATTTTGAGATTATGGAAAATGTCACTTAGCAAAATTGAGAAGTCATTTTGAAGTTCATCGAACGAGAGTTTAACATGGGGTTTGGATAACCAATATCTCATCAGTGTTATTGTCTTGATCTTTGTCTCAGGACGGCGGACTGATGAAGCGATGTCGTTATACGTTGGAAAATTTCGCGATGCAATCTTGATTGATCGTCCAGTTGGAGAAGTTATTATCGAAGGTCAAAACAGTGGAAACGCTCAAGAGTGAAAATCTAGAAATTGGATCTTTCAGGCGATCCAAGTAACGACCGAGAAACTCCTACCGTGACATTAAATAATATACTGTTATAAAGCGTACAGATATTTGAGTTTGATTGGAAATTTTTCGATTATTGTAATCAATTGAATTGAATTGAGCTTAATTACCTTAACAAAAATGGCAAAGTATCAAAGGAAATGTAACTAGTTTAATTGGAAACTGACACGCATGAAATATTAATTTCTCAAATTTGCAATTAAAATTAAAAAATATTTTTCAGTTGACTCCCCCGATACGGAAATCATAAATAATGAAATGGCCAATACTCTATTATTTATTGCCAATTGTTACACAAAGGCATTGTTATATAACTTTACTACATTTTTATTAATATACCCTGTGGCCACATAGCAGCGAAAACCGCTTTTTCGCAAGTTCGCCTAAAGGGATATTGATACGCTTATCGTAGAAAATTATTGCATATTAATTGCCGAACCGGGGCTGTTTGCAAATTCGATATGAATATCCATCTCTTCTGCAATCTCAGTCCAGTTTTTTCCCTGTTACGTAATAACGTGGAAGCTTTCCCCGTGGTAAATTTTACGCGATAACGTACCGTAATTTATGTAATAAATGCCCTTATGATCTCGACAGCCATGTGAAAATAATTATTGTTACAAATGAACACAATACAGATTCTCTCTTAATACGAAAAATTATTACCTATGTATATCAAATTAGTTAATTAATGATTTTTATCAAACTATTTTCTATTATTAAAAATTAGTCAAATTTCTACAATTACTACAGCATGTATAGACACGTAATGAATTACTTTTGATTAACTCTAGGCCTGTACAGTGGGGTACCAAAATGTCCCTGATTTTTTCATCGTGCCCTTCCCGTTCCCATTACAGTCAATAAGTTTTAGGGTCCATTAATTCCTTCGTTAGATAATAACAAAGAGATTGACGTGAAATTAACTTTCAATTATATGCAATTAATTTAATGAAAAAAAAATACATTGTAAGTTATAAAAGTCACTACAAAATCGCAAACCAAGTTTTTCGAAAGAACACTAGGGTATCGACGTACCTACAGTACAGCTTTAGAGTTAAGTCTAGAAATAAGACGGTCTACGTTGCTGATAATAGTAGCAATGAAAAAATAAATAGAATGAAAAATATATAATATTTGCCGTCCTTTATTAAATTCCTTAGACGACAGAAATTTCTTATAAATTACATGTTACCGTGAACATATGCTACACTGTTATACGTGCAAATCAACGCGAATCTATCATGACCTCTATCAAGCCAAAATAAAATTATTCGTATCCACAAATATATCTATGGTCGATAAACTGTATTACCAGCATTGGCTTAAAGATTTCTACCCTTACAAAGGATAAATGTATGATATGATATTGACTGCCGGCATATTAGAAATTGATATTGCCTGATATTCTCAATAAAATTTCAACCCCCAAAAAATACTTACATGTAAAAAAAACTATATTAAGTTCAGGAGTGCTGTGAATTCCTCTAACAAAAACTATTGAAATCATATTATTAATGTCAAGTACATAAGTCACTAGATATCTGCCTATTATATGATCTAGCACTGGTCGACTTTCTATATGGAGCATATTAACAATAACTCGTCAAAAATAATTACGGTAAAAACCTAATAACAAACGTATAGTCTTAGAATACTATTAGTACGTTCAAAGTAAGTACTTTGGAATTTCAGGCATCGACCCACCAAGTAGTACGCGATAAGGAATCACTTAAAGTATTATTAATTATTAAATGACCATTAAATCATAATTACGTATGAGAAGCATTAATAATATAAGAGTGTAGCGAAGACGTTATAGGAAATTTTGAAAATAGAATTAAAGTGATGGGCTAATGCTAGATCATACAATAATCAGATATGTAGTAACTTATATACTTGGCATTGATAATGTGATTTCAATCCTTTTTTTTAGAGCAATTCACAACACTCCTGTACTTGGCATAGTTTCGTACACTTATCTGATTTTTGGGGGTTTTATTTCAGTAGTGTAGTACTTTCGGCTTTCTGACCCTAAGGTGATATCACTAGTCGCCATATTAGAGAGGAGATAAAAGATCATATTTTGGTAGTGGCCCGATTGATGAATTATATTAATAAGTGTATAAATTATCACTTAGAAATCAGGAACCACGGTGGGTAACAGTTAGATGTGCTGAAAATTGTAAAATTTGTCGGAGCGCAGAATTGCAGCGTTGAACCCGCAGAGTGGGAGTCACTTTCAGGAGCGCTTAAGGTTAGAGCGCTCATTTCCCCACGAGTTGGTCGCCTATACCAGTCTCTTGGACGATCCCGTCTTATCTATTTGTATTCTTTTTTTATATTTATTTGTTGTTTCGTCCTGTACTCGTATTCGTTACCTTGCTACTTTCATTTTGTTTTCTTTATTTATTTCTTAACATA
The DNA here is from genome assembly GCA_030142375.1 of Calameuta pallipes. Classification (NCBI taxonomy): domain Eukaryota; kingdom Metazoa; phylum Arthropoda; class Insecta; order Hymenoptera; family Cephidae; genus Calameuta; species Calameuta pallipes. Next base: position 2,096,735 of record JARQSW010000349.1, read on the forward strand.
TTCTTTACTTTCCTTATTTCTTTCTTTCTGCCTTCTTCTTTCCGTTTTGTTCTCATCCACTTTGTATTATGCTTGTCTCACTTTTCGTATTTCTTTTGTTGGGTTGAGCACATTTCTTCGAGTAGTCATAAGAGGGTAGTTCATTGTATTAGAGCAATAGACGTAGACTATGGGGACGGAGGTTGCCCTTCAGCCTCATCTGCTGAGCTTGCTCAGTAGTTCAGGCCCAGGTTGTGGTCGCAATATGATCTTCCCGAACCTCCCGACGGGGCCTTGAGCACTCTTTGGGTACGTTATGACCATAGTCTTGCGTGCAGTCAATCTAACCAGGTGTCTATCTTTTGCGTTTGTAGTATATTTTGTTCGCTTTCCTGAAAACGCTGCCATACGTCGCTGACTCTTCAGCATTTGTGTGGGTGAAACCGATCCTATGTGCTGGTGAGGAGGTCAAAGTTGTAGTCCGTTGGCTCTGGGCAAAGTAGCTGCTTTGTTCGTATTCCTGGGTTAGCTTTACTTGAAGTATTATCGGTTCTTTTGAGCAGCTTTTTGACTATCGTCTCTGTCCTAGATGAAAGACTTTTGCGTTCAACTTTTCTTTTGGGTCTCGATTGTCGCTCGACGCAGCTTCCTTTAGTTCCTGAGGCCTTTTCATAGAGTCTTGGACGCGGGAGTCTCAGGACTCGGGGTTTTTTCTTCAATCTCCAAAAACGTCACGGAAATGGACGAGGAGCGGCCTGTTTCACAACATTCTTTCCTTCCTTCTTCATTTATTTTCTAACTTTGAAGTGCCTTTTCTCTATTATCTTTAACGTTTTCCTTCTTTTCGCGAATCATCCAAATAATCATCAAAAGCTTAACTTTGAACGGCAACTGTAACTACAACTTTTGACCTAGCTCTCGTAAGGTTTGGCCTTTCGCTCGGATTGCAGCGCTCTCTCCGTTTCACGCACGGCTCGAGGTACATAAACAGTCACCGTTCAATTTCCCCTTTGACCTCACCGCACGGCGTCCACAAACAGGACGCCATTAATGACGCTCAGTTATATGACTCGCTTCGTCGTATATAAACAGTCACCGTTCAATTTCCCCTTTGACCTCACCGCACAGCGTCCACAAACAGGACGCCATTAATGACGCTCAGTAATATGACTCGCTTCGTCGCCTTGGCTGTACCGTCGGTTATCTGTCGTGGCGCTAGACTCAACCGCGTATCTAAATCAGCGCCATCCGTTATGTAGAAAAGTAAACGGACGTGCGAAGACGACGACGGAACTGAAATAAAATCATCTCACTCGCCATGTCAATACGCCCTGATTTCGTACACTAAACGTATTGATCTTGGTGGCAATCGATTCAGAATCCTCAATTCCTATAGTGAAGATATCAATAACTTTTCTCATATATATAGCGCTTTATAAGATATTTTATTCGAAACATAGGTATAAGATTTTACTCGGGTAAAGAGTCTCAGCGGTCCGTGACCTGTACAGCCGGTTGCGTGTTCTGGAGGCGAGATTCGATCGAGTCTCTTAATACTTCGTTTATAGCATTCTCAATTAGCTGCGCCAAAAAGTTGCGCTAGACAAAACCGCTATTGTAAAGATGTCAGTACTTATTGTTAGTTAAATTTTATTCCACTGCGCTATTCTTATGGACTGTCCATATAGTGCATAAAAAACTAACTTCTTTTGAAGATGCACGAGTATCGAATATCGATTGCTGATTTCACGTTATCTTACAATAATGGTAATCTGATTTTTCATTAAAAATATGGATAACAATGACGAACAGATATATGTATATTTACATTTATCCTAATGAATATTTACAGTAAATGCGTACACTAGAATACAGTGTAATTAAAAAGTGCAATACTTTTTCTTACAAATGTAGTAAAAATATGAAGAAAAAAGTAGTTGAAATATAAATAAAAAGATTGTATATATAGTCCAGTTTATTCCCCCATGTCCAAAATCTGAATGTTATTACCACTGATATTTTTCAAATCTTCATTTCTTAACTCAATTGTTTCTTCCCGTTCGACAATCAACGGTTCACTTATCTTATCACTCATCGATCCTTCTATGATCAACATATCATCGCCATGATACTCCTCCTCACTAATCGTTATGTATTTTTCCTTTTCAAGCATATATTCTGCATGCTTTCTCTCAAAATGCTTGGTAAGGTTACCTTTCTGCGTGAACCTCAAGTCGCACTTGGGACAGATAAAAGGTCGCTGTCCAGTATGGACCATGACGTGTTGCTTCAAATTATAAACTGAATAAAAAGCTTTAGGACAAATAGCACATTTATGCGGTCTCTCGAAAGTGTGAAAGCGCCTTATATGTTGCGTCAGTTCAGAAATTTTTCGAAAACTCTCATTACAATGGTCACACTTTCTTGGCTTTCCACCCCCATGGCCACCCCTATGCAATTCCATTTCGTTCAAGTCAGAAAAACTCCTACCGCAAATTTCGCAAGTGTGAGGTTTTGCACCCTCCTTATGTATCTTCACGTGTTTAGTTTTATTGGCTTTTTGCGTAAATCGCTTTCCGCATATTTCACAAATATATGGTTTGTCACCTGTATGAATTCGCTCATGCTGTTGCAGAGCGACCAATTGTGCAAAGGACTTTGAGCACAATTTACAATTGTATGGTTTTTCGCCAGTGTGTGTTCTCATGTGCTTTTGAATATCGCTTGGTCGCAAAAATGGCTTGTTACATATTTCACAACGATAACGAGGATTTTCATGAAAATTACGATGGAAGTTTAACTGTCCCAATTGAGAAAATCTTCTATTACATTTTTCACATGCGTAAGGTCGCTCGCCGGTGTGTACTGACAAATGCCTCTTTAATAGAGAAGCACTTCTGAACATGCTATTACAGTGGGGACACGGATGGTCCATTTTATACCTATGACTTTTACGTTTTCGTTTTTGACTTTGCGATTTCTCATTTACATCGTTCGATTTAACAGTGATTTTGCTCTTTGATTCTGCGCCATCGCTGTTTGTGCGAATTATTGGTATCTCAGTATTGACACTAGAGACATCGCTTTTGATATTCCTAATGTTTAAGGCATCAACATCATCTGAGGCATTTACTTCTATTTCAGTGTTCAGATCTGATTCGTATTCCTTTTTAAAACTATTTGATTCCTCTAAGGATACCCTATGCTTGCTACTTGACGAATCGACATTGTAAATACACTTAAGTCGTGTTTCTTTATCTGTCAGCAATTCTTCGGTTGCATGCTCGGCATTGCAGTTTACTAATGTATCCTTAAAGTTATTATCTAAATGCTCCACATCGATTGGTTGATCAAGAGTTTGATCGTTCCTTAATATTTCCGTATCGCGACAACAGTCAATATAATGCATTGTCACCATATGAAGATTGGCAAAGCATTTATGGCAACGTAAACATTTGTACTTATATCTACGTTCCATATATTCACCGCAGAGTATTTGCTCTTCTATTTCTTCCACTTGGTAACAACTTTCTATTGTCGAATCATCCAAATATGTATTTGCAGCAGTATCCTCCGCGCTCGAATCTTCCACATTGTTTAAATTTTCACAATCTTCATTTTGTTTCTCCACCGTAGGGCCTACAGAAATTATTTCCTGCAGTTGCGCCGCTTGTATGATTTTTTCAATTTTGTCCAATGCCTTTGTTTTTGTATATTTTTCATTGGTCAGTTTTGAACTGTTTTCAATATCTACCGTATCTTGTTTTAGTACTCCACTAGCATATGGCTGATTCGTATCAACGCAAACTATATGATGTTGTGGTATATTTTGTTCCAAATCATATTCAGATTCCTCTATTGTACCTTGACTATGTGACGCTTGTCTACTTTTTCTATTTACTCGACCGTTTCTACCTTCCATATTTATCTCGCTATTATCTTTTATACTCTTCACTGTGTCATCATGACTGATCGCCACTATTTTCATAGCGATATTTTCTGATTTAGGTGACTCCTGGTGGACTGCATTTCTTGACAATTTATCAACACGTAATTTTTCTCGTTCATCTGTTGTTTCCACATACGTTTCGTCTCCAATAATAAAATCTATAGCATCGATTAACATATTTCTAGGCTCCTGTACGTTCTTACTCAATTTTAATTCATCCATGTATTTTCTATTCTTACGATGTTCTCTTGATGTACGTCCATTGTAATCTTTTATCCGATTATTCTTTATATTTGGTTTGTGAACCTCTTGTTCGAGACGTTTGCAATTAGCACATTCTTGAATAAGTGAAAAGTATGCTCTATAGCATGTTTCACGAAATGTATAAAAAGAATTTATACGCTCTTCGCAGTTTTTACATATTTGTTGCGGAAAGGAGTCGTCTTCTTGAACCTAAAATCAAAAAATTACGTTTACTTGAAATCAGCGATTCATGCACTATCTACAGTATTAACGGGTAACCTACAACTGCTCAAGTTCCGTCGGTAAAGAAGAAAATGAAACAGTTGTATTTACATTGAGAATAAAAATTTGATGTTCCTAATAATGTATAGCAAATTTCATGTTACATATTAAGTCCCTAAAATAATTATTCGAAAAATCATATTGAATGTGTCCGACTACAAGAAGGAATAAATTCACATACCGTGAGTGATACGCAGACCATTATTTTGGCCGAGAGAGGAATACCGTTTATACATGTTTCTAATTGTGAAAATATGGGTGCTGAGTTAGTCTCGTTGATGTCCGTAAGGCAAAGGCGACACTTGTAAATAGAATCCACACTCTTATGCATGACTAACTATTTCAAACGTCACATAACATAACATAACCTTAAAATGTCACGAGCAAACGACACTAGAAGGAAACGCTAGTATCGCAAAAACCAGAGATGAATAGGGAGGTGCAAAACAACCGGGTTTTGGCCAGAAATGAATAGGGAGTGCACAACGCCCGAATTCTGGCCATGCCACGAGAAGGGCGCTAAATCGTAGCGGCCAGTCCAGAAGTATGATTTTGTGATCATCGCCTCTGTCGATGTTACAGATTCCGCTGTAGCCGTGCGGGTAATGATCATTGTTTCGGTCGATATTGCAGTCACTGCGAACACGAATGTAGAGCTTGGTGATGGAGAAAAAGTTGCTGCCCCCTGAAAATCAGCGGTGCAGGAAGGTTTTCCGTCCGATAGAACTCTGAACATTTCTATGGACGTACTGCGCAAATAAACGCGTATCAAATAAAATTCAACTTATAAAATATACATAGAAATATTGTTTTTCACTATTTCTCTCTTATTATGTCGAAAACGAACACTAAAAGATGAATGGCGAAGTTCGTTGGAAAATAGAAAACCCGATTTTCTCGATTTATTCTACTTTTATTCATTGATAAGTATTTTGTTGATTTTTTGGCCGAGCTAACTAATCAAGTACTTCAAATCAAATCAAATGCGCAACTAAAAGAACTGTTAATCGATCGAAACGTAGCTTGAAGGGCCTCTGACTGAGCACAGAAACACCTTCGATAATTCAAAATGGTTAGCAAAAGTACAGCTCAAAGAGCCTCCGATTACAGATAGTTGACAGTTCAATAGTACTCGTTACAAACTTACAAACCCTGCAGCTTTTTCAATTTCTGATTTCGTTTCTCTTCCATCACCCGGACGGCTACAGCGGAATCTGTAACCTCGGCAGAGGCGATGATCGCAAAATCATACTTCTGAACTGGCCGTTACGATTTAGCGCCCTATCCATGGCCCGGGGACCCGGCTAAAACCGGGGAGGCCCGGGCATTGTGCATCGTCCTACTCATCTCTGCAAAAACGTGAGCCTCAAAACAACGCAGCCATGTTGGCTGAAACCTACTAGACCCCGGAGTTGCAGGAATCTGCATTGTAAGCACATTTTTTAAATCGAAAAATGAAACTCAAGACATTTTTAATATATTCATATGACACGTTCTCGTAAAATAATTATTTGATATAAAGAGACATGTAGAATTATACAGGATTTTTATTAAATTTTTTTCGAAAAATAGTGTGCGATGGCCGGGAATCGAACCCGGATCAACTGCTTGGAAGGCAACTATGCTGACCATTACACCACCATCGCACTTAGTAAAGTTATGACTCTTTACGAGCTTCAGCACCTATATATATGTCAAATTTTCATATTTAAATTAATTAAACAAATAGGTCAATTGCCGTGCTGTTAAATTACTCAGGCTTTACACAATATACGATATCCTAATTTTTTATTATTTTACACCAGGCTGACAAACACTTTAGTGAAGAGACAAGAAACAGAAACGCACTTCTTTACGATATTCATTTTTTTTTTCATGTATATATTCTTCCAATTTTATCAACAGAGTTTGTTACATAGTAATCTGTCAAAAAATGATTCAATCCATGTTTATTGTGATTACTGTTGTTTCAATATTTAAAAATATCGTGCCTACCGAATTGCTACAAGTAAGGGTAAGTCAAATGATTGAACTTTAAAACAGAAAGCGAATATGGACAAATGGTAATAAATTGACGCTATTATATATATCGGAAACTGTCAAATGACACAATAACAAGTGAAACACTGCGTAAACGAAATCAATTTTTCGGAAATTTCAAGAGTTAATAAACGCACATAACCAGGTCGGTACGTGAGGTATCAACCCTGAGGCCTCGAAAAACCGATATTTTGAAATCGAGCGAGTTTTTCGGAGGCAATTACGAACCATCGAGAACCTCGTCTCTTTTGTGCTCGCGTTCATGGCGGCCAAGAGCCTCTATCAGTCAAATTACAACCTGACAGACTGACACGTAAATTGCCCCACGACCTATCTGTCCCTATACGCGTACAATTTCTACATATACTTACTATATATATATACATATTATATACATATAAAAACCCTTTAACACAAGTAACACTCCAGGCCATGGGAAAGCAGATTCTATACTTTCATCCATTCTTTTACTTTTATACTGGCAAACTCTCAGGTAATTGCCGATCGTGTCGCATCTCAACCTTATACTTACTGAAACCGAAACTTTTGTACAAGCATACGGTCCACCTAGAGTTAAATACGAAAGTGTCATATAAAAGCAGAAGGAAAAAGAAATTTCAAATTTCCATAGCAACAATTAACGAACTGACATACTTTCGCTCATAAAAATCAGTACAGTTACAAATGACGCTATAATTATGAATGAAGTTGCTTAAATTTTCAAAATTATCACCATTCATTTTATCATTCTATAGAGTTCCGGTATTCAACACATAGACCGCCTGGATGTAGGGATGGTTTTCTGTAAGTACCATTTATCCGAGTGTATACATAAATATCTTATTAAAAAAAAAAAAAAAAGGCTCACACCTCAGCCTCGAGAGGCATATTGAAACGGTATACAAAATACGTTTCAAAAGTTTTGCATCTTCGATGAAAAAGCGACGATCGGATTCACGCGGTCTGCGAGAATCCCGTGTTTGACAGTGATACTCGGGCATCCCCCGGGCTAACAGGGCAGCCCTATCAACCTCACGTCACGAGATCACGCTTTACGACAATCACGAAGAAGCTCCGATCACGACGCACACGGAATACCAGTGCTTGTCTGCAGTGCTACACGCAATCCGAGCCTGGCATCCCGTTCGTTCACCGGATTGTAGGTACACTACTGGAACTGGCCAAACGTCAGTTTTGTTTCGTTCTTCATGGTGCGCGTATGCGGATTCCTCTTTTGAGAAAAGTTCTCATAAGGAACAAAGATCAGTTCATGTATCGTCTAGAGTCTGGTACAAATAGAAACTTACCGAGTAAAATGGGCGACTCTGAAAAGTGACAAGTCCAGTGCTTACACTTTAAAATTCAAGTAGCGTTATTCGATTCATATCATTTTTCGGTCTGTTATCATTGACACGGATGTGTCTATAAGTTTTGTGGTCATTGATAACCCATAGAAAATTATGTACGCGGTGGCAATTTTATCACGAACCTATTCTAACCTTCAAGTATGATAAAGACAGTAATTTAAATGATTGTAGGAACAGCCACGTGAGAAATTTATTGTATGTTATGAATACAGGGTACGATGTGTTATACTGTAATATAGGAACGTCTTACGTGATTGTAGTGACTGTACTGCATTGATAACTTTTACAGGGATTTTTAATAGTAATTTTTTTTATGGAACTATGTTACTTATGGTATTAAACGTATATTGATAAATAGTGTTGTTATTTTTTTTTTTTCAATCAGTTGAATATTCCTGAAGGAATTTTCTTTGGTTTCTCTGTATAATGATCGTCACTCATTGTCAGTGAGTTGAATGACTCGAACAGGTGATGCTTAGCTCAACGATTCGCTCGATGATTACTGGTTTTATTCGTGGTTGTAATTACAATTCGGGTCTCCCGTTGAGTGACGGACGGCTCCTCGGAAGCTTGCCAAATCCTGTGGAGGCTTCGAAATATCGCTGCCACGGGGATTAGTCCCTTTCTAGCAACCGTGCTCGAAGGAATAGTGATAACCCTTTGAAGTTATCCAGAGCTGATATATCGATTGTACGTTTGGAATAATGCGTGTCCGGATAAACCTTATAAAGTATACATTGCATAGATGGATTAATATTTTAAAAGCATGAGTGTTATCAAACTTATCGTGTTTTTAGTTATCGAGGTGAAGAATGAAGGGAAGTTACCGGTAGCATTGAGCGTTCGTATGATCAAATGTTGCGAGAAGATATGTGAGGATGACATTGATTGCGAGGTGAGTTTGAAAAATTTGATAGTACTTACGATGAGTAGAAATGAAAAATATGCGAAGAAAAAATTTGATAATTCTCAAATTCTTTAATACATACAATTAGACGTGTCGATTGACGAATTTATAGAAATCTATAATATTTTCAGCATATGCAACTGATCGGTGGTGATATGGGTATTTTGACGCAACACGGTGTACGAAATCTTACCCTAATCTGGCCTACCCTAGTAAGTCTAAAATATGATAATACGACCTGAAATTATAAATATTCCTAGAAATACCTTAAATTCCGGTGAATATCGAATTTATTGAAAAGAAAAATTTGTTCTGGATCCATCGATAATTTCAAAAATTATAATCATTCGGTATCGTCGCCAATTGCATTCTTCCCGGGACATTTTGAAAAGACAAAAAAATTAGTGGAACCAAGAAGTAAGGGGTATATCCATGGCAGGGTTAGCTGTCGCGTGGGAGTAATATAATAGTAGTCGTTATCGCGATCCAGCAGGGGCGGAGCCGACATGCACCAATCAGCATACTCGCCTGAGTATTTCTGCCGCCACCATGACCCAAACGTATTATCACTAAACAGCAGTGTTACCACCATAACCCCGAATACCATATCCCTGTATTTACGGGAGAATACATATGCATGCGAACGGCCGCCATCATGATTTATGACTGTTTTTAGACTTGCTCTCCAAAAGGACAGAACAAATGCGAAAATCGGCTAGTTGCAGAGGGTTTGGTTGGTTGGGGAAATACTGCAAATATAAAATTGAGCTGTAACGATCTAACCTAACATTTAGATACACCCACTGTGTGGGAGTATAATTGCTGCAATTATCCGTTGCACTTGGCTGCTCGTGAAATTATTGAAACTTATATCCCGCAAAGGCCAATATCAATTTCATTATACTTTTCTAATTGGTTCCTGAAACTTGGACGTATGATTGAGTTACCATTTTAGAATTTATAATTATATCCTATAGTATGTGCGTTTTTTAATAATAAATTGAAAATATCTACATAAGACGACAGATTCAGATTTACTATAAAAATATGCTTAGAAATTGTTCTATGTTTTGAATTAATAATTTTTCTTTTTTTATTATAAGTATCTACATGATCGCGTCGGCGAGTGTAATATCAGGATTTCTTATACGTGGAAGAATAATCAAACTGGGGAAATTCGTCAGAATGTTCAATTTGACACAACCGTTTCTCGTCGATATGTTCCAGCGGTACTGGAAGGTCAGAAAGATGGCGTTCATTTTTTCTTTGAGGAAATAATGAAATTTCGAAATTTCTTAAATACTCCATTCCCTTATACCAGGGTACTACGATCCTATGGGGGTAGAGTCGTGCTCCACGGTTGATCTGGATTCGTTGGATTCGTGTCGTTCTGTTAACTGCCATATCAAGTACAGTGGGAAACGAAACTTTTTCAATCGAAAATTGCTGAGATGTCAAGTAGTACCAATTTGCATTGCCGATTCGAGCAAAGAACTACCCGACGTGGTAAGTAACGTCTGTATCCTTATTTGTATTCTAAAAATACAAATAATTAGTGGTTAATATTTTGAAAAAAAAAAATCATTTAGCACGTATAGAATTGCCGTGTATATTTTGATATAAAAAAGCTCGACGATATGACTCTGCATGTTACTTTTCCTCGTTCCTTTTTTCGTTCCTATTTTTATTTCTTGGCTAATCGAAAGACGCATTGATAAGGGGCACCGGTGGCACCTTAATAAACGAAAGTCATCCAACGCATATAGTCAGTAAATCACGATGGTTACTGACGTTACCTTAGGTGTTAGGTTTGGTTCACAAATCTCGACCAATAACATGCGACTTGGCGTGTTTCTTGACTTCCTATTGCAGGCGAGTACGATTTATTATCAAATTTATGGTCTCTTATGTTACTTATATACGGCTGGCTACTTGTCTTAATTATGAATTTTCGCTTAGTTCATATTCCAAAGGTTGAGACGCTTATATTGTAGGCAGTTTTCTTGAGTAATAACTAATTTTCATTTTTATGTCTTTTTTAACGATATGGTATTTACCACGTCCCAGTATATTAATTGAAAACGTGATAACATGATAACAATATTGTTCCTAAAATATATAACACTGAATTATCATATTTCTTTATTTAATACACAAATAGTTATATTTGTTACGTTAATTTTTAATTCCTTTACGGATTGCAAATTTGCAAAAAAATTGAAAATTTTCATTGACTGGGTTTAGTTCTATGTTCTTACGCATTTTTGTAGGGTTACGTACCGGCGAGTAATACCTGCCGGGACTTGGAAAATGCGATAAACGAGATGGAAGTTCGAGCACTGAGTCGAGGAGATGCTGAGCCTGCTTGGAGATCGGAAATCGTACCACACATAGCGGTTAGCTAATGGACCAATAAGATTGTGCGAATTTGAGAAATTAAATAATTTTTATTTGCAGAACATGTATTGTCATCATGGTTATACGGATAATACCACAGGTTTTTGCATATGCGACGAAGGTTGGACTTCTCATTCTTTGGGAAATATTGAACCCACCACTGAATATATTCATATGTGCAACGTGCAGATGTTATATTTTCCTCGACTGCATAACCGGAGTCTGAAATTATCCCTCATTATTGTATCCTCTTTAGTTGGATTGTTTTAAAAAATTTCTTGTCATCGTATATCGTTATTTAATGGTTTGTGTATGTTCATGTGAGGATCTTCAGTTGATTGTCTCTTGATAACCCCTCTTTATCGGGTTATGCCATATAACATACGTTTCTATATTTTTGAATATTCGTCGTTCTATTTTTATGATATCCATGAGATAACGATAACTAATGACTTGTTGGCAATCATACGGCAAAAGTCGGCAAAGTTATTTTAATGATAAAATAAAAAAAAATTATTTTAATACTAGTCAAGGTCCCACCGAGATTTGAACTCGGATCGCTGGATTCAAAGTCCAGAGTGCTAACCATTACACCATGGGACCGTTGTATCGATGCTTTCGAAAAGAACATTTTTCAGTTACACGTAAAATATTGATTATTATAAAAACAATAATATTCATTTTTATGCGGTTATTATTTGTTTATACATTTATCAAGTTCGAGTATGACTAATGATATTATCAATTTTAGCAAATATGCCTGAGGATGGTTATTAATTGCTGCTTGTTAGAGTTTTTAGTAACTGGAAAATTTTACGGACTTTTGATTTTTATTTAAAGAAAATATTAAAATATACTATAGTATATTGGGAAGACTTTAATTTTTACTATTCGTTTATCCTTAATTAATAAAATTATCATAGCTCGCTGTCCTTTTAGGCGTTTTGGCTGTGATGTGTACTTGCGCTATGGTTTACGTCATGAAAGAATTTATACCACCTGGTGAAAAAACGGAATGTGCTCAACAAACAGGACATTCATCCTGTTTTGATAGTTCGAGCAGAAGTTTCACATCCTATTGCTCCAATAAAACGAAGAATGGTAGTCCTCGAATATGTTGTCCCGGTAAGCGCGGAGAATACTAATGATTTGGAAAAACCATAAAAAACAGTAGAAGACCTTTCAATAAAATTAGTACATCTACACTAATTATTTTTTTTATTAAATATTAAAGTCATTAATTATAGAACAATAGGATTCTACGTTGTAATCTACTTTCATAATTTCTATAATTATAGTAAAATTAAATCCCATTACATCCATATCCTACGTAAAATTATGAAATCAGAAAAATATTCTCTAATACAATGTCCAAAAAAAAAAAAATCCAAAAATATCACCCACTGCCGAAACCCGGGATTGAACCGGGGACATTTAGATCTTCAGTCTAACGCTCTCCCAACTGAGCTATTTCGGCTTATAACAACTTGTGGCTTCTCTGAACAATATAATCTGTTGTACCCCACTCTAAATATTTAAATTTGCATAAAACAAATTAATGTCAATAATTCGCACGACAATCGATTAAATATTGTCTTTTTGCAAAATTGTGAAGAAGTGCCAACGTCCACCCTAAAAAATTTGCGGAATGACTGCGCGACGCATTGAAAAAAAGGGACAATTGTTCTGCCCCGTTTAAATCTACTTCCGGTTGGCCGATGGTTACCTGGGAGCTTTCGCGTCCAACCGACTGAACTGCAATTAAAGTAATTGGAGCCATTGTGCTGTCCAGAGCGAAAGCTAGCGAACGGCCAGTGTCAGCCGCTTCGAAACAGAAATGTCTACCTATAATAGTCCTAACCATTCCGAATCGAATTCAACTGTAAGCGAGACACGTCGGGTCCACAATAGATTTCACCTTTAAATACTACTGCTGAAGTACGGGCGAAGTCATAGCTTCCCGGACGTCATTGTCACCCCAAAACATTTTACATCAATTTCGACACGGATGACTATCCAGAGCGAATCGTATTTTACCAAACGATTTCATGAAGGATCAGTACGTTAAAGATATTTTTCCACTTTCTTCGACTGGACACGCAGCAGCACGTTAACGAAATGACTACGCGTCTCCATAATTCGCCAGACTTCTTTAGTAAACTGTCATCGACGCAGACTGCGTACGATTAAAACATAACATTTATTTTAAATACAATCGAGCACGATCTGTAATAAATTTAATTGACTTAACTGATTGAGGGGTTGTTTTAATGAAGAGCAATTACTTCTGATAATATATGAGACTATGAATGATTAAAATGGCCATGCAGCTGTATAGTTATTACTGTAATTAATACGAGACCTAATTACTTTGCTGAATTTCGATCTTATTGATTACAGGTGAAACTGGATATTATTTTATTGCAAAATTATTGTACCGTATGCATTATTTGTATTAGTTCTTTACTTTACGTTTATTGTTTATTCATTATGAAAAAAAAAGTATCCTTCGAGCCGGATTTGAACCAGCGACCTATGGATTTCTCTGGTTTTATATTACTTTCCAACTACAGTCCACCGCTCTACCAACTGAGCTATCGAAGGCTTGTGAAAACTGATCACAATATACACTCAGAGACCCTAATTACTTATAACAATCCAGTTGCAATAAAATTAAACATATTAATTACATACATTTATAATATTTGCATAAAAAATAGTCAAGATGTACAATATAGTTGGTAAATATGTACAAAATTTATTGATGCACCATACTTATCCTTTTAATCGTTAAATCTACAATGTACCCATAACTTGATTAACAGTTTGACGAATTTAATATAACAGCACACAGTAAACTACAAATAAATCATGAATAAAAAATAATTGCTATCTCAAAAAATTAATGTATCTCCTTATTTTACAAATAAGGATCCATATTTATAGAATATCGTTAGCAATCAATATAACTTAAAAGCTTTTAATTCCTGGTCTTATCAATGATTGTATTCTATAAATACACAAAGTGAATATTATTATTTCTTAATTGCTTGCATCATATACTTTTGTAATATATTATATGTACATTAACGATTCCCATTATAAACGACTGGCACCAACGACGCGTCTTATGTCTTACTGAATCAAATTTGCTTAAACTGTGTCAAACACATATGCCCACATACGAAGAGCGTGCATTTGCTTTGCATTGGAAGACTAATGAAGCCATGTTATTATCGGTCATCAATTTGAAGTGTAAAACCGGAAGTTGCCAATGATTATCATAGCCGCTTCTGATTATTATTAAAAGTTTATAAAGTCAGTAAGAGAAGCGTAGCGGATCCTGCAGGTTCGCAGATATTTTTACTGCGCAATAATCAGATTCGAGATTACGATAATTAGCGCATAATATGTAAGATACACACAGTTTTATTACTCGCGCTCATGTATTCATGCAGCGCCTGTTTATAGGTCCGCATAACACGGTTTACGATATACCCTGTTCACGTACATAAAACTGACAAGTGCATATACAAGCGCAAGGCACACGTATTAACATTATTATATTCGTAATTCTCCGCCAGTTTAAATAATCCAAAACTCCCTCTTGCCACTATAAAACTCTAATGAGGCTCATGGTAAAATATGCAGATTTTTACCACCGTGCACAGTGCAAATATTGGCGAGCCTTTTCCCTTATTCTTTTTTTTTTTAATTCTTTTTTTGAGAGTTAAGCCGGCATTTTTATTTATCCGTATCCGGCACCGGGACAGGTGCTCCATTTACGTGTCCCAGGACCACACAGCATCACTATAACGAATCTGAATGGAAAAAATAATCGCCTACCATCGATCCACCAAGTTTTATTAGTATCTATTCTATACTATACATATAGTATACATTTTCAGACTATATATTAGATATATACGCACCCAATGTGATTATTAACTCAATCGCGCACACGAGCCCAGTCCGTAACTAGTTAGGGCAAACTTTAGTAAACAGTTTGAAACAGGGGCGTCAAGAGCCTTCCTATGTAGGCTAAGTTTAAGTTTCCTGGCTGACAGTTTGATCGGTCGTTAATTATATCCCACTCGAGTGCGTAAATTGAGGATCGCACGTAAATAGAATGCAATCTAGCCTATGCATGTGTTTCAGAACGAATTGACCCATTTCGTTGACGAGGAATTTTATGTGATTTTCTGGAATACACGTATGAGGTAATATATATAGATAACTCTAAAATTTTTTATATTTCCAGTAAAATTTATATTTCGGTGTTCTATGCAATATTTCATATATTTAAGTAGAGGATAAATCCACACGTCTGATGCATGCGACAACTTTAGTGCAGTAGGGGCAACAATACAACTGCGCTTGGAAAACGACGCAATGCAGATAAGCGGCAAACGTACACAGGATGCGTTCACAACGGCGAACCATGTAGCTACGTCCATATCACACTTGGCGTATCTTATATGGAACGTTTATGTCGTCTGGAATGCATTCGTTGTGGGCGTGCAGCTAGTTATTAAAATTGCGATACAATCTTCCTGACCTAGCCGCTGCTGAGACTGGCCAATTTTTTTTTTAAACGAGACTCTGATACGTGAAGATTTTGAGGAAATAGCCGGAAACGGGTAAGTTTATTCTATAAACGGAAATGAAGTATTTCAAGGAAATTTATTGCTTTCGGTTTAATGGATCATATATTTAATTTACATTCGAAATAACCTGCATGTACGGATACCCTAATTAGTGCTTTGAGCAACGTTTTGTATGATTATAAATAAATTAGTCAGTTGTTAAATTTCGTATAAGAAATAAAAGTTACTTTTTTTCTTTCATTTACCTGGAATATATTTTCTATTATTATTTTTTTTTTTACTATTTCTTATTCGTTTCACGTCGTGTCTGCATTCGCGTAATATTCTGCAGCACACATTGCGCGAACGTGTCCTGCCGAATCTGCGAGATTGATCGAAACTGATCGTCGCTAGAACGAATATAGGTATTAATGCATCGAGATGCAAACTGCAATGCGTGTCGAGTGGGAACGGCGTATTGGGAAGCGCGTGGAGCCAAGGGGAGGTACCTTTGTAATTCCCGCCTTCATCCCCACTTCCGGGACGATTTGCGGTCTTGAACGAGGGTGGGGGATTTCCGGGGTCGCGCCTGTCGCTAGGCTGCACTGTGCGTCTTGTATACAGTGACGTAAGGTATAAGGTCTGTATACGAAGGTTGATTGGCTTTCATTGAATTCGCATTATGGCATAAGGGTAATCCTATAGTAGCTGCAATATTTTCTTTTCTAATTATCCATCTTTTATTCATCTTCGAACAACATGATTTTGAAAAGTTGGAATCCCTGGAAAGCTTATTAACGATATAGTTCATTGATTCGTTGTTATAGAATAGAAAATGGTCACAGTATTTGTTTGTTTATCAATTAGTGAAATATCTGGGGATCAAAAAGTATAATGAAAAATCACTGTACGTCTACAACTAATTGTGGCATTATACATTTGTCCTATGCATACGTTTACGATCATATATGTATATGTCTCCTTATCAATTAAACTTTTTCCACATTCGCTATAACACATAACCCAACTATTTTATTCACTGCAATATGCATCGCGAGCAGGTATTGTTAATTCACCCTGGTCCCCTAACTTCCCAGTGAGCACGAATCGAAAAAAGAATGTCTCTCCATCTAAAAGGCCTATCAGCAATCCTGAAATGCAACTTCACTCGTTGGCAATCCATCAGCGTAATCGTTAGTTTTTTTCAACGACGGTTATCTCACATAGTAACAAGATATTCCATTTTTCCAACAACTAAATTATGAAAGCCTACTATGCATCTAGTTGGACGCATGCTTCATACAGTTGGCTATGTACATGTAACATAAACCCTCTATAATAATTAATTAAATATACATTACAGTATCCATCTTACACACATATTACAGATTACCATAAATTACGTAATTTCAAAAAAAAAAAATCACTATGGTTGGATGTTCTAAATTTTTTCCAAATATTAAGAAAAAAATGTACTATCATAATTTTCTCTTTGAAACTGGACCGGTTCAATTACTGTTTTCATAATTTCGAAAATACATAAAAGTTTATTTATTTCAACAATCTGTCTTATCGTTCAAGATTATTAAAATATTAGGGAGAATGATATCAGTTGAAACACGAATGATATAAAAAAACTTTAACCTGCCATTTATTGGCAATTAACAAATTGCAGCCGGACGATCAGCTGCGTTGTTTTAAAAAAATCTCAATAAAATTTCACATGATAATTCTATAGGTGTCATCGACAATATTAATAAGCCTGTAATTCGTTGGAATCGACATCAGTCCCTCTACGTGTGTATTAATAATGGCGGTGCAATTATCGAATGGGTAACTTAGCTAAGTACACTGTTCATCTGATACGTACGTAACTATAGATATATAGAGGTGCTATAGACTCAGTTTAATCAGATATACCCACGTGTAGGTGGGGCTAAAAAGTTAGAGGTTGATGTATACCGCGAATACGTAACTATGATACGCATGGATTTATGTCTCTGGCGTGATACGAATTTTACTGTTTTATTGTTTAGGGTCCTTTGATTTATACGTGGTGATTGTGAAAACGCAATGATTACAGAAAGCCGATGGTCATCCGATCTCTGCTCGTAAGACGAGCGAACAGGTAAGTCGATATTATGGCAAAATCATATTTTAATACTCGTCAGCTTAAATACAGAAAAATTCCTGACGCACTGTAGATATGTTTTCTCGAGTTATAAAGATTCGCAGCTAAAACGTACAACGTGGCTTGAAAATAAAGGGTCGTTGCTCGGCTTAACGTATACACTGAATAATTTCCAAGTCAAATATATTACTCGGTCGTGAAAAGTCTTATCTATTAGACGGCTGCGTTTGGCATTTATTATTTTATGTTTCCATAGTTCAAAAGACTCGCTATACCCATTCCTAGCCTGTTATACGTCACTCCATAAAACATTTCATTAGGGTGTGCGGGAGAGAGGGAGAAATTAGTAGGACGTAAAAATAAGAGAAATAAAATGTCTGATAAATGGTATGCCACTACTGTGAATTTACATATTCTTACAATTATCCTACTTTTTTTTCTAACGTATATTAAACGCATAGAAACTAACTGAAAATTTGATAGGTTAACAATACCAATGTACATGTTTCCATTGTTCATGCGACTGTTGCAATTTAAACGAGGAACGGTATCATGATTTAAACACACAGTACTATTGCACGGATTTTGTAATTAGATTTGTTACAGAGAATCGTTATTAAAAAATTTTATATTCGGCGCAATTCACTCATCGGTATTAACTATTCACTGAGCGACACACGGAACTCGCGATTGACAAAAGTGCCAGACTGAAACTATGCGTCGGCTCGATCCCTTTGCGAACCTGAAGGAATATACACAGCGGGGAACGGGTTCCATTGGAATCTTGCTGCACCGGCTGCTTGCTCGGCCCAATTATACCGATCTCAGCTGACTGGCCCTATCAAGCTCACTACCCTTTCCTGTCTCCAAATAAAAATGCGGTACAGGTAGGTCCGTAAAGGACACATCAACTTACGGTCGACTCGTTGGAAAGTAAAAGCGAACCTGTTTAAATGCATCCTCCATATCATGAACTTGAGAAAATTGTTTTTTATACAAAAAAGGTAATGCAGCAGGTTCGCAATGACCACGAAGACGGAAAAGAAATAAAATTAAGAAAACTAGGCGGGTGGTATTCTCAAATATTAAATACGAGTCTGTTCGCGGCTATGGTGTAGGTATTTATGTTTACGATGACTTGGAAGACATTTGCTGCACGCCGTGCGAATCGTCAGTAAAGCTGATCATGATTTAAAAGACTGATACGAAGCGTTCGTAAATACACTAATAGCTATTGGACCGAAAGAAAAGTGTGTATTTGTTTCGTGGCGTTATGGCAGCTTCTAATGTGCTCATAAATATATCTACTTGTGTCCCGGCGTGGGCCTGAGCTCGTGTTAGGTCGTAATATGAGCCTAGCATCTGCTTCTATGAATAATTATTAAAAGCACGTAAATAATAGAATACACGAGTATGCTGATTTATACCGCTACCTATTACATCTATCATTCCCGAACTCATTTAAGCAGTGACGTATAACATGACATAACGTGCACTGCATAACATTTATTTTCCATGCTTGAATCTACTTTTGTAGAAATATCAACCAAGAACTGTTGTCGACATTTAAAACGGTTCCTTGATGCCGATAAAAGAGTCCAGCTCGTCTCTCGAATCATTTCAATTAAATAATTACTTCTTCTTTCTCGAGGACAATCATGCCGCAGCCATACGGCGGGAATGCGATCCCGAAAAAGCAGGAACCCCGGAAAGGATAATTCGTCGGAAGATGAAGAAGAAGAAGAAGAAGAAGAAGAGGACGAAAGGTAGATAGGAAGGAAGGAAGCAAAAAGCGCTGAGCGTCGGAAGGTAGGAGTGGCAGGTGGCGTCGGTAGGATATAGCGTCGCCTTGCATCCTGTCGGACCTGTCTTTCTTACGTCTCTCAACGAAAATAAAATAAATAATTATCGAGCGAGTGTCGCCGTTAATGAAGACGGTGTCACTCCATTTTTGGTATCTTAAATAACCGTTTAAAAAAGAATTCCCCGCGACAGATCTATAAACTGTCCGGTAAAGTAAGTCTGGCAAAAGTTTGGAAATTGGGACGATCGATGATGCGTATACAGAATCTGTATTGGATAACGAAAATCTACTACTACGAATTATGGTTATTTATATAAGAAAAAATGTACATGTGAATTTGACATAAGGATTTCATATCCTTTCGAAAGGTTCTCTTTATCGTGTTATAAGTTTCGTATCGTTAGCTACAACATGGACGTGGTATTAAAAACCCGAGAAAAAATGCCAGTAGTTATAGCTACCGTGCGGATCCTCCAGTTAGAACGGTTGGCACGCGTCTCCATTAATCGACGTCACCCTCGGCATCGACAAGAGCCCAAGGCGGCTCTCGTTGTCCTCCTCGTCGCCGTGCGATCCGTTCTCGATAATCAGATGCGGCTGATCGGTCGCTTATCTTGTGGATCGCTGCACAAATTGGTGCCTATAATAACGAACCTGCTCGTTCGACTCGCTCTTCTTCAGGCGGAGCCGCAGCCTGCAGCATTAATCGTTTGCAATCGAAGCGCGTCTCTCCGGATCGGGCTAATTCGCGATGGCATCGGTGTTAGGTAAGTAGCCTGATTAAGGGCTGAATGTGAGCTCGCAGACCAAGATCGATGGGCCTCATTGATAAAACTAAGGCCCATTTTGAGTCACCTGCCAAATAGAGTTGATGATGTACAGTTGTTAGTTCAAACAAGTAGACGAGTATTTGTTCAAGGTTTTGGATCGTTATAAGGAAACAATTAAATTTTTATAATTAACATAAAAATATTGATTTTTGGAATTTTGTATCTTAAAAAGATATTTTATCGATTCTTATTGACCTATTGATTGGTCAATAATAAAGATAAATAATACGCGACTTTAAGTAGCTAGGTGGTCTAGAATGATCTACTCCATTTCCAAAGTGTGACACTTATGGTCTTATGATATTTTACATGGATCACCCTCTAATTCCCAAGTAACAAGCCATGAAATTAGTGATTCGAATCGAGTCGGTATAAGAGAAGAAGCAGGGGTCCATCTTGGGGCACGCTGCCTGCTGGGAGCGAGGTGTTCCTACCAACGACCAAGCAATGTAGTAACAAGTTAGGTTATTAATAGCCACTATGGGATTATAAACGAGAATGATTCTTTGGCGTTGTTCATTTCAAATGTATCGTTAAGGTTTACGCGTTAAGGTAAGCCCCTTTACCAGAAGCGTATGTACCTACGTATATTGATGTATTATGTAAAAAGGACAAAAATTAAAAATTACATTGTATCCCGTTACGGTAGTACCTATGGAGGATCCAAGAAAATATCTGTGACGCTATGGATATTTCTTAGGTTCTTGGGATGTATAAGAGAAGGCGTATGAGTCAACAGCTAAATCAAAAAGCAATTAAAAGTAACTCAGAGCAACGTACGGCCGGGACGCTCGTTGTAAATTAGTAAGGTCGGTACATAAACATCGCGATTCTGGGGAGTCCTTGGTTTATGCTGGTATCAAATCTTGAAAGAATCGGCGCTGCTTTGTCGGAGTGCCCATTAACATTTTGCATAAGACGGTAACCATAATACGGTGAATCCTCTTAGGCTAATATACTCAAAACTGATATTTACACTCATTTGGATCATTTAATTTTATCGAAAAAAAGTTTGCCACTTTTTTTTACATTAAAATTCATTTCTATCACTTACTCACGTCATAAGTCTTCGTGATTGATTTTTTAGTACGAATTATAAATTTAGTAGAGTTCACACGAAACACACGTATCCCAGTGTCAACCGGTGACACCTACGGCACGAGATGAGCAAGTAGGAGCATATATAGCGAAAGAGTAAGAGAGACTTCGTTTTCATTCGTGCAACAAGCTTTTTGCATTCCTCCTACTATTTAATACCGCAGTCCGTATCACTAACAAATTATTCCAGGAACAAATTATTCTCGGAACAACGTGGCCGAGTGTAGCGGCCCTTTCGTCTGGCAGGGACACGTGTTAGTATCTTGGTGACTACCCTCACCAGAATCGTATCTCGTATATAGTAGTAGAGTCAAAGCCGGTCTTACAAGAAGCCTCGACTTACATTAGGTCGACTGTACCGATTGTGCATATGAAATATTGTCAATGGTACCAACGTCAAGAGTTCAGTTTAAATTGTGTTGATAGTTTATGCCGAGGTCCAATCGCTGAACATTCTCCGAGCGCTTCCGTTCCTGTATCGTTGCACTGGGTACTTTGCGTGCCACTGTTCAGCAGCCGTGTCTTCGGTAGGTTGCACGCGGAATACGAGGAAAGCGGAGCACGATAGGCATCGTTGTAATTACAGGCTCGATATGAGGTACGAGGATTCGTATGTATTCGCATTGGTACTCTATGCAGGTACAGCCATCTTGGATAATTTATCCAGTTAAAAAAAAATAATTTACAGATATTTTCTTGTTTCAGCCTCTTCTAGGCGAACGAGTGTCGTTCATTGAGACCGTCTTTGGAAATCTGCTTGAGAAGGTTTAAAGGGCGTAGATTTGTCAGGAGAGTCGTGTGTTTTTAAAAAAGGCGACTTTCTCGATCCTCATTCGGGATTTAATTCCTGGAGGATCTTGCGGGGCCTCGCGGTCCAGGCGCCCTGAGGAGATCCGGTATATCTCGCAGTGGGTGACCTCCAGCACTGGATACTCCGATGCCGAGATGCTCCGATACTCCGATAGCTTGATACTCTGATACACCATCACCATCAGGTTCCCCGTCAGCGAAGTAAACGTAGCGGGGGCCAGTTTTGCACGTCCTCACCATAAGTAGGAGGCGCTGGTATCCCCGTGCGTCTGTAAATAGCTGGAACGGCGTCGGTGTAACACAAGAGCGCACTATCCGTTACGAGTGACGACGTTTTTACGAGCGGCTCAGATTGTAATTCAAATATTTATTCGCCGCGGCTCGTTTGGGGCTGGTTTACATCTTAGAGGAATTGGGGTGGGGCTGAGGATTTAAAAAAAGGGGAGAATGCCACACGCTGCGTCAGACCCGTACGTCATCCCCGGGGTGCGAACCTCAAGATCGAGTTGCCTTATGGATTAGATATCGATTTTCTTAAAGATCCACTTTACTCGTCCTACCATTTTTCTCTACCTTTTTATGCTTCTCCAAGAGTTCCTTTCGCATCCGACTTCCTTTCTTGACATGGCGGAAGTTTACTATATACACGAAATGGTGTCCATTCTCCAGCTTACCAGAAATACTATAGGACGTTCGTCATTGTCAGTGGCTCTGCTCGTGGTTCTCACATTTAAATGAATAATGCTCTTGGAGGAGCCTGTAGGAGGGATGAATTTCTACGCTGTTTACATCGGCTAATGGCTGGGAATCTCTAGTAAGATCGACTTCTCTTAGATCGTCGTAAAACACTTTTTTGAATTTTTTTTAGAACACATGGAGAACCTCGAGAAAACTACGGAACTTGCTACATAATTGGAAAGTATGTCCACTTGCCTATTCTAAGATTTAAAATCCCTGCACAATTTGTCTAACACAAGTATCAGATTGCACATATAGATCGATCTGATAAGGACCAGAACGAGTCAATACAAAGTCTTGACTGATAGTATATTTAACTAATGAGTATTTAATCGAGACGAAATAGATCTATGTCAGACATCTCTGATACTTGATCATTTTTACCGAGGCGCTTTTTAATCCTACCAATGCATTTGAAGTTGTACCAGGTTTCTATATAGATCAGTAAGTGCTACACTGACGTAGGGAGAGAGTCGATGCGTTTGGGAAATCGTCGAAGCACGCAGTTTCTACCATTCCAGTGTTATGCATTTCTTGTTTGCGCATTACGATAATACAAGGCTTGCATGAGAAATTAACATTCGAAACTCCTCGCCAAGTATTTAACTAATTGTGTGATATTTAACGGAGCGCATCAAGGAGGAAGAGAAGAAGAAACCGAGGTGGATGAAGAAGAGTAACAGAAAAAGGAGGACACGATGTTGGAAGAAGGAAACGAAAAAGAAAAGGAAGAAGAAGAGGAGTCAGATAGAGATAACGATAAAAGAAAAAGGTACGCACCCGAATCGACCGGGCGAATCTGCCAAGCGAAATATGTCTGAAAGACTTATCAACTCGCGTTAATATTCGGACACGCGCCTTACAGATACAGATTATGAAAGCCTAAGGCTTCGTGCATAGTAGTCAATATAAATATCGCGTTACGACTCAAAGTACTTACAATTAAGTTAGCTTTGCACTCAATGCTTTTTACCGCGTGTCGGCTTCCCCATTTGCGTTATTTATGCCGCGTTTATACTAAACGAACTGTACCGCAAACGAAGCACCTGCAGTCAGTACTTCTTACCTTCATACCAGCGTGAGGCTTATTATTTCTGCGAATTACAAGCAATTAATGTTATTCTCTCGGTCGATGTCATATAAGGTAGGTTTTGTCTTGTCGTAAATGAGATGATACAATATTGTCTGATAGTGGGGGTAAACGTGTTCCACACCTTGACGCGGATACGTATGGGTTATATACGACTACAGAAAATTCCTTAATGTGGGATTTTCTGTTCTCTGTCTGAATATGCACGGTCGATTAATTCTGAAATTATGCAGGAACGTCCTTTCCCGGATAAAAATGACATGCTAACATGTAAAATTTATATGTAATCATATAAAGCGGCAAACAGTGGCTTATTTTATAATATATGCACCGTATGTTTAAAAAAATATAGTTTTTATATGCTAAAATATATTTTAATACAGGTTCGTTCAACGTATATTTTTCTATTATATCGAGTTCTTTATAACTATTTAAGTGACTGATCAGATGATCTTTTATTTTTCACTTTAAAAAATTTACATTTTTTTCGAATTCCTTTTTCTTTATAAATGTGGAAAAGTTACGCAAATTTTGCAAGAATCTTTATCGCTATGTAGCAAATGCTTTATAAGCATTCCTATGTGACGATATTAATTTGTGCAATCTTTCCTGTTTGATCTCGAGATATAAGCGTGGAAAGTAGCGACGTATCTGTTCGGCTTACTTAGTTCGGGAAATACCCTGTTTATACGGAATACTTATTGTTATTCATATGTATATAGTTAACGTACTTAATGAAGGAGTATTTAAGGAAGAAGAGTAAAGAAGTTATCATCAATATTCAATTTGAGTTGTTCTGGTTGAACGAGTTTCGCAGTTGCCATCATGAAAATCATATTCTATTTGACTCTGTTGGCTATAGCTATTTTTGCTCTTAGTGGAGAAGTATCTGCGCAAAGTAAGTAACAGTAAAAATGAAATCTGAGGAATTTTACGGTTAAATTACATGGTCTATATGACAATTTAACACGGTCGCTATAAATTAAAAGTTATTATTTATTTTTATTCATAATCACGAACCATCATTCGTTATCGCTATGTGGTTTCATATTTCTTTTTTTTTTTATTCATACGTGTCACCTATATATTTCTTTCTTTTTTTAGGATGGTGCAGAGGTGTCTCTGATCGTCGGTAAATTATTGTGCTATTGTTCTCAGTCATTTTTATTATTACTTTTTACAGTATAATTATATCCAAGGAATATTTATCTACGAATTTCATATTTCAGATGCCTGGTAGACCCGTGCATAGGAAGGAAAATAATACGGCATATTCGACAGAATAACGATATTCCATTTCCACAATGCTGTGCACGAAATATTTGTGGTAAATCGACAGAGACTGCCATCAAATCTTCAAAAAGATGGTGATCGGATAAATCGGCTGCTAAGGAATCTTTATGCATAATTTTATCGTCCACACTATAGAAAATTCATAACTCCCATATTAATTATTAACTTAGTCATAAAATATGGTTAATATAATACTAGACATTGGCAAAACTTACTTTTATTATTTACTTGTTAATTGCCTAAAATAGGAAATAAAAAAATTAATTATTTTATAAGACAATGAATTTTCGAAAAAAGTATACGAATCAAAAAGATTTTAATAAAAAAAAAATATATTTTCAATTCCATTGTTACAACTTTTTCTGTCTCTTCCGCATTCAAATGCAGATGTTGAGAGTATATTGTATATTCAATTGTCAGCGACATGATAAGTAAGACAATAATGGAATCAGTAACGATTATCCTAACACTTAGCCAACCGCGCGCGCACTGACTTACTGTAAAATGAGTAGATCTACCCATTCGGTTGGCTAGTGTGAATTCACTTAGCCAAGTTAGATTCAATTAAAAAAATTTTTGAATAAATTATATATTGCTTTAAATTCAAAGTCGATTTAAATAATTTTCAGTAATAACAGCGAGAGCTCGTATAGAAAGTCCAAGCCTTAAATAAAAAAAATTGGGAAAAGCAGATACAGTAATACCCATGGTACTCAATGGGATTACTCACCGCGCATGCGCAAGAAAAATTCCACATAAAAGATAAATTCTGCCATCTGGCGTCACTGCCGTGATGGACGATGGGTTCTTAAAAGGCGATTAATCTTTGCTACGGTTTATGGCAAATGTTTAAGAAAGCGATAATAGCACTGGGTGCCATGTAGTTTCCCTATAACAAACACGAGAGTGTGAGATAAAAAGTATCTCAAATTGGAATTCCTTGTCCTTATACATCTTTGTAAAAGATGATCCGGGACACGCAATGGAATGTCTTATCTCTTGGCGTAATACCCATTTATATTTCTTCGCGCTGTCTGAACAATTTGGTCATGACGTATGTTGCACGAGGCGCAAGAATTCAAGATGATACACGGTTAATTCCATATTCACCCCTGCTTCCGTTTGTCTCGTCATACCAGACTTTTTCCAAACATAACAATTACCATGCCTGAGGTGCGCCGCGCCGTTCGGCGCAACGGACACCACCATAAAGCACGCGGTTATTGCTCCGTAGAGCCATAACAATTAGGATCGTATGTGAGTAGGGTTCGGACATCGTGCATCGTGCAACGTTGTAAATATACTGTAACATTGGTAATGGAGAACGGAGCAAGAAAGGATTCGACTAATTTCGCCATTCATTCCTCCTCTACCTTCTTTTCTTTAATCTTTTATACTATACACTATACACGGTGTTCTATGGGTAGGCACTATACAGGTATACTGTTCCTTGATTCATCTTCTTTTTATTGTCCCCCTAACTCCGTTATAGGATGGAATCCTTCACCTGTCTTAAACGTAGCAAAACAAACCGTTCCCGGTCAATTAACTGCCCTTCTTTCTCATATTGATTTTATATCTCGTGCGAATTTAATTTTCTGATATTCCACGTAAAACGTCATAGGATTAATGGAGTCTTACAGAAGGGTGATCGAATGAGTGAATCATTAGCCCGAAAGGAAACCCTTTTCCCACGGTTGGCTAATACCGATTAAAAGCTCATACGTTGAGTTCATTAAATCAGGCCGATTCTCCCCTAAGCTCGAGACATTGATTTCGCACTGTTGGAATTGATACGTGGGTGCAATTGGACTAGATCAGACTCATAAATCAGACCAGTGTAACTGTAGCAGCCTTTCTCAGTGAAAAGAGACACTCTATAGCATTATTCCAGCAGCTGATTGTCATAGCCAGCAAATATTTTGCCGACTATAATATCGCTTGGGCCAATTTAAACGCCTGGTTCACTATATCCTCCTATTGGATAAGTAGAGTGTTAAAGGAGCTGGCAGATAGGCAGAAGGCAGCCAACAAATAAACAAGTATAGAAATCAAAATAACGAAGAGTTAAAGGCAGTTGGATCAGAGGGCCGATCGTGTGTGTGCATCTGCCGGCGTGCAGTGTGTCCGGCCCAGCCAGTTTCGATCCAACAGTTGAACTGCTCTTATTTTACCCATCGGACGGTTGCTTAATAGTCTCAAACCCATAATTAGAAGCTGCGCTTAATGCCTGCTATTAATTATTAATGCTGCACGTACGCGTGCATTGCCGGTCTCTGGTGTATCTATTAAATCGATTATCCACCTCAGGTGCTATCGTGTGTATTTGACACTTGTAAGATTGCCTTGACGCTTATTTTATTTCGAGACAATTACTTTGCGATAATTACAAATGCTTAATCCAAATCAAGTGAATAAGGTAAAGGAACGAAATTTTTCAATGCATACCATTTAATTTGAACCGCGATTCCAATTGTCAGTTTATTGGTTTAAGACTTTATTCAGCCTTTTTTTAAAGCCAAACCCCACAGGACATCTGCTTCCCGTACCAGGAGCTTCGCAGATGAAGTAACGATATAAATATCGATTATTTATGCGATTGTTATTGGCCTTTTCGTGCCGATACTCCGATGTTAAGGTAGGTGCTGGACTTACCTAACGCGGTAACACGGAAAGCACTCACGCTTGTGGATCAGAAGCGAGAGTCGCTTTAATCTTCCGTGTGTTTCACGTGTCTTGGCTTCGCTTTGTCGGGTATCGTCTTGTTCCCGCTTCACGTGCCACGCTTCGTAAATTTTTCATCGCCGAAACCTGACAAACAGGTGTCTCGTTCGATCTATATTCCTTAAGATTCAATATGCTCCCCTCTATTCCAATCCAGCTACATCGGATATCGATCGTCTTGTCGTCTTATCTTCTTGGAACGTGTGAGATCACGATTCTTTCGTAAGGGTAAATGATAAACCAATAAAGTCCGATTAAATGGCGATAACGATTATTCATATTTTTATTATGATGATTATGTTGATTTTATGTGAAAAATGGATATTGCGTGTCATTAGTTAATATTATGTTGAATCCATTTTATAGTGAGTCTTAATTAGGTACGTATTTACGTAACTCAATACGATCTAAAGTCTGTGAGATCTACGATCTAAAGACTGATAACGGGCTAAAAATTTTCTAAGGCTGTTATCACTGTTTTTAAATTCTAGTAATTCTCAAATTATTTCTGCCGTTTCGCAATGATAAACTATAGCTCGAAGTAATGTATACTAGGTATGTAGTATCTCCAGTTTATTTTCGCGCCTCCGGTGTTAACCTACTTTTAAGCGATCCCAGTAACTTTCGTTGTCGAATTCATTAATACCACCTTCGATAGCTCAGTTGGTAGAGCGGTGGACTGTAGTTGGAAAGTAATGCAAAAGACATCCATAGGTCGCTGGTTCAAATCCGGCTCGAAGGATTTCCTTTTGTCACTGGAATTAAATCAGACGCGATATTACGTCTGTTCGTGAAAATTGTATCTCGTCGCAGGTCGTACCGAAGAGGACGAAATAAATATCGAGCTATAAAAGTGACGAGATGAAAAGTGCGTTTCTCCTGCATCGATAATGCATTAAAGAAACGTGAGACTAAAATAGGCAGAACACCGTCGATCCATGTCCAATTAAGTACGAAAGACCAAGAAAGTTGGACGGTGCGAATTAACAGCGTATAATTTATCCGAAGCGTCAGGGTAACTTAGCCCATTACGGTATGGCCTCATACATACACAGTGATACTGTAATGATGCAGTATGGAACAATGATAATGTTCAATAATAATATAAATTTTTAACCTAATTAAAAAATTATCAATCAAATCCATAAATCCTTCAATTTATTCAGCAAGAAACTTTTTCTGATATATTGAAAAAAAATTTATAACTACCTTTCTATGCTAGTATACAGCATAACAACGTCTTCTGGAAATATAATTAGGACAAATATAAAGACAAAGGTAAAAAACCGATGCAGGTAGTGGCTAAATGATTTCAAAAAAGTTCCTGTCGTTTGCACCCTGGCGCCTTATACGCGCGTTCGTTTGCGCGCAATCTTCGCTCGTAAATCCATCGCTAAATAACGCGTTTGGCGTTAGCCCTGGTAACGCAGTGTGGTGGGGTTAATCAAGCCGCTCATTAAGTGAGACGTTGCGGCTGGTTTATGCGACTTCGGAAGTTATTGTCCGTGCGTGTAGCTTGGGACCACGCCCGCCCGTAGCATAATAAAACCGAAACGCGGGTGCACCTATGTACACATATGCTTCGTGTATGTCCATATTGTGCAAAGATATCGTGCAAAAATTTTTCTCCATAAAATTGGCAATGTGACCACATTCACCGTGATTATTAGGTACTTTTCGAGACACATATAAGTACCATACCTAGTTACCTCGGTAACACTCTAAGCATATCCTTGGACACTTGCATTAGCTGGTATCATTATCGTTGGCGACAGACTTTTTTTATAATACGAAAGGACCTCTATAGCTATACCGTACAGTAACAGCTCGAGAACCTTGGCAAACCCATTATTTGGAAAAAAAAGATCTTAGTACCCTTTTTGCATGCGCACTTGAATATCGCCCTAATTACATCTAAGTGCCTTGTCGCGTTTGCTTTCTTTTCTTTTACGTTTAGATGGTAAGTATATACCGAGTATATAACTATGTACTTCCATCGCTATAATATCATTGATATATGACTGCCGCCTTACTGCAGACTGTTATGGAATTAATTTAATGACGTTTTTCAAATTTTGTGAATGACCGTTTTTTACACGTACTCGTCAGCCGTTACCGAAGTCTCTGCAATGCAATCAGTGAATGATACATCTATGGGATCTTTCGGACAGATGTCTTTGCTACGTTAGACTAATGCCAAAATGCTCCGATCTTATCGTCCAGTCAATAATCATTTGTCCGACGATGATGCCCGCCGTACGATTAAGACCTCCTCACTGCAACGTATATTTGCATGCGCCTATCTACCATCGGGTTTTATGTAGCGGCTGTTTCGTACTGGCATAATGACTCTGGGATGGTATCAACACATTGAGAAAGTCTTCATTTGAATATCATCCAATCGATTGATCACTGGCTGGATCCTCTCTGCGTCTTCGTATCAATGGACGAGGTGACAAAGGTCACGATATTGGATAGCGAACGCTGAGACATTAGCAGCACGTGACGAAATCTATCAGCGAAATATATTCATTTTTTAATATTTTATGTTGCTCGTTTACTTAATCGTTATTAAAAAAAAAATTTTACGAGTCAATGCATATTTAATAGGCGGCTCTATTATCGTAAGACGTAACGACCAGACAGTTACGTCATACTTGATCGTGTATGATATTAACGAAAAAGTAAGAAGCTCAGAAAGGAAGAACGATAAAAATACATACAACTCAAAAGTCACTTGAAAGTCGAATTCATGAGAATCTTCGGTACGAGGTTGATTAAAGTTCGATTAAAGGCGGCGCCCGCGGTGTTGATTCGAACGACGAGTATCTCCATCGAGCGACCGTTTTTACGCGTCTATATAGCATCGATCCGATATACACGTGGGCAATAAATATCGTCGCGCAACAGCAGGAGACGTCGCGAGGGCCCGATGCGAATCTGCTTTTGATAAATGCGAAGTCGATACGCGGTGTTCGCGAATTTCGCAAAAAGGACGATCCACGAAAGCCATTAAGTGGTGGCGAAGTGGAATGAAGTGTGGTGAGATGTGATGATGCGCCCGTGTGCGCGCGCGCGCGCATTCCCTTAAGTCCTGGAATCGCACGACTTTTCGGCCGAGTTCAACGAGCCAAGAGCAGATTCCTTCGATCCGCAAAGCGTGCACCTGCCTTATGGGCCCTCGTGGAACTAGTCGTCTGGGCCTGACATTACGGCGGGCCCTGTCGCCGACCCCGTAAAATGTAAATCGGCAGTCAGGTGGCCTTGTCTCTTGTGTACACCCATTAGCATTATCGACTATGGCGAGACGGACTATACCGCAGGGCCTCACCTCGTTACCGGGTCCACCTTTCTCACAGACTGGACCCAATATGATCCTTGACCCCATCACTTCACAGTACCTCTTATAGAATATCAACCTCTCGTTCAGTCTCTTCTCTGCCTTTACTAACAACTCACGATACGTAACTAATAAATATTTTATGAAGTCTCACTATTTACTTCATTTGTACTCTTACGTTATTAAATATGACTGACCTTGAAATAAAATTCTTAGTACTGCATAAGCGTGTAAGTATTACCACAAGAGCATCTTTTTTTTACTGGCGAGACAACCGTATAAGACGTATATGGGGACTTAAACCGGATTCGTATTACAGGTCCAGTAAGGTTAGGCGGAAAGTAATTTTTTTTGGGAAAAACAATTTTTTCATGGAATCTCTAAAATATTTCTTTGATCCCTCATATTATGCACTTTGTACATCGGACCACCGTGTGATACGAACAAATTAGCCTCGTTACGAGATACTCTAACGATTCATCATATAAGATGGAGCATGGTGAGATAATGAGGCTTAAGGGCGCTAATTAATCTTATTGTTAAAACTCAAGCGTCATTGATGTCACCGTACAAATAATGACTTCGGTACGATTGTATCGTAAGTGCTCGAAAGCGGTACGGAGCTTCATCCTTTTTCAGTGCAGCTGGCAACTTGATTTATACCGGGTGGCCAGGTGACTCCGAATTCAATGTTGTACCGTAGGTGCTTGGCTATCACTTCGAAATGAGCGCAATAAGGTTCTGGGAAAGCTTCAAAGTCAATTAGAACTATTATTTTCAAGACCAATGACTTTTATGGTGACTCTTATGGGTTTCGTTAAGAAATCGTTATAGCCTTGCTAGACATTTATAGATATAGGTATACAGATATATCTATACCGTAACAGGCTAAGTATTAAAGTGGATGTTAAGGTAAAATTCTAATGATATAAAATGATAAGGAATCATTTTTTTTTTAACCAGCGCAGGTCCTGCTGTTCTTTACGCACTGCACATAAATGGCGTCACCCGACAATTAAAACAGCTCCCGATCGTTAACTCTACCGTACTAAATAGCCCACCGGCGATGAAGAATTGTCCAGGCCACACCCTCTTGGCTCTGCACTATATATTATCGATGTCCAAAAAATGTGAAATTTTATTCTATCAATGTCCCAGCACGGCTTGTACTTTTTCCTGGGGAACTTATAAATATGACATTACTGTCATTAGAATCGCTTTCTGAGCACTGTACGAGAGATGAGATAGAATCACGTGATTAGGTGAATATCGTGTATGAGTTACGGTCTAAGAAAAATTAAACATAATTACAAAAGTGATATCCTGTAATCGTATATTCATTATCATATTATAAATTTCTACTAGTTCCTGATACAACGAAACAAAATTATTAGAATAAACAAATCAGTATATACTTAGGCACAAAAGCGTGTCGGGTAACGTGTCTTGAAATAATTATCAGTAGCATTAATTGCTGAAAGGTCATCAAGGCATATATGGATGTTTACGATTTAATTTACAAGCACTTAAGCAGCTCTTTAGTGATTATAAATTCTTTTATGTTCAATTGCCAAGACGTATGATCGACAACACTTATATTCTCGGGCTTAATTAAGGACGAGTAATTTATGATTTTACTATGAAACCGACAAAAAAAGCTTCGTACTTGAAGCATATTTAATATTTGAGATTTCACATTTTTTATCTTTTTTTAAAATCTATTCTCTCTACATTCTTCTCGCTTCCCCCCCTCTATTTCTACCGCTAACGTGCAAGATGTATAACGCACGGTTAATAAGGATCCGCCCTTCTCGTGTTCTCAAGGGATCGACACCCTGTCAAAAGCTCTGGGGCAAAGTAAATCCAACTGCGATCAAGATGGCGAGACAGGACTTAGCAAATAGAGATCGCACAGAATTGATCTTAAATATACGAAATTTCTCAAAATAAGCGTGAAAAATGTATTTTTACATAAAATTACCAAACAGATTATTAACAATATGTAATTTGCAGCACTCGCCTGTAATAATATCTGTATCGTCGTAAGATCTTATAACGCATTTCAAAAAGATCGATAGATCTTTTTCTCGCTACTTGTGAACATTGACAACTGCCGCCAGCGCTTTTACTACTATAGCTAATTAGCTCCGTTGATAAAAAAAAAGGTTTGATTAGGCTATTCCATGAGCATTTTAATGACGTAATGACTTCTTTATACGTGGTATCCTAGACACCGTACCTCATAGAAACAGGAACGGGTAGTTCGTTAAGGTGATAAAAAAAAGACTCGTAATGGAGATGTTTAGCGATTCTATGGATGATTTCAACGAAAATTTTTTTTTACGAGCGTGACAACAATATTTATTGTTTTATCGAGCAGTCCGATGCTTATGTTTCTATTACCGGTTTGAAAATACATTCGCGCAAACGAGACGTCATTAAACTTTACGATCTATACATATAGATATGAGCAGTCATGAGGATCCAGTGACTGATACTTCTCATACAGATACTTTATCTGATCGTCGAGGAATTATCGGAAATAGAATCTTCAGATGTTTTCTATTATCTTATCTCTGATGTTTTCACACACAGTCACCTGGGTGCTCTACTGTTTGTCTGGAATAGATAAGATAATTTCCTAGTACCTTGACATTCAATTAACGAGCATTTCTCGAGAAAGTGATTATGGAAAGGAAACAGTACGTACCTATTACCCATCTCTGTGTAACAAATGTCTGTTGGGTTAACCAGCGGACGCGGTCGATTAAGTTGCTCGAATTATTATTGTGAATTTCTCTAGTTACCTTTCACCTATTATAGTTTCCGAGAATCCCACGGAGAATTGGAGATTGTCAAGTCACATAGAAATTCCAAACGAAAGGAGCACACAGTACCATTTGTCGTATTCAAACCGGAAGTTCATCCCGATACGACTAACTATACTCTATTCGAAATAACTCACATTCAGTACATATAATACTACATGCATTCAATATACATCAATATATATACATGAAAATGCATGCTATATAAATATATCATATAAATAATCAAATTTTTTTTTTGAACCAGTGATTATTTTAAGAATGCAAATTAGAAATTAAAAACACGTTTTGATAATGACGCAAAGATGGTTATAACTTATAACTTACATATAGCCATGGTTACTTCATATAATATATAATATATATTTATATAGCTTATCATTCAATCGTATATATTATAATGCTTAAGATACGCGAGACCACCTTGTCTTCCTTTATATCTAATCATATAATTCTGATCCTGTACGTGAATTAGAGACTCGTTTTTTGTGCAAGGACGATTCTTTATAATATCTCTTTGGAACGTGTTAAGAGTTTGAGAACGCAGTTGAGGAACGGTAGCGCCATTATTCCCGGTGGTCGTTACGCACGAGATATACGTAACGATGTGATTTTTCACCATTCTCCAGCGTCTCTTATTCGCGCGAGGATCCTTAACTTTTTATTATTATCATTCTTCCTTTTTATTATTTTCTTTCTTTTCGTCACCCATCCACAGTCAAGTTCCCTTCCACAGTCGAGAAGACACCTTGTGCGCCTCGGTAACTTTGGTATCCATGCGAATGCTCTTCCAGGACAAACCGCTCTTGTAAAATCAGCTGCTCCTACCTCCTTCCCGTTAGCGCATAATTGTTTCGATAATCACAGTGTGCAACGTGCACGCGGTAGATCGCTGATTCCTCGCGCATTAGCCGGCTAATGACTGTCAGTGACTGATATACCTAAATGACGAACGTACATCAGCCGCTATTTATGCGTATAGGGAGCGATGCATTTGCGGGGCATCAGGATATCGCGATATTCGCTCGATTAATATTCATTTCTTGGAAAATCTCGAAGGGGATCTTGAATTTTTTATTTGTCAAAATAAATGCCGAATCGTTGGAACATCTATCATGGTGCACTGTGTATATGTATGGGTATGGTTGTTCATTTTTTTTTTTTCTAATTTCTCGTGCAAGCTCAGTATGAGAGGGAGACGAACTGGATCGAATATTATATGGCTTACAGAAAAATTGTACAGGGACGCATGGCCGTCGCTGGCCAAGCGATTAATTAATGAAATTTCGTGGTATCGCTTTGTCGGTGTCCAGGAATAGAGCGAGTTTATTCATAAGGAATGAGGGCCACAGCGATTGTCGGTCTCTTGTCTATACTTGATATACGAGTCTTCTTTTGAGTAATTCCGCTTCGTTGCGCGACGAGGTATAAAGAGACCGCCCCCTCCTCACCTCCCTTCCAGTCTTGAAGACGAAGCTGAAGTCTCCCACGGAAAGCAGCACTTGTAGGAATTACTGATATTCGGAACGCCAAGACGTCGCTTAACAACGTTGAGCATTGGGTAATCGGCTAATCTGCTTCTCACTTGTTTCTGGACTGTTTAGTTTTAAAAAGAAAGAATTAACGTAGCTGTAACTATTTTCAAAAATTACAAATTTTTTTTATTTTAATGTCTCCTTTTTTATATCGGTGTGTTGCAATTTGGAAATTTGATCTGTGCAGAAATTTTTATAACTTTGAAAAGATCTTTACTCATTAATTTGTTTTCTGATAGTCGCGCCATTCACAATTAATCTGATTATAATTTAAGAAAATTATATTTTACCAGGATAACGTTTACTTACTACTGTTTTACTAGGAGGACGTAGTGCGCAGTGATAACAACTTAATCTTAATATCCTAAAAACTGTGCAGATACAGTCGTTTCGTTAATATATATTAATTTACGTGTAACAAATTAAATAACTATAAATAATTAAAATATACAAAATGTACAGGCAATTTAGATGGACGTAATGTTCCTTGTATTTAAAATTGAAATTTCAGTTCCAGTGTAGTCGGCAAGTATGGCATTTAGTAACAAGCGATTAAACACTTCCAAAAATTTAAAGGCGCCTTGAAGGTTGGCGTGTTTTGGTAAAATCAATCAACGAGCCGAGGCAGCGCTAAACGTGTAGTAAATTAATTTGCATTTTGTAGAGTATGCTGTACATATCAACCCTTCTTTTAGTTCTAAGAGAAAGTCCTTGCGATACGAGGGAGGTCCCGAGGCATTAGTAACCGTCACCAGTAGCTGCATGGAAACCATACATTAGTTTCCGTCACCTTGCAAGTTTAATCGATAACGTACAGCCAGTTCAACATTTGCACTCGTACCTAAAACCCATGTAAACACCCAACCAATGTGACACGAAAAAAGATACTTTTTCGATTTGCGAACAAGGATAAGACGAGGTTCAAATAAATATAGAATAGGAAGATAAAAATAAAAAAAAAACGAATTAAACCTTCGATTGCTTCTTCGTAAAACCTAAATAAGTTTGAACGAAAAATTGTCTAGACGGTAATACCAACGAATGTTCTTCTCCAAGAAATAATTCATGTATAACAGAGAAAGATTTTTCCTCGCGTGAGTAAAGTTCACCGTTTCTCAGTTTTTTCCCTGTCCAAAGACCCGTAAGACTCTAGTCTCAAGGTACCTAAGGTAACGAAGCGTATATACATTTATTTCTACATCAACATAATCCACCTAACCAATTCACGTTTATTGATACATAAGACATTCTTTCGTGTCTTTCATTACATATGTACACTATAACATAGCTGAAAGCAACGCGACCATGATGCTATCGTCGACTGGATCGACAGTAGCGAATGATGTTACCAGCCTGTCGTGTAAGCGTATAATGGGGTCTACTATGAAAATATGTACCTGATAAAACGTGACGTCCCTCTATCATGCTCTCTCGATATACTACAGTACCAGCCAACTTCCCCGATCATGCATGATGAAAGAGCCGATAGTCACCGTCGTGTAATAACAATCCACAGAACTGTTACTCTTTCGTATCTAATTCTGATTAATGGTTCGATATCCGTTTCAACATCAGTAGACCCATTGAACGATGGCAGGAACATTAAACTAAATACAAGGAACCTTGGACCTAGACGTGTTATCAGTACTTTTATCAATCGCACCTACCTATCTAGGATATACCTGCATCGAACCCCTATGAGATCGATCAAAGACCCAAGTTTTTCCTATACCATCATTATAGATATATCGGCAGACTATACTACCAACTTGACAGTCTTGAATTCATCGCACGACAGGCGTAGCAACGTAATACGACGTAGTATCTTGCAAATGGGATCCTAATTTTTCGAGCAAGCTTTTCTCCTTGTTATCAACGTCGTTCTGTTTGTCAGGTAGTTGAGGTTAGGTAGACACGGTGTCAGTAAAATGGCTAGGAAAAGATATCGACTTGTCAGTGTCATAGAAGTTTGGCATTCTGTCACGAGACAAGTCTTGGCATTGGTGATACTGCCTCGAAGAGCATTTTGTGAGAGATATGAGAGAGAGAGAGAGAGAGAGAGAGAGAGAGAGAGAGAGAGAGAGAGAGAGAGAGAGAGAGAGAGAGAGAGAGA
>JARQSW010000349.1:2134918-2155626 GCA_030142375.1 Calameuta pallipes
GAGAGAGAGAGAGAGAGAGAGAGAGAGAGAGAGAGAGAGAGAGAGAGAGAGAGAGAGAGAGAGAGAGAGTGAGTGAGAGAGAGTGATAAAGAGGAAAAGAAATGGTGAAAAAGAGGTAAAAGAAGGGATGCGCTCCGCCCAGACTGCTAGCAATTCTACTCGGTATGCTCGACCAGCTGGTATATCGGTTCTTCGCACCTTGCGCGCATTGGACATGTCATGTGCGCACGCTGAAATGAGTAGCTACTACTCCTCTGACTTTGGCTTTGAATGGGGGGAGGAGCCTCGCGCATTGCCCAACGCAATTACCCCCATACTATTCCCACCATTCCCTGGTCGACCATGCAGATCCTGTACACAACGGCGCCATCTTGCTCGCGTGCATACTCATTTGTTTTTCCGATTTTTTACCTTTTTACTCTGTCTCGTTACTCCGTTTTGCCATACCCTACAACGCTCGAGTATCTGTCCCGGTAGATAAAGTGGATCATTTTTTTTCATTCTTATCAATGATACTTTATTTGAAATTTTTGTTTTTTTCATATGACAATTACGCCTGCACATTTTTGGACGGCATGCACTGAGAAAATAATATTTTTCTATAAATTATAAAATATAATGAACTTTTGCAGGAACTCAGAAATATATAAATTATAAAATATACCTAATGGACTTTAATGGGAACTCAGAAATATATTCCACTTATACTATTAATATTAACAAATTTGGGGAATCCATAGTACGATTTCGTGCTTTTTGTATAAAAAACTAAAAGGACATTTTGGTCGGTGTGATTTTTATTTATTTTTATTATATTCGTATGGGCCTTGATTTTCATATGTGATGTATTTCGTTAGTCCTCGTCGGGGTTCGCGTTAATGCAAATAGATATAGTGACATTAGGTGAAAAAGTATGGGCTTTTTAAAATGTCGTAAAAAATCGATGAGTTATACGAGGTCTTTCCATGGAGACACGCTAGTCACAAATTAAAATTTTACGATAACAGTTCGCATTATAACGGCATACCGAATCAGTTATTTCTTCGTTCTGGGTATTCGAGTATGTATTACATTAACGAGAATATAAATATATAACGAAAGTTCCTACGTTATAAACGTGCTCGTTGGATTTTTAATTCGTAGGAATGAGGCACAACGATATAAGGCAATCGTGATAGCGAGATAACGCGTGTATAACGACAGAATTTTCCGGCTTTGACTCCCGTGGGAAATCACGGTTGCGTCACGTTACGTCACGTCATTTCATATCAAGATTTGAAAATAGCATTAACGGTACATTTCTATCAACGCGTACAATCGTCAGACTTACCTGTGTTCTTACGCAGTCTTATTAATTTTATACCTGACGTAAATTTACATCCTACAAATTCAATCTGGTCACGCACGAGAGAACCGACGTACAAGCTGCGAATCGACGAGTTGAATTAAGTTGACAGTTGCCGGATGTAAAGTTTCTCTCATTTATCGAAACCCGATCCTTTCCAACAGTTTCAAGGATGCTGCAAGTGTCTTATCGTTTTGTGTAACGACGCGAAATAAAAAAAAAACGAATCAATGGTGGGGCACTTTCCTAGAATTGCATGGTTACAGGATCTACGTGAAAAATTTTTAATTATTTATGTCTTCAGGCAAAATCAACTGGCTGTCTCTTACAATCGATATACGCGTTACTCTCATCTGTTAAATAATTTTCAAATTTGCTGCACTGTCTTGAAAAAAAAATATCGTGCAATTTGGATATATCGACGAATGTAGATCAAAAAAAAAATATGGCGGCTGTAAAATCATTCTCAGAAGAAAAAAAATAAAAATATAAGTATGCTGAGACAAAACATTTAAGGATAAAAATAAACTCTAATTCCCGTTGCACCTTCGTCCTTCCTAATTATGTATATCAAGTAATATGGTAGTCGGGTATAAATAAAAAAAAATTTTACCCAAGAGAAAAGAAGAGAAAAAATACCTACTAGCTTTCGATAATTTTCCTTGAATAGCCAACCTAACGGAAGCCAATTTGGCGTAGGGTGGCAATGTTCGCGTGTAGGGATAATTTAGCTTCGGGACAAAACCCAAAGAAAAATAGTCCGAGCAATTTCTGAGTAATTGCTCATCCAAGGACCTCCGAGCAACCTTATGGGCTGCCGATCGGTGTGTTCCGATGAGAATTCCAGGGCTAGCGTGACGCATCTCGCTACCGCCATCGTGAGAGAGAATAATACTCATTGGCAGGAGTTTTTAATGTCAAAACGAGACGTACCCCGTGGATGTTTTATTCATCATCAATTTAATAATGAAAATAGAAGAATGATATTCTCAAACGAGATGAGAAACATCCGTCTAGCTAAGCGTCTAACATACAAGAATCTATTTGTACGAATCTTCATCCGTCCTCTGGAAGCCCCATTTTCCGTGTTCTCATGCTCAGCCCCAGGAACCCTATAGTATCGGATTGGATCCATGAATCAAGACTTTGAGATATCTCTGAACTAGGTCAGCCTGACAAGACGTGACATTACGCATTAAACGTCATGACGTTTGTCAAGCTATTAACAGAGCTCGTCGATAATTAGCAGTTTAAAAGTAATTATTAACCCGTGCACGTACAGAAGGTGCATAGAGGGCTCGTGGAAGTTTTCCCAGGCTGCAGGTCGAAGGTTTCGCCGATAGACCTCCGGGTTGCGTAACTCGCGCGGGAAAAAACTCCGAGGATTCTTACTTGTGCCAGCATCAAGCTAATTGTCCAATCGACGTTACAAGTATATTCTGGTAATTGCATGTGTCACTGGTATCAAGGTAATACCCACTGTGTGAATTCAGGAGTCCAAAGGAAGCAGGAGCTTTCGTGTGATCATTATTGATTACGAGGCTTGAGTCACGAAAAAGAATAACTTACGGTTTATCTCATTCGGTATATACGAGACTTTAACGTGGAATAACGAATTTATTACCTGTGGAATTCTTCGTGTATTTTTAGCCTCTTAGTCTTAGATAGAAATCAATGTTACTTGATTTTGGAGAGAAAGGAATTCGTGACTTCTTGTATACTGGAACTTTTTGCATATGTAATGTACAGTTGATCTTTCTCTATTTTAAAACAGACACACACACACACTCTCTCTCTCTCTTTCACTCTCTGAACTAATAGCTCTTCAGGATGCGAGCATTGCCTCTATAGTCATTTCCCTGTCAGACCGAAATCCCGAACGTTTTCGAACGGCGAGACTCGTCGCCGGCGGCTCTGGCTACCACGACGATGTCGGCATTGGGTTTTATTGGGGCTCGTAGCACAAAACAGATCCTTCGTCCTAGCGCTGTTCGTTGAGGAATTATAACGAAACTCTTTTATATCGTGAAATTGGGCTGTTAAAGAATTATTTCGATTGTCCATGGATCCAGCAGTTTCGGGACGTTGCCTTGTGCTGACGCCTAGGGCTCAAAGCTCTGTGAAATCATTGGCAACGAGTTCGTATTAAAACTATAAACTATATGAGTGCACTGTTCAAACCTCTGAGGGATGCCACTCCAAAGTAAGAAAACATGACATAATTATCTTGAGATAAAAAATATTCAAAGCTCACACGTAAGAGAGACTTTTAAAAAAGAAAATTTTACATCCCAGTAAAGATCATCGCCGTCTCTTATCGTAAGTCGCTCGTACGAATTAGTTTGTTGAAATAAATGGAGCAAGACGTCGCGCGACATCCTGGTGCCTCAATCATAGGATTATCCCTCAGGTGGGACAATCCTATGAAGGAATGGGCCAGAACCACCACAGCAGCAAAGAGGGTCGATCGGTTCCCGGCACCAGCTGTCAATCATCCGAAGGCTAGACTACCAATTTCTTCTCATAATTTCTGATAATTTGTTCGAGGCCCAAGCGCGCGGTTCTCGAAATTATTATAAGAAGGTAATTGCGCCGATCACGTACCTGCGGCTTCTATTTATCCATGCTCATTATAATAACAATGTAATATGAGTTGCGGCCTGTGGAAACCAGGATAATCACTGGTTTGCCCACCATAGAGGATATATTTTTGCAGTCGGTGTATTCCAGCCCAATTAGATGAACTTTAATATACAGCTACCCCGAGATCTACTACTCTTCGATACACCGATGGTCGAGGTGCTTGCGATGTTCCATTCTTTGAAATCGTTCTAATTCCGTCATAACAAACACGTAGATAAAATATAATTCTATCGAAGTCATTCTCAAGGTTTTCACGACTACAGTACGTAATTTAGATGCAATTTATACACGTACTTATATTTCTACCTGGTAACCATTATTTCTTTCTGCTTTTCGTTTGACCGTCATTTTTAAACGTTTCGTGCCCCCTCGTGGGTAATACGATAATTTTAAAGGAAATTCTTGCTCGGAGCACACCTTTTCGAGTTTGCAGGCTCCGATAGTGACTTAACGATGATGGAGCGACTCGCGTGTTCGCACACTGCAGCTTATGCACTTATATGCATTGCTATGGAAACACTAAGGAAATTTTGATCCTATTTAGATCGCACGATAGTAACGACAGCAGCCATTTAAATGATACACTTCATCCCTTGATAAGAGGTAGATTAGAAATACATTTTAAGACCGATCATTTATTCACTATTGCACGCGAGATAAGTGTCTTTTTGAGGGGGACATCTTCTTACGGTTTAAACATGCGAAAGAGTCACTCGAATCTCATACCGTCTCAATCATATATAGATGCCTTGGTAGATAAATGACTTACTAATCCCCATGAGACTTTAACTAATCCCATAAAAGTTCAACATCCCATGACCCCAAATGTTTACCCCCTGTTTATGTACCAGAATAATGCGACCTGTCGTTTTCTACAGCCCTAACCATTGTAGTTTCATTGCGGGGGTTCCGCGCAGTTTCGACCGCTTCCGGAGTTACTTCAAATTTGGACAATGACCACTGGCACGTGACCTTTGCACAATATCGCCACGGTTCATCGACTAATTCCCATTTTCAATGATTTCCCTTTGGTGATCTCTCGATTTCCTCCTGTCGGAAAACTATAAGGGTTGTTATGGTGTATTACC
The DNA here is from genome assembly GCA_030142375.1 of Calameuta pallipes. Lineage (NCBI taxonomy): Eukaryota > Metazoa > Arthropoda > Insecta > Hymenoptera > Cephidae > Calameuta > Calameuta pallipes. The sequence continues at coordinate 2,139,995 of JARQSW010000349.1, forward strand.
ACGACCCAAGAACACTTGCAATTTAACCATACTATTGCTATGAAACAAAGAATTGAAATTGAAACAAAAAGTCTTCGAACTCAATAAATGTATAACAAGTGGAACGAATTATCACTAATTTCATAAGAGAAATTAGCTTTATAAAATTTGCCAAAGTCAATGGTTCACCATACACACAATAAATGATATCCTGAAAAAAAAACAGCGCTGTAACCATACAGTATCAGAAATTAGTGGTTACGATGGATACAATGGAGTAAAGAGTCACCTCAGCACACGATGCATCCACATCAGAATATTCAACGTGAATGAAAAATGAATAATAAATAATAATATAGGAATGCATACAACGTAGTTCCGGAGCGACGTCCGTGTACAGCAGGCTTTTTATTAACAGTACAGTGGTAGTCAAGCCATGAATAATCCACGGTGAAAATGCTTATTGGTTCGTTATGTTACGTCATTACATATCGATCGCTTGAAACCGCAGATATACGAACGGAAATTATGTCTCCATTAATATATCAATATACCTATATACATAACGTGTCTGCACTTACAGGCGGAATATCGATCAAGATATTAATTTTTTTTACCTTGGTACTCATGGGGTACGTAGACGCATTGCTGCGTGCAGTTCTGTGAATAGATTTTTCGAATTTTTTATACAGCTGATATCATTCAGGCCACATGGTTGATTTCATGAAGCATTTACTGAATTCTGTATGGATTTTTTGGATAAGGATATTAGCAATTACGGAGTATAGTCTTATAAGTGATACGCCTCATGGTTATGGCAGACATAACCATGTCGCGTATAGTCCGGTTGACGGAGGGAAATTCTTTGGTATATTTATTATTATCAGCATTATATTGACTGGGTAGTTGGCTACCCCTGCCAGCCAGTATGAAAGTAATTATTCATAGCACGCAATTATAAACACTGCGTTGTGTCGCTGCTGCACCGGTGGTATCGTTGCATCAGTTGCGGCACTAGTTGCAGCCTTGATTGCGGGTTTACATTTCAAAACAATGATTTATCTAATTAAGCCTCATTTTTGCATTGTTAGCTGTGCTTTTGTTATGCTCTACCCATTATTCTACAATTTGCTATTTCTATTGCACAAAATAACCACAGGTAAAAATTTACTACGTGAGTCTACGAGTACGTTCTAAAGATTCGTGGGATTTTTTCTTTATTCGTTCAAGCAAATATCTATCTTATGATAAAAAATTGTATTTTATCTTTATAAACGTTTTTAACATTTTTTTTCAATATTTTTGTTCATTTCGAATGATACCATTCGTGATTTGCTATAATCGATAGTACATATTTAAAATGCATTTCACGTTTATTATCCCGTTGACCACACGATGATTCGGGTTTATTATATTTGACGATTGAAATTACTTATTTTCATTAAGACATTTTGAAATGTCAAGATGGATACATGTATTTTCAAGTATAGAACTACGGTTTAGCTATCGGTAGGTAATCAGGCATTTCACATGTCCAGGTGAATCGTAGTGACCAAACAAGCCGGTAGATGGCGAAAGCCTACCTTTCACTGGTTTTACTTCATCAAGTAGTTTCGCTCAATCTAAACGACGTGCACGAAGTCCTTCGAACTTAATGTTAGAAAAATTCAATAAACAACTTCTCTACATTTATAAATTATAAGTTCCTTCCGAAAATTGTCAATTAAAAATATATTATTAAGAAAATAATAATTTGGCTGTAAATATTGGTATCATCATATATTATAGCACGCATATTTATCTGTCATAACATCTCTTATAAATCTATATACTATATGGTACCCTATATCACATACCGGTGGTTTCTTGCTGTATCAGCTATTTCTGAATTTGTACAAATTTCAAAGTAATATTCGATGACCGTCGTGCCAACACGCGATTCGTACTGAATTTACGTAACCGCGCTTCACTCGTATTAACGAGTCCGTCACAGCCTACTAAATATCTAATAATATTTCCATAGGATCGATAGTCAATTTATAAATTTCATATCGTCCTTCACGCTTAACGAATTATAATACGCACTTACGTATATGCGTGCGCGTGGGCGCCAATCGACACTGACCAGCTCAACGCCTCATTGTTGCGTGCGCGTGTACGCGATGCGTGTTGACTTAACCCCTTTCCACTTCTTATTTACATCGTTCACCGTTCACCTATCACTGCGAACACCTGTAAACCTACACGCACCTCATGATACACTTAATACTTTTTTCTCTCCATCGCACCCTTGTTTCCAAGACTTCTTCGTCATCTTCATATCGTTATGTAATTGTTTGATTTTTTTTTTCACCTTTATACTTCAATTATACATGCTATTATTTGTAGATTCAAAATCCGAATTAGCACGTCCATTTGATTTTGTTGGTACGCGAGACGCGCGATGCCACGATGGTCATTATTACGAGGCCGCTGAGCTGGTGGAAATGCGGATCAAGAAAATCCAGTAGCTTCGACCCAGCCGATCCCATCGTATTTGCCGTTTTATGGTAATGTCTCCATGAATATGCAGCTCAGGCGAGAAACCGCGCTGCCACTTAAGTATCCGCTTGGACGATTGCGAATTCGTTTCAGAGACGAAGAAACGGGTAGTGAGAAAACGCATGTGAGATATATAAAAAAAAATAATAAAAATAATACCGAATAGACGGGGATGAAAATTTACGATATACAAGATTTTTATTTTTATGGAATAATCTACAGCATTTCTGATATCATGTAACGAACCATCGAAAGATTAAATTTTTATTATAATACGATATGGAAAAAAAATATGAAAATAATTTTTCCCTAGAATTGCATAAGAAATTATTTCTTATATAATAAAATAATAATAAAATATATACAAATAGCGCAAAAGTCTATCTCGATAAATTACAAAACCTGGAAATTCGCTCTCCTCGTGCTACATTCGAGCCGCTGGCACATTCTTCTAATGATACTTGACGAAAGTCTCGTATCCGGTGCACAACAAGTAAATATGCACACCGTAATGCAAATTCCTGGCGCAAATAAAATGCCTGGCATCGCGAACAACTGAATTGGCTGGATAATTCGAGAAAATGAGAGGGAACGAGGTTACGGTTGATGAATGAAAACTGACGATGGTTTCTCATTAATTTTCTAACCGTTGACCAGGATCCCTGGGACAATTTTACAATTAAACTGATAATGCATCATGAATGATAATCAGCGAGAAGACACAACGAACGAGTGATATACGAAAAAATAAAATTAATTGAATAAACAGGCCTTTTTGCACCGAGCATATACCAGCTATAAAGGATGAAACTGAAGAGGAAGGTAATATTGGGCAAAAGCATTACAGCCACGTTGATATAGGCACTCCATTCGTATGGGTCCTGAGAGAGTTCGGTATTAAAAAGATTTCAATGAATTTCATGAAAGAGTCAAGGTGAACCGAATGAAGTACAAGAGGAGGAACTCAGTGCGATGTCGTGTTGGGACTGAAACGAGTGCTGGGTTTAGGTCCGAATTCGCGTGACCCAGAGAGAAGGGCTCTTGCAGGTTATCGCGTGCGAAGCCTTCTGCAACGGTAGCGTCCACATCCTGAGTGCAGTGTGCATGCGTGAAATGAGTTCTTAACGCGAATGGGAATTCGGTACAAAAGGTGTGTAATAGCCGCGTTATTAAGAGAGATGTACTAGGTCTTTTCGATTCTTCACGCGCAAAAGGGTACAGAACGTTTTTATTTACGTCGGGGACTAAGAATCGTATGAATATAGGAGGGGACACTGGGTGAGATTTTTGTGTGTAGATCATCGTAGATCATGACGCCTCTGGTGACGGAAGAAGCACCGGTGGAGAATGCGCGGATGTCCGGCAATCGTCGTATCGAATGCCCGCACGATTTTCCAAGATAAACGAGGCAATTTCAGCGGTTATTATCACTGCGGAGTGCATGGCGTGCAAGAGGTCGCAATAAATACAGGCATCCCACTCCGTTCCAGCCGTGTGGCAGTAGCACACAATCCATTACGGGACCCCAATATTCCTGAATATCGTCGATAAAACGCCGCGGAGTTGCATGTCGCCTACGCATTAGATGCTTGCAAAGGTGTACCTCCCGTACTTGCCAATATCTAGCCAATAGCCAACCAATAGTCCGTTTTATGTTCGAGATTATTCAGTGATATTGGCTGCTGCAGGATATCGCTCGTGTTGGCAATCCGATAGCGCACACGAAAGAACTTGAGATAAGGTAAACGTGACGGGAAAATAAATACCTGCGATTGTCAAGGTGCAAGCGAACTCCAAGACACGAAGTCTCAAAGAACGATCGAAGATCAGAATTTGCCATGTCGAATCCATCATTGCCTGTAGATAATAAATCATCGGATATAATTAAAGATCAATTATACACTTGTGCGACAATCGTATACGTGGTCGATGAATCTGTGAAAATAAAAATTTTCTAAAAAAAAAAGAAACGAAGACTTCCAGCGTTATTTGTCAAACTGTCGCGAGCAACTCTACGAGTATCATCCTGATGAAGTAAAGAGTGAAACTAAGGTTGCAAGAAGTGTACGGGAGGGTGAGCAAAGGGCTGCAGTGGGTACGAGAAGTGCAAGGTTCTGGGAAGTAAGACAGGGCAGGGCTTCGTAGGGTACGGAGAATAGCGGGACTAGGTAGATGAGAGAGCGTCGATGATATCAGGGTTTCGCGGTTCCGCGGTTACGTTGGTAGCGCCATACTGGCTGAGTGATTGGTCGAGCCACGAGTGGGAGGGGCGGGGCTACGTTGTCAGTGGGGGGTTCCAGGGCGTCCCGAAAGAGGGGGTTCCTCCCGGCTCAGTGCCTCTCCGTCGGCCTGTAAAGGGTATTCGGTCGGGCCCACCACCACGTTCTTCAGCGCGTTGCGCCGATCTATGCTCTTATGCTACGCCCGGCAGGGCAGTACACCACACGCTTCTACGAAGCGAGCACCGTACCGTTCGCGCGCTGACGCGACAACCGGCTCAGCGGAGGTAGCCTACCACGAGGCGAGGCATCCTGCTGCCGTTTAATATCGTTGCTTCCCCAAGAGCTTCTCACCTTCTTGGGATACTACTGCGCGCGGCGTTCAGGGAACGCACTTCCTTTGGAGTGTCGTACGGTTCCGATTCAGTCGAGTTGTACGTTGCTTGAATACCGGTACAGAATTTATTCGTCGCTCGTGAGATCATTTGTGATTGCTGACCAATAGAAAGACAGATAGTGCTCGATCGATACGTGCAGTTTACGTGGGAATACGCACTTTGACAGTATTGGGTGAGGATCTTGTGCGAGCTGAGAGAAGTGGCAGTGGAGAACTCCAAGGCGGGAACCTGCGACACGTGACGCTCTATCTGGTGGAATCCACGAGTGGTTCAGCAAAAGGAGATACGCGAGAGTGAGCTCCGAAAGGACGGACAGTGAAAGGGGGGAGAGAGAGAGAAAGAGAGAGACAGGGAGAGTGAATGAGTGAATGTGCGTGACACACCGGGTGAAGTATCTGAAAGAGAGGGTTAGGGGGGTGGAAGTGGAAGAGAGAAAGGAACAGGAGGAGTAACAGGGATAAAGAGTCAAGATCCTTAGATATGGATCGTCGTTTTTTTTTGTGAAATTGATTGATACAGATCCAGATAATGAGGTTTCATGCGAGAAGAATTAAGTGAATGATTCGTGACTCAAAGCTGTCGGTATACACGTGACAGTGACCTTTCGCCTCTGAGCTTGCAGATAAGGCCTTCGTTCTGTGTTGTTTCTGCTTTTATGTCGAAGTCGTAAAACGAAAGGAGACCTAGGTCGACAAGGCTCGACGTCGCGACAAGGATGCGCGTTCGTTCTCGAAGTGTGTCCCGCGGGTGAGTTCTTCCGTGATTACAGTGATTTCGTGGCATTGCCCATGATTGACAGTAATACTTGACACCCCGTGTCTTACCAATGACGTACCTCCCTCCGTCTTTCTCGGTGATTGGAGCCAGAGTATCCTGGGAACTATTAATCCAAAGTGTTCATATACGTTTTTGAATCTTGGCTCATGTGTCTCTTCTGCATTTCACCATTCACCAAGGCTTCCCCACTACTAGACCAATCGACGTCACTTCTCACTAAGGAACAATTCCAATGCTGCGGATTCCTAAAGAATTCCCAGAGGTTCTCCTCCAGCAACCGGGACGTTTAGCTGCTTCCAGAGGATCCTGAACGTCTTCCAATATCCTCTGGGAAATATCTACCTTGCCTCTCCACGCAGGAAATCTTTTCAAGAAAAAACAAAAATCAGGGAGTCCTTATGCTCCATGGAAGAATAGGGAAGTCTTCCATCGGGACGCATACGAAATCGCATTCTCGTAATACAGTCGGGAAGAGTAGATCCTCGAGGATCGTCTTCGCCCAGTGTCCACATCTTCCAGAATTGATCTCCAGACGATATCTTCGATCTCGGTGATTTTCGTTCGGCGAAGAGAAGACATAGAATATAAGAATCAAAGGAAGGATATAAGGAGGCGTAATCGTGAAGAAGACGGAGGCTGTCGCCCAGCACGAAGTTGCAGCTGTCATCGCTGCATCGTCAACCGGCAGGAAGCCAGCAGCTGATTACGCTCGTTGACGATGACGTAGCGGAAGATTTGGAAGCAGCTAGGGGTGTGACCGTCTGCACCGTGTACGCGCTGGACAGAACTGCCTCAGGGCTGGGGGTGGTCGGTGGTGTCGGTGGTGGTCCGGGGGTGGTCGGAATCTGCGGACCACCAACCACATCGCTCACGCCGACGGATTATGTCACGGCAGCATGTTATCCACCTGGGTCGACGCTCACCTTGAGCGCTTCTCACCCCCAGCCCTCCGTCGTTGAAGCTGCGATGACGCCGACCTCGGCGCCAGCACCGGCATCCGCGACGGGACCGAACAACCCCGTTGCGATGAGCCAGCTCGGTACCGTCTACGCTACCAAACGACGCCGTCGCAATGGAAAAAGGTTAGTCAACATCGTTTATCATTATATTCTTCATATCGAAAAATCTATCGAATCAATGAATCGTCAATGAATTCATTGAAAAAAGCCTCATTCTTGTAACTATGAAACTTTATCAAGTGATTACGCTTTTGGGTACTCCAGTCTATGGACACGATAGTCTCTCGCGCGTACAAAAGAATTTGACAATTTTGTAGAAAATCCAATCGCGAAGATCTAGAGACACTTGTAAATTTATATTTATTCACAATATTTTGAAGATGAAGAAGATGCTATTAGTTTCCGGAACTCCTGTAAATACAAGCACTATAGCTTTGCATTCTCGAACGATGAATGATCGGCTGACCGTCAGATTATTGAGAAAGGTGACTCAAAAAGTTATTACGATAACTAGTATGTTCTCAGAGTACAAATAGACTGTGAACTGACATGACGTGGTTTTACGTATAAATAATTCAAGGTATGTAAAGATGGTGTTAGCGTAAGAGTAGTAAGCTTTGTTGGTTTGTCGTTCCGTAAGTAGATAGGCAGGGTATCGGCTATCTTATTCGACTCATCCGTGTTAAATTCCTCCTTCAATAATAATACATTGAAATGTAATATTTTTCAAGTTTTCTACTGTTTACTCGTGTGCTGGTGATGACCCTTTATAGCTCGTACGTGACTATTAAGATAATCTATTAAGAATGTATTACATTGATGATTCAGTGGACTCGGTATAGCTACGGTGACATTACACGTTACAAATTGATCTTTGCAAAGCACTGACAGGAATTGGACTGCCGATGTGTCTTGCTACTAACTATAGAAGCTATAAGAATTCTCATTGTGCGTAACGACCGATATGGCCTACGGATTTATTATTTACGAGCAAATTGCGGAAAGTCAGGCGTAAACGCGTGGCGTGTCGCGCACGCTTACTTCGCGGGATTAAAATAATAAATTGATAGCAATTACTAAAAGCGACCTGAGAAAATTAGATCTCCTGTCCGTACTCACAAAAATCATTGATGTTACGCAATAAGAACCAGGAACTTTTTAGCCTGTAACTGTACCTCGTATAGAAAAATGGTACGTTCTTAATCTGAGTTGACATGAGTCTACAGACGGGGAGAGTATAAACGGTATCTTGAGAATAATTCTACAATGGGATGCAAGATTCACTTGTTTAAAGAGAAGTAGGCGTTCCTGGTTTTGAGAAATTAAAGCAATCTGCACCCATCGAGTAAGTCCTTAATCCCCTGGCGACATTCTTGCGTGCAGCAAGTGGTTTTCTCTCTTGTTCGTGTGTGGATCGTAACGCGATGGGGTTGAGCGAGGGTACGAAGAGAAAGATACGGGGTGGCCGGTGCTAAGCTGACATTGACGGAGTGCGAGGCTGATTGCCAAGACGCGGAAAAGTAAAGTCCAAAGAGATTGCCTATCTGAATTCCATCTTGGCTCTTTACTATGGCAATACTCAATACCGGTAGCGTGCAGCTTCGTTCGATATTACATATGAGAATATGGAGGATACAATTACGTATGAGTATAGCCACTTTATATGACAGAGCAAATCTGCCAAGAGCTAGAGGACTCTGCAACGGAGCCAAGAGATCTTTCGGAAAGATCTATCTCAGGCGAAGCGATCGGCAAGCTCGGTGAATTTGTTTTGGAACGAGGTGTATCTTGGGGATAGGATGCCCTCAGGGTTCACGTCTGGTTGGATCCCTGCTCGGTTGGATCGGCCGTATCGCCTGGTACCTATACTCACCTAGGTCCATACGGTATCCGGAGATAGTCAGCAACGGCACCAGGAATTCTGGAGCCCTTACAGTTTAACGCAAAGTAAATCGTTCGGATGCCATACAAAATCACTGTTATCTATTGTGTACTGGCGGTGCTGATACGTCCATTGGCAGTAAAGTTTAAGCACGTATGACAATGACTGAGTTTACCAGGACGCGTTGCCCACTGGCAGCTCGAGTTTCCTCAAAGTTTACGAAGGTTCGGGGAACGCGCCGCGACGTGGCTCTCGGCTAATGACAGCAGCTTCTATAATTTGGAGTTTTTGAGCGAACAGCCAAATTGCTGGCGAAGGGAGGGATTACTGTTATTACACTCGACTGCGGACTCAGTCGAACCTGATTATACTTTAGTCAGTCTTGACTCTTGACTGTCAGCCCCGTCTTCCTTCACTCTTTCGCTTCTTCTCTTCGTCTTAAATATTCCCTTTCTGCGATTCCTCTGCTCGACCACCCTTAAACGGGTGACAGCCCACGAGACGCAAGGCTTGAAGATGCGCCTTGACGTTTCGGTATATTTTAGCGATAGCCTCTCTGCTCGACGTTAAAAGGCGTTTGAATAAAAAAAAATAGAGCAGAAAAATAAGGGGGATTTGAAATCGCCCGAGCGTATATTCTGTTTATCTTTAATTTATCTTTCTATTTTTATTTTTTTTTTTATTTGCTCAGTTTCACTTGAAGCATCTTGATGTGGCTTCTCGAACGCCCTTAGAATCTATCTTGGACGTCTATATTTCGGACTATCTAGATTTACGCTTTTAATCGGTCATATTTTATTCGAATTTAATGACTGTAACGATACGTGGTACTTCTCTTCACTATGTAACTAAGAATTTAATAAGCCTTGTTAAATTTCAATCCATACGATTTCTTCGAAAAATATATTTTAAATATTTTTTATATAAGAGGATAGTTAAATGAACCTTTGCCGAAGAGGTCGACGGTCTCTTGATGGATAGCGGCCGTCGTCCTGGCTTTGGGCTGATTAGTTCTTAAGTAATTGCCGAGCATCCTTATGGCCTTATAACGTACGTTTATAGCCTTGTAATGAACCTGTTTCTGAGACCTTTCCTTCATTCGACCAGACGAGGACCGTACTCGGATCTCTGCAGCCTCCGTACCACTTACTCAATTTCTGATACTGCCTCAGGAGCGCCAGAGTAAATGGACGAAATACGCAAAAATAATGATACGATCCAGTAAAGCTTAACTCCTTCGTTAACTTGTTTCGCCAATTTACTGAACACGTATGACGTCGCAAAATATACATTAGACAGTCCTTTTTCCCTACGGTATATTATATATATGTATAGAGATTAAGGATCGTCCATAAGTGTCAAATTAGCTGCACTGAACGTATTTAACACCTGGTACCTGATTATCACTATGGTCCTATGTCGCAAAGGCAATTACCGCCATTACTATACACTCACGTTCCTTGAATGATCTTTTACGATTCCATTATACAATTCTAAGGTAATATCGTTAGAGCATTTATCGGCAATCACAGCCACCGATTAGACCCAAAGAGTGCTTGGGACCTTCGAAGCGTGTCTATTACTCAATTCGATTAAATGAAATCATGTTGAACTCGAGGTGTGTCCAGAAGGCACATTAAATAAAATTGTATCACCTTTGTAATTCATTATTTGGATCTAAACTATGCCGGAATATTCATGTCAGGATGAGAACGTCTTTACGTCTTTCCGCGGAACCGCCTGTGCCGTGGAAGGAGTTCCAAGGGTTACGGCGTTTGTGAATAGAGCCATAACGAAGTGAAACGTGCAGGTGAATTTATGCCGCAGGAACGGACGACTTCTACCAACCTAACGACCAATGAGCGACCGAGCGCCTCTTTGAGCCACGTTGTCTTTGAGTGAACGTTCAACGCAACAGAGTGAGTGAACGAGTGAACCTCGTGTACGTGAACTCGTTCGGATGCAACCAACTGTGAGAAGGCTGATTTTACTGGCAGCCAAAAAATTAGGCGCTTCTTTAGTCGGTCTTGTTTACGAGTTCGTTCATCGCTTTCGAGCTCGAGCACTTGTGAACGAGCCTTTTACCTCGCGTCAATTGCGACACGCACTCCTTTGTCATACTGGTATGGCGATTTTCATTGTTCTTATTCTTCTTCCTTGTCAACGTTCGCTTGACTTCCTTTTCAATGTCTGAGTATCTGTCAGTCCGAGGATGATTTTCATATGTAAATAGCATGGGATTTTTATTCGTTTGGATTCATGGGTAAGTCTAATTTAGTATTTTTGAAATTATTTAGAATTCATTTTTTTTTATCATACTGTCTTGGTACACACCGTGGTAGACATTTCATGACGGAATTTGAGAATTCATTGTGATACTGGCGGCCCTGAGTCGACGATGCCTTGGCGATGTATCTCAACCACGTTCGGATGCTGGGGTCCAGCCAGGCCGGTACGGCGCTGTGTGTTTAACTATTCAATAATTCATCCCGCCATTCATCACCAGCCGAGCGTAAAATTTATCTTATTTTTATGTATTGGACCCCCTCCAACTCGCCACCATGCATCAACCGCTTATTAGCCGTAGATTTGTTTAACTGTGAAATCCTCGACGCTATTGTTTCGATTTGTCGACCTGTAACGTCCTCCGGTGACTCCGCACGGGGTCTCCGCCATCATGGGAAAATTCTAGGACTTCCCATTCATATGAAATCGTATTACAAACCCGCGTACACTTTTGCTCTCTGTAACACGTGCGAATTAACTCTCTTACGTCATTTACTGGAGCCATACCAGCATAAGAATGCAGAGTCGAATTTTTTCACAAGGAATTTTCTAACCTACAAAAAATAATATGATTTTACTCTGTACGAAATGTATTTAGTGACGTAACATTCGCGTGTTTATCAGCGCGATACCTCGTATGAATAATTTTGAAAAATTCCAAAAATTACATATGTTCTCGTTCTGTGAAAGGCATCGTACAGAAAAGAGGCATTAGCAGGGCTAAGTATAGCATCGGTTGGTGTCTCCTGGTCCTTATAGCAGCTACTTCCGGTGCCTCGGAGGCGGATTCTCATTGTCATTACGTCACTCCAGACTGTCATTTGCTTTTTCAAGCATCTGTCCTTCCCACCGAGGGAAACGACGAGTGTGATGAGCGCGATTACGCAGGAGGAACTTGCCAGGATGCTTTCTCGTAACGGTATAGCGAATGCTCAGATGTATATATATATATATAAACACACACACACTCACATACGTTCAGCTACTTAATCAAAGTATGGTCATAAAGGTTATACGTCAGAAAGTTGATCATTTGATCGCTATAGCTTGTATATGGAAGGTTGAAAATTGAATGCGCCACACCGGTTTTTAAAGGTATTAACAAGAGGATAGCTGGAAGCTATAAGTTCAGCGCGGATACAGCGTTCGAATATTGAGTTTGTTCGGTTTGTCGACGTTTCCTTCAGGGTTGTGACGTATCTACGCTCTGCATATGCTAGTCTTCTAACACACGCGTGCCTCTGTAATTATTACTTAATAACCGTGCGTTAAGTTGATTAATTAATGGCTGGTTTGATCCTAATAACGAGTTTACTCGGATACGCTCTTACAACGCTACTGACTCACGATGCTGAACGATCTTGCGTTTCGTACAGATACATTTCTCTGTCTAACGTTGCTATACGAATTTGCATAACATATATTGCACTGGTAATAGTACAAATATGGCGGACCACGCCCTCGGCTTCCCGAAAGAGTTCTTGACCGCAGCATCCGGATCGACGACCTTAGTTTCATCGTACGTGAATTATTTTCAAGGGATTCGCTCGAATTCTCAGCCCAAGAGCGATTATACCGGTTTAACCCTTTTTTTCGAATTTCTCTCTTTTTAATCTCTATATCTCTTTCTCTTTCACTGTTCATTGTTGATTTTCAACCCGAATCCCGCTTAGGAACGAATTCTCGCGTTTCAAGAGGTGCTTGAACGAGCCGACGGTTATAACGAACGGCGGATCCCTTCATTTCGATATTCGGCCGATTCGGCGGATTTGCATTTTCAGAATGCAACATTAGACGGTATAAACATAGAGCTAGTGCGTGCAGGGCGGTACCTTTGTAAACACAGGGTATCTAGATCCGTTCTGCCTTTATCATCTTCGCCTATACGTCCCGATGCCAATTTTTCATTTTTGCCTCTCGCCGCCACTCGCAACGAACGTAAAATCGCCATTACACGAAGTATCGTCCCTGAATGAAAATTCAAAAAAAAATATTTTTTAACGCACAACAATTTTGAAACGTATAAAAAAATGGCATTATAAAAATCACTTAATTCTTCAATTTAATAGCAAATGATACGTCTTAGAGCACTCTTTAGTATGCGGCTCATTCATTATATTCATAAGAGTCGCGACTACTGAAATAGTAGTCGGTGGATACTTAGCCTAGGGCTTTGAAAAATCGGTTAAAGAATACCGCGCTGTAGTATTCACCCCCTTTACTTACCAATTACCATTACGTCTATCTTGCTGGTAGCGCATTAAGTACGCCCTTCGTTCCTCCTCGAATTCCTTCGTAAAGGTACGCTCACCCATATCGAATCAGAGGGAGCAGTATGGTCCAGAGGACCGAAGCAACCTCAAGATCACCTAACGAGATCTCATCTGTAAACTCTAGTCCAGATACTCTCGGAGCGCTATGATATTAATGAATAATCTCAGTTAGCTATAACCAAAGGGAGTTTATAAAAGGGTCGAGCTAAAACACCCTCAGTGGCTCATGCCAGAGGGATAGGTCTAACGTGGTTTATACGCGACTCCGCGGTATATACTCCACTAGCAGTGCTCACGAGCGTATCATTACCCCGCCCAGTGGCTAGCTCGGAAGATTACACGTCTGCGCTTCGGTTCAGTTGAGCTCTGCTAACTTGAATTGGTAAGAACCACTGCCGCGTTATGGAGCCGGATAAGGGTAGGTAAAGAGTTAAAGTGTGCGTCAGTCAGACCCAGTCGAAAGAGTCCGCCATCAGTTTTAAAGCTTGGGCATTTTCATTCGCGTCTTTGTAAGTAGCAATTTTTTTTATCCTTGATTACGATCAGAGGGATGCTGGAGTGTGTGGGAATTAGAAAGGTCGCGGTTTTATTAATTTCTATGATTTAGGAAGTTCCAAGCAGATTGTAACGGACGGTCGAAGAGAAATGGCTGCGTGAGGTGGGTTTGATGTTTTAAATGTTATTGCGTCTACAGACATTTTATTAGCATAAGCTCTTTGAAACTTGCCGCGAGTGGCAGCTGAAACGGGATGGACTCCGTTTCCGGTTTGCTACTAAAGACCGAATGTTGTACTGCTTGAACGCGTCACGATACTCGGTTGATTCTTATTTCGTTTGATTTTTAATTATTTCGTCGGAATACATTTTTTTTTTCACAGAGAAACTACCAGGCGGTTTTAATATACATTTTTCAAAAGCGTCCGATCCGATGGGGACAGATAAGATATTCTTTTGCCCTCTTTAACTCTTGTTTCTCTACGTTGCTATGAATTCTTAATTATACAGTCACTCTGCAGAAGGCTGCAATATGCAATAGGGATAATATTCCGTTTCCTTTGATGGACTTCGGAAAGTCTCGAGCAACATATGCATATTGGCATATGAGTACAAGAAATGTCGATCTTCTCACGTGACACTGTCCAAATTGATGGGACCGTTAGGCGTATCTTGTGTTCGCCGACTGTAGGCAGCCGACGTTTCTGAGTAAGCAGAAAATGGTGGACGGTCACAAGTATAAATTATTAATAATACTTTAGCCCTTGGTATGTATACGATGCATACGTTTTCGTGGTTTATACGAACTCGAGCAATTGGACTGATTTCGTTCTAACGTGGCGATGACAATCGAGTATGACGATTGCAGAAAATATTGAGTGTTCGGTGTTAGGTAGGGTATATGACTCGAATATTGGTTGCTGTTGACCCACGTAGATAAAGGGTGCAAGCACTTCGAAATCGTTGGCCAACGTGTTGCACGATGTGAGGAGGATGGGAAAGTTCAATGAACGTCACTTGCGGATGAGCTTACGACGATAAAGTAAGCGAAATAAAAAAAAGAAGCTTGAACAATCTGATCTCGTTACGCGAAGGCACGTTCCTCGTCGAAAGGAAGATTTCGCGTGATTCGATCATCCGAAAAGATTGGAAAGTGAGTTGCGCCCGAAGAGCCGAAGAGCCGACGAGCCGGAAGACTCTGCTGGAGCGTAAGGTGCGCCCCTCTTGGACCTCTTGAGACTAAAAGGCTGATTCTGAATATCAACGCAGGGAATTATAACAGAGAAAGTAACGGAAACGAGAGCTCCAAGAGACATCTATATCTGGTCCAGATAATTCGGATGCTGGGAAGAGGAAATTTTTGACAGGCTCGGTCCAATCGACCAGGAGGTCAATACTTATCGCACTTTGCTCATTTCTTTGACATCCTTTTTGAATCTCCTTTTTATCTCGCTTCATCCCTTTCACGCGTGTATCTTTTCCACTCGTGCTCTCCCGCTTTAAAAATCAGCCGCTTTTAAGAATAATCGGTGGGCGCGGTTGCAACGTGATAGTTCCAGCGGTGCGCGGTGCGAGCGGGTCGGTCGTCGAGATGCGCCAGCGCCAAAAAGAGGAAGATGAAGATGAGGATGAAGAGGCGCACCGTCAAGACTATACCTACGCATTCACCTATACGAACGGGTTGGTTTATTCGCTCCTCTTGCTTATATAGCCTGTAGCTACCACCTTAACCTGAGACTGACTGACTGCTCCTCTCTCTCTCTCTCTCTCTCTCTCTCTCTCTCTCTCTCTCTCTCTCTCTCTCTCTCTCTCTCTCTCTCTCT
>JARQSW010000349.1:2155726-2250245 GCA_030142375.1 Calameuta pallipes
CTCTCTCTCTCTCTCTCTCTCTCTCTCTCTCTCTCTCTCTCTCTCTCTCTCTCTCTCTCTCTCTTTCTCTCTTCTTCGCTTGTCCTGTATGCTTGGGTTCCACTGCGCTAGGACCAACGGCAAGAGTAGCGCAGCGACGCGCAGAAGCGGTCTTCGCAAACGAGAATCTACTAGAGCAGAGCTGCTAAGAAATAGCTTGTAACGTAACTCGACACTTCATCGACATTTAATCCTTCCTATAAGAATAAACACGCCACTCACTGTCATGTAAACAAACGAACGTTGAATATGCCAGGGATTTTTAACAGCTACCTACTACTACACCCGTTAACGCATAGTATGGCGCCTCTGATGCTTTATTACTGTACTGGTGTACCTTCGTGATACAGGCAGCACGATACATCCCATCGAACACATTTGGCGCTTACCCATTATAGGTTTGCACAAGCTTTTATCATAGTGTAAATTGTGCAATTTGATTCGTTGTCATTTATCATTCGGTGTATTGCCAATATCTGAGATCTATGGATCATTCGTTTTCGTTGAATCGAGACGTTTTTTAGAAATTTTCCGCCAAATTTCCTATCTCATTACCTGAGAATATACCTGGATACGAATTGTGTAAAAATTTTCTAGTGCTTGCCTCATGCTTGAAAGCTCATCACGCTACGGTATTCTCATAAACTACGAAATGAGCTCTTCATCACACCCCCCCCCCTCCCCACTCCCCCTGCCGTCATCACGAATGCGACTGACAGTCGCTTCTAGCTACGGTTTGCGGTTTCGCGGCGCCTCATGGCGGAACAGTTTAAGAATTAACCTATTAGCGCTAATGAGGGAATCTGAAGTCAATTAAGCATCCCGTGATAATATGAGACCGATAAGAGCGGAGCCGATGATTATGCAAACTATTGTACGGTCAGCTGCTACACGCCTTTATGTGGACATGTAGATATACGGAGGGACTGAATAAATGAGAGAAAGAAAGTAAAAGGAAAGAGAGGGAATATAGATGAAAGATGATAATGAAAAAGGAATTACGTTACTGTATGCACGTTTAGCCTATTACGTTTTTATCATGATTATTTTTTTAATGATACTTTTGGTGAAATATTTCAATAGAATATTAATAGAATACATTTTTATCGATCCAACTCCATTCTACGGTTACGGGTAGTTAACGCCTTATTTAGTTCATTCAAGTGCGGCATGTAGTCAAGTAAGAAAATATTGAAAGAGATTTTTGGTGCAATTTATATTATATGCATTTCCTGTCCGTTTGTTTAGTCACTCGAGTCAAATTTTGCATCGGAGGAACAGCACGTGGAAACCCTCTACTGCGCCTATTAACTAATCGAAGCACCTGCTTCTGTTGTTCGCATTAAACATTGTTTACGTGATTTACATATAGTCCATTTGAGTTAACTCTGTAGGATCATGTTTATCGTAACTACGATTTGTAGTTGAGATAACTGGAAAGATTTCGTTTAATTTTAATTTTATGGTAATCGATGGAATTGAAAGTCACTGGATATAAATAAATTTTGGCAGTTGGTTTTTCCAAACTTTCTTTTTCGATATTATTCATCCCTACAATAATAAAGTCTTATGAAATCTGGATCAGCATCTGCTCGTTGATACTTATACTATTTACTGGGACCATTCGTAATGGTCTGATTTTCAGATCGATCGATTTTGACTAATTCGAATTAACATTTCATTTTTCAAGGTTGTCGGTAAAATTCAACGTAGCGACCTGAATTTAATTGATATTCTACCTGACATATTTCCATATTTCTCTCGAAATATTTAAATGTTTCTCGTAGCGACGTCCATATTTGATTATTATTTTATCGATCAATATACAGTAGATACATTAAACAGCATAATGTACCTTACTATTCTAAGCATCGTGTTTAATGAATTTCTAGATTCTTATCAGTATACAGTGAAACAGTTGTTTAAATAGTATAGAGTTGCTTGTATTATTTCTTCGTCTCCTCCTTGTATTGTCATTCACTCACATACTATATGGTCGCGTAACATTCTGCTTCGGTATAGATATCAGTAGCAAATCTGATTAGCATTAAAGGGGGTTATCGGCCATTTTACATTGTGCGTGAATTCACCTGTCTGTCATTTCACGCTCTGGCCAAAGCCGTTTAGGCAGTGTGACTGGCCGAGACAACATCCAGACACCGTGCATCGCGAAACATCACATTCTGATCGTACCTGGATAGCAGTCGTATAGCCATTTGCAAAAGTTTTTCACTTGGCGACGACGCGATTTAAAAATTCAATATTTTATACAGGCTCGTTCAACTTGAATATGCAAAGTAGATTTAACAGCTCTCGTGCACTTACTTGAATTAATTATTATATGTGATCGATCAGTCGTTAAAAAAATAATTTCTCCTAATACGTCTCCTTACACTCTCACGCATGTAAACGCCCATTACTCTGTCTCCGTCGCACTCGTACAGAGTACAAGAAACTCAAAAATCCTGAATAACTAACTACTTTATGATCAGTCATTAAGAAACAGTGATTCGTTTAAATAATTATTGCTGACTTTTTCTCAATCTTTATTGCAAAGTGTTAATACATCATTCATAATAAATACGGTATTATTAAATATCATATTTTTTTTAATTTACAGTTTTAGTGGAAAATAATTTCTTTATCCATATGTCTTGCCATTCATACAATTCTCACACGTGGGTATTTATAGTTATTGCTAACATTATTCCTCCTTCCAGTTTACTAATAAGGTCGTGAGACCGTCGGAATATGTCAGACTTATGGCTGACATGCCTGTGACATATAAAGTACAAGTCTATATCTGTCTACTAACATATTTGCCATTCAGCTATCACGCACTTTATACATATACATATGTTCCGATCAGCGATTACTAAGCACACGAGGAAAAACGAATAAAGTATAATGAATGCCGCTGACCAAGAATTGATTTTTCCATTAATACGTATTTCGACTCCTTATCGACTTTCATTCTAATAAATTGAAGTTTCCAAGGTCAGAGCTATCCTGACCATCTCATACAACTAGCCATGAATAATAAAGCGTAGAATAGAATTCGTATGAGTTCGATCAAATATATATATAAAAGGCAAGTATCAAATTGAATATAACAAAGCGTGAGATGAGAATGGCTTATCAGTAAGATAATTGAATTTTATTCGTGAAATTTTTACGGCGAGATTGACGCGGTTATTCCTTAAGAGTCCGAAAAATCCTTCATTGCGCTGGCTAAAAATCCAAGAACGATCAATGAAGAGAATGGTCATAAGCAAAATAATATAAAGTAAGATTTAAACGTCAAAAAATATCATTGTCACACGTTTTTTATTTTCCAACCGTTTGATATAAGATATAACGTATACCAGTATACGTAATTAGTTGTAGGCAACTACAGTTAAGCAATGTCGAGCGTATCATCAATGCGCAATGGCAATGTAGCTGAACCGGAATGATCGTACCTGAAAGAAGCTCCACTGTGCACCTATATTGTTTTCCGCCAATTTTTTTTAACGGTTGGCAGCCCTATTTTTACCCTCTAATTTCCGTCCGAGATGTGGGTTACGATGATAAAGCTCGGGCACATAAGTTTCTTCGCTATCAACGTCCAGGGGTGGCCTCTGGAGCCGTAGATAATAGAGGGGAGGGAACATGGAGACCCAGAGGAGGACTTCCCGATCGATTCGATAGCAGGGGTGCATTATATTTTAAATATAGTGATGAAAATAATGATAAAAAATACATAGAGAAAAAGAGAGAGAAATGCGTTAGTGCAACAAAAAGATAAACAAATAATAGTATATAGCATATAAATGGCGACGATCATCTAAGCGAGCTAGAAAATTGCCGCTGAGATCGGCGCCATTTTTTAGGTGCGAAATGGCAAGCGGATAAAAATTCATCCGGGTATAAATCTGATTTTAATGGACGTTGTTACCACCACCCCCTTCCCACCCACTCCCTCCCACCATCAGCCTCAATTATAATCCGCAGAATTACTCACACAGGGACCCGCACCAATGATAGTACACACTTGCTGCAGTTTCACTTTACTCGTGCGATAATATTATGCAAGCCGCGCTTATTATATAACAGTAGAAAATGCTATCACTGCAGTATTCACGGGTTTAACGCAATTTGTATTCCGCGTCATAACTACGGAATATTGTATACGTATCATACAATACGTATTGTATTTGTATGATTGCACCTCCGCCATTTTCTTACGGTTCTTGGCTAACTTCAGATTAAACGTTAACCGAATTGTCACGACTATCATAAAAATTTGATCCTTCTTTAATTTACAGGTAAGGCAACCGTCACTTACTACCTGGGAATCGTGAAGTCAATGTTTTACAGCCACTATCAATTTACAGGTAATTTCAAAATATGTTAACACAATACATCAGCTTGTTAATTCAAAATTCGTTAAGTCACGACACGCGTTTCGATACGACTTTTTAAAGGCTACACGTACGACGTCAGATTTTGTTTGTATGAGAAGAAGCCCACGGTGACCACTGGCGACAAATTGATAGGAACTTTACATCAGATTACACGAATGGCTTGAGTACGAAGCATTCGTCGCGTCCTGAGGGAAAGCAAAATCGACCCGACGATCCACTAGCGCGCAGGGCCAGTGCTTTGTTTAATTAAATGCCTCTGCCCCCCTAACTTGAAACATGGCAGTACTTAGCGCATAGCGGAATAAAATAAAACACATTTACACTATTGTGGCGGTGGGGCCGAGCGTGTGCAGGTACTGCGCTATCTATATGTAATATATATATATATATATATATATATTACAGATATAGTTATATTAGGTATAGACACGATTCCACGATTACATTTACAAACAGTTACAGCCATTAGCGAGCACGCGAAACCTGGGGCACTAATTTAATCCACGTAATTATGAGAAATACCATTGGCGCTCCTAAGAGAAATCCGAAAAATATTCCCATAATAGTCATTGTTTGCATGCCACGATTATTACTCGCGTAAGCACTGTGTGTATCGCGTACGCGATGTATTGGACGTTACATATTCATACGGGAATCAGGATAAGCAATTTACCTACAATCGAATTGATATTATGCTGCATCAACTATATCTAATGCAATGCGTATATAGTACCTGCGCCTTACTTAATCGCACGAATCTTCAGCCTCGTCATCGCGCACCTTCACTAGGTGTAGATTTACTACGTCATCGTCAATTACGCTTTTTTCGTTTTCGATCATTTCGCTAGATAAGCGTGTATTTACGTCGAGCTTAAGTCCTCTTTCCATGTTTCTACATATTTGTTTTTCTTCATCTAATAAACTACTATGAAAATTTCAAACCTGCCTCCATATGCATATGTATATATGTATCTTTTTTATCGTCAAGAATTCACTGTACACATGCATCCGAGAAAGTAATGACATCGATATCAGTTATCTATCCAAGTAGGTGTAATATTAGACGTGAGATTTCGGATTTCGTACAGCCGCGATTTGTGAGGCGTTTTACTTAACTCCTGGCTCCAGGGTGCGCCCAGCGAGACCATGACAGCTGCCTCATTCTCATTAGTCACGTTTGTACGAAGCTCATAACGCCCTGTGGTAACCACATACACGTTAGAGAGGCGCCGCCACGTTGCGCACTACCCCCGGGGGACTAGAAAGCCTGAAAAAAAAAAAACAAGGAGCAAGAAAGAAATAGAATGAATTAGTCGAGCGAGGACCGCACCCACTGAGAGAAAGGGGTGAAAATAGTAGACGAATTAAATTAGTGCTTGAAAAGGGAAGCTATGGCGAGTGTCGCGCAGTGGGCGACGTTATACGACAATTGGGTTATGCGCATGCGCATATACGTATATATACGTATCAACGTTATCACGCATCGCGGTACCCGATTAGGTGACTCTCATGGCTGGAGCTCTTAGTTTTTTTATCGCGATCAAAAAAAAAAAAAAACTGCTCGACTCTCCTCTTTATAAACTTCCTTTTTTCGTAATTAAACCACCGGCCGCGTATTATCCTTGTTGTTGTACAAGCTCGAACGAGCAGCTTTGGAAGTGTCTCTGAGGGATGATATTCTTGCTAATCTTATCGGTGTAATTAGGTAATTAGGTTTTTACGGAGATATCAATGCAGAAGAGGATTATTCGATGATGCAAAATTCGCCCAATCTAGCCGTGGACGAGGCAGATAATGCCGATGTAATTACACGTGAGGACGTTTGATGCATGGCGACCATTATATTCCTATTAAACTAGGCTCCGCTGTTAGATCCCTAGACGGATACATCGCTCTCAGCTATGGACTCCGACGCCTAGCTATAATAGATAATAGCTATCCTCAAATCCAAATGCTCTGTACGAGAATGCCACCGGGCAGACCTATAATTTGCGTTTTACCTGGTGCACGCTGTTCTGTCTCTGTGTAGACATATTTCGAGAACGTTCTTTTCCTGTGCTCCGAACGGGGAAGGTTACACTGGTACAGACACATCAGATACGGGCACAAGAGGGAACTGGTCGAGGAACGAAAGACAATGAAGTCGATCAATGCGCTTTCAAGAATTCGTCATTTTATATCACACGCTGTATTACCCGCGAGCATGAAAGCTAAGTCGATATGCATATAAAAGAAGGTCGAAATAAGCTATCGATATTCGTGTAATTATTCTGCTAGAACCAGCCAATCTTTTAGGCTTCGTATCAGGTGCGCTGGCCTCTTTTTTTCAACCCTGTCCATTTGATTTCTATGGTAAAACTGTTATACCTTCGGTCGCTGCGTTCGCCGTGATTAATTCTTTCGACTGGAAAACAGTTCGTTCTTATAGGGTAAAATATCCTGCTTCCTACAGGGTAACGAGCTGCGTCTTGGATTGGTCGAATTTCTTACGCAACCCTCCAAACTATGGACCAATAGGGTCGTGATGGAAACTGCAAGTCATCTGACATTCTGTATGGGTAACCAATGAGCTGTCGTACCGCAGGAAGAGTAATAGACCAATGAAAATCTCCCCTAGGGTTATAACTGTATGAGAAAGTAAACTGGTGTAACGTGCGTTCGGAAACTGGTTCTGTTTAATGTGACTATGATTTTCGTCATTAGGGTGTATACGTCAAGATACGTCGGTACCATCCGAGATATAGTGACGTGTTGGTAACTGTGTCAATTGCGAAGTAAACATCAGCGAATGACGTGACATTTCGAATAATCTAATATCTTCGATTTAATGCTGTATATAGCTTTCTACGAAATAGGTATATTCTGACGTTTAATCCAGCCTCGAGGCACTACGGTAATAGGAGGTATGTGTGTATCGCGTGGACGGGGGGTGCGTAGCACGGACTGGTACTGGCAGAGGGTGATATCATAGGGACCTCCCCCATATCAGACTTGATATACAGCCCCCTATCCCATCATAGATGAGCTGCCCTCTTTTTATGGCATCTGACGTCTGGAACGGAATGGGGCGAGTCTCATAAATTATGGCGGCTTCCACCCTGGGCTACACGTCGAGCCACCGCTCTTCCCGTTTCAACTCGATCTTTCATCGCCTTACGAAATCCGCACGATTCTACGAGACTCGTCGAGTATTCGAAAGACGATGAAAAGGGAAATGGAGAAAAAATATTTTTCGAAAATACAACACACGAGTTTTGCCAATATGCTTTGACGTTTCTTCTTTGTTTTATGTACGTATTTTTGAGACGTTTCTCAAAATATCTTTAAGTTACATGCTGTCTTGTGATCGATATATCTAATTGTAGTTGCACTTAATTGATCTATTATTAAAAAATTTATTTTCTTATAATAGCCGGTCTACCGAATGCGCGAATTGATTTTAAGAGAATGAATCCTATACTTCTGGCTAGAATAAGTGTAAGTAATTTTTAATCTCGTTAACGTATATTCTCGCAATGTATCACAGTGTAACTTCATCATAAACAATTAAATCTTATAGACTTTCGCTGTGCAGACCGATGGTTAGCGATGTTAAATAATTTCAATAGAATTCCATTTGAATTAATAGAATCATTCGATATGGCGCCATCTGTTGGCGAAACGTCGGGACGCATGCAATAATACAATTGAGGCGTATGCAGACCGCCGAAAATACTTGTCGTACGTGTTTCGTGGTATATAACGTTAAATATTACAGTTTAACGACTTTGACATTAAAACATACGGTCGATTAAAAAGTGGCGGGGCATATCAATTATACCGTTAATTACGCTAATTAGGAATGCATAATTATTGCCAGGCTGCAGCGGTCGTCTATATGCAGGCCAACAGGCATAATGGGGCCCGCGGGGTCCGGGCCCTCTAGGCCTATATAAGTCCCCACAAGCATCGGACTACCTGCCTGTATTTACCCTATATATATGTATATATCTGTATATATACGTATACGTATATGGTACATGTGACGATGTAGATACTCACCTAGCGCACTTACCGCTTATTATCTGAGTGAAAATTGTGCCGCGCTGATAAACCATTTTAAATACAATCATTAACTTCGCGTTCCTATTAGCGCAATTTGAATTTGCATTTGATAAATATGCAATTTCGTCGGTTCCTCCTTTTACGTTACGTTGCTGTCTTTTTCATCTTTTCTGAAACCCCTTCCAGACAGACAGCTATTAATCGTGCCACCCGATAAGCCAGTGGACAGTTGCACATTGCAAGTACAATCATTTACATACGTGATAAGAATTTTATTTTTCGACCTACCGCTACATTGCCCAATTTCTATTTAATTTCTTTTTTTTTCACATTTACAGCCTATCAGACTTCTTGCTTCGGTAAAGAGATATCTGTCGATCGTGCAGGCATTGTTTTCAAGACGCAATACCAGAGCGTAGGAGAACCCCGTTAAAAGTAATTAACCCCAGTACGGTGGATTAGCGATTCCACGTATTCCAGATACGTACGAACTTAATTGTCACCAGATCTCGTTGCCTAATTCCTCGACTGCTTTGATCTCGCCGCCGGGATCGACGATCAAAACAGACCGAATTGCAGAAACGCTCGTACGACCGTGTCCTGTATGTCCAGCAGTCTCCAATTATTGTCTCTTGACGTCGTTCAACTTCTCCCCCTTAATTATCTTATCGCGTCACTATCGTAATTATTCCCGGGGTGCATTTCGAGCTGAACTATTTCTCTGCCGGTACCATTTCCTGTGGCTTTAACGTACCTATTATTTTTCCTTCGATTATCAGACTCCATCTGATCTTTTTTTTTTTAATATGGAAAAATTCTCCTGTATCATATTAGTCAACTTCGCTCCGCACAGTCCGGCATCGAAAGGGAAACTATGTGATCTAGCTCGTAAATAAAGCCCAAGATAATTTCAAGTTTAAAGGCACTCCGGGCAGCACTACTAACGTATACCTTACTGTAACGTAACTGTAATTAAAAAGACATCAAACCCCAGCACAACAGAATTCCTGGTAGCGGCCAGTGAGTTTTACCGATGGAAACTATGCGTTCGATAATCCAAGAGATTTTTTGCTCTCTTCCGGGTCTTGTGTAGCAGCAGAAGAGCGTGCTCGACGCTCAATAGAAATTTCGAAGAATAAGAACGATCGGGATTCGAAAAAAGAACCGAGGAATCAATGACATTGCTCTTGATCGACGATCGATCTCTTATACACTCTAATTGTCCATAGCAAATTAATTGAGGCCCGAGACTAGTGCGACCCTGGTAATTGGACTTTTCTACAGTAACAATGGGGCTTCGTTACGACTCGTTTTCCCTGGTTTGGAATTGTCGAAAGCGAGGGTAAATTAATGATCGACTAAAGCTCTGGCTCCTTCGGTTCGTAACCGAGCCGACGGGTACGTACGAAAATCGACCGGAAACGATTTAATGGCCAGGGGTGTTATACGGGCTTTATAGTACAGGGTGCTGGTACTAATGCTGGTTCTTCAGATATCGCCTGCTATTTTACGCCAGACCTATCGAAATGCAATTTCCGGATTGTTCGTTAATGAAAAATAAGAATTGGTCCTAAGAGGATACATAAATGGGTCTGCATAAAACGGCGTGTATTAAACCGCCGTGCTTCCAGGGCAGAGGCTGAAGACCCGTCAAATTGAAGAAGCGAAGAAACCGAGGGGCTAATTATAAAGCCGGCTGGAGATTATTATTATTTCTCAATTGACCGTCAAACTATGGCGCTCGCTCAGGCCCTCTAATTAAATAGCCAGTGGGGTTAACGCCTTTCGTTACGACATCGACGCGACCCTTACACGCTTTTACGTCCTTGAAATCCATTTACATAAAACCGGATGCGATCCTCCTGTTTTGCATTTTGAAATCATAATAATAAATCTTTCATCCGCGATTAATTCAATATTCCTTCGCATTAACATGTTTAATATATTTTTATATAACATAATAAATGTTTAAGAGTCTTTTTGGTTAACTGTTTGTTCCTTTGGCGTCGATCCACATCGGATGGGCTTTCTTGCAATAATCGAACCGAATCGATTATTAGCGAAATCCCTCGTTAACGTTATTGCATATTGCATTGCCTTGTCTTACGCTTCGTTTAATTTTGCTAATTTTTTCTTTTTTTAACGCACCGTTTATTCGACACTGATCAATGCACAATATATACTTTACGCACTGCGCTGATTGAATCTCGTGTTTATTTCATTCTTAATGATGTTCTTACTTCTTTACTATCGTCATCATCAGTTTCCCGGTTATCTTCTCCGCTACCTGTATAGTCGGTTCCCGGTTATATTTCTGTTAAGTTAACGCGAATGATCTTTGTCCTTTGTTTTACGTACGTCTTATTCGTTACAGCATCGTTCCATAAAGGGCATTACCATGTAACGTTAAACTGTCTTCTTATACGTACAAGTTGGTCGTGCGAATAGAACGTGTTTCTCTATTGTCTAATTTTTTGTGAAGAATTCGTTGAGACTGGTATCGCGCCACGTGCTCTTGCTATAGCCGATTTTTAGGTACGCTACCAACAATACTTCGTTATCGGTGCGTATCATTCCTAGTGCATTGCCCGCGAAGTAAATCGATAATTCTAATTGGTTGCGGATCATTTTCTGTTTTTAATTATCCTCAGGTTAGACAGGGTTAACTCCATTAAATTCGTCCTGCAGCCAAGTAGGCGCCCTGAACTTTTATTATTTACTTCGTTACCTCGAACTCTTATTGCGCTCCTTTACTTTGGAGCATCATTCAAATATCCTTTAATTAAAACTTATTCTCATCGTCAGTAGCCCTTACGTTTTGTGTGCTAAACTATTGATTCAAGAATTATATCAAAGCAGATCGCCCGGATATCCGGTAAACATGTTCTACGCTTCATATAATACGAATAGTAGTACAAAAAGGTTTACTGACCCTTTCAAATATCAAGTTTATTATCACTGAACGAAATTTGATACACGAGCATTTTTTTAAATTTTCAGTAAAAAAATATCAAAATATGACTAAACACTTTGCAAATATTTGCTCAAATGTAAAAGAACGTCGCGAGCACCCTTAACATACGTAGAAACGAAGTGCGGATATGCCTGGATTTTCGTATGTGAAAATGAAGCAATAGAAACACAAATTATATGAATATTGTAAACGGGTGGTAATACTTCACTTGGCTCGCGCCAGTTACAGGTGTAATTTCCCGTAAACCAGATAAACGCTCGATTGGCAAGCTCTGCTGTAGGTGGTAACAGTCGTATTGTAACTTCATGAGCCAGTCGTTTCATGCGCGGCAGCGGAATTGGAAAGTTTACGGTTTCATAGAACGCAGTCGACCAGCCAATGCTGCCAGGGTAGGCCAACTAGGCGTCGGGACGCTGGTCGAAGAAAGATTGCTCGAAATGTTTTAGTCACGGGGAAGAGTATCTGACGGTGGTCACGAAACGACTGGCAGTTAGTTTTACGATGTTTGAACCAGGTCTACCGAGTACCACCGGCGGGTGGTAAGATACGCGCTTAACTGTTGGCTGCTTTATATTGCCCACTTGGCAGAAATGCCGTCAAACTACCAGGCTCCTTGACACTTATTCTGTCAGTTAAGCATATGTCAATATTCTCATTTCAGGCTTGCACGTAGCTTCTCAAAGTTCGTCCAAAGCATATGAAAAATATATATATATATATATATTTCAAATTAATATTGTGCTTTTTAATGGACTGGATTAATTTAATATTTCAGTCAAATTAACAGTTCTTTATGTACGTTTCTATCAAGCGCCCTCTGGTGATAAATACCTGAAAAAATTTCACGACGTTATTTCTCCTCGATTTCCGAAAAACCGTGTAAGACTATAATTTTTTTCTACCGTGCGCCACTTTCATGCTAAAGGATCTTCGGAAAGCACTATTTTCGTCAGTAAGCTCAGCCCCTGGTACTCGCTTGCGTTGCGTGTTAATGTTACCGGTGTATCGTTAATCCGTACACTCTGAAAGAGACGTTAAGGTGCGTACGCACTTTAGCGAATTTTTTCTCTCACTGTTTAACTGTCGTTTTTTGTTTTGTAACGATACTCTTCGTAAAAGCAACCGTTCTCATCGTCCTGTTTTGACGTCTGTCAATGATTGTTTACTGTAATATCAGTCACGATAGTTGGGCTATAATTATATCTTTTTCAGACTACTAATTTTTCTCAGCTATCTTAATGTTACCCGTGAAAATTCTGACTCCGGCACGGCGAGATACAACTTGAGCTAGAGTGGCGGCATGTAAATTTCCGGACAAGCGCGTAAAGCACGTACGGTCGGCCGAGTATCGGCTAACCTTACACTTCTGTCGAATCGGTAATGGTTATGGCCGTTAATGGCCACGTATTTCAGAGCGGTCGAGGGTTCATTTCACTAGCCCTTTTTCTGACCGGCTCCGCGCAGCGGCCTGCCAATGAGACTGAATGTGGCTGCGAGTGCAACAATTATATCGAAGAGTCAAGGGTCAGGCGTGCCGCGACTACGTAGTGCCGCTGTCCGCCCCGGCCGCGATACGTAATTACCTGGCAAAGCGTTCGCCGATATTTATGGGATCGGGCGAGAGATCAAAATCGAATTGTGAAAGTCCCACGTGCTTGCGACTGTCGCGCCTTACGTGCTCACCTTTCTCTCGTGTCCAAACTTTTGTTACTCATTCGTTCGTTCGTTTACATTTATTTATCCTGCTTATTTATATATTTGGAAATTTAATATCGTCGACCTTGAATTACTCCTGTACGATCCTTAAGCTCGCGCCTCATTTCTCAGGATAGAGCGATAACGTAATCGACTCTGTAATCAATGGCTAATATTGATGACGTTAATGGCACTTTGATAGCCACCCACGGTCAAATACCACCCAACGTAATACCACTCGTTCGCTCTGATCCTTTTTTGTACTTCACCGACTCGTATAAACGATAGGAGGAAATTTCTTATCGATGTTTATTGAATTCTATTGACGCTCCACGTAACGCGAGTATTCGGCCAGGAGATCGGCTCGCTGTTAAAAATACTCCAGGACGATTCATCGAACGTTTAATCGTGTAGTTTCATCGATACTTTCACGTTGCTCCGGGTCGTTTCAATCCCATAACCAGTAACGTCTACACGCTTATATCCAAGATCCACGTGGATGATCCCACGAGAAAGAGATATACCTTCAAGCCGGTATTTTCACAGTCCTCGTGTTATGCTCTAAACGCGTAAAAATAAATGAATCGAAAGAATTTTAACTCCGTGTCAAAAGACTTGGGCAATTCTTTCCTCAATTGACTCCCTTTCCTCGCCCTCTACTTGGCCCTTCTCATTCAAGCTCCGACTAAGAAAACCTTACGAAGATCACAAGTCGAAGATGGACTTCGGAGCGTGTGCAACACTCGCCAAAAGGATCCCAATCGTCGAATAGGTATAAAATTGAATAAGTCGACGAGGCACGTTCAGGATGAAACCAATAACCGGCTGCTAGGGGTCGCCAGTGGTTAAACCCGGGCAATAAAGTTAAATGCCCGTTGATTTGCTGTTCTCTCTTCGGGACTTCTTATCTTCCTCATCATTTCTAGCCAGAACCAAGCCTCGGCTTCTTCTTCCTTTCGACTGCTGGGAAAGCAGTTCTTTGTTATCCGGGCGAATAATTGTCGCTTTTTCGTCTATACGGTAGTAAGGCTACGTGCGTGCCGGAAGATCGACGGAATTTTTCGTGGAACTTTGCTTAACTGCAGCATCATCCGATTCCTCGACTAATCCCCTGTAACGAAAAACAATGACATTACGTAAGCAGGAGTGTCTCGTATACGATATATAGAGCACTTTGTTCAAAGAATCCCGTATGGACCAAAAAATAAAATTATAAAAATATATATTGAGCATACAACGAACCCATATTGTTTACGTATGACCCTGTGTATTACATAAGAGATAATTGAAGCATTAAAATTATATCGTACGAATATATAAGTTATTAGCACTAGGTCACGTTGTACGGACGTGACTACGTAGGTATCGAGATTAGGTATCGATCAGTTAGGAGAACCCGAAGATGTCCCGAGGGCACAGACGTCGGACCTATTCTCTTTTTAGTGCTCCCGAAGATGACCGAAGATGGATATATATATGTGTATATATATATATATTGCTAATGCAATTGCCAGAAGAGAGTGAGAAAGAGGCTGGTAGTTTCTATTCTATAGCTAAATAATGTTGTGCTGCCTATGAACGAGAGGCCTCTGTTTCGCGTATTAGCGTTACCGCTCAGTGCCTACTAATTTCAGCAATATAAAGATCTTATGATCGTTTCCACGGTTCACTGTTGCAGCTCATCGTTTGTTCGTCTTTGAAAAAAAAAGGCATCACTCGATGCCGTTAAAAACTTGTGGCTGATGGCTTCGTAATTTCGCCTACCCCTGTCTTATACTCGGTTACCCGACACTTTCCCACAGTTCTACCGCAGTCATTCTAATAAAGCGTGTTTTTATTAATATCGGCTTGTCGGGGGCAAGTTGCGATTGTTATGGCTCTCCAAGGTATTCGTTACTGATGCTCAGTACCACCGATTATTTTTATCGGTTTATCCTTCGCTACGATTCAGCCATTTCCGATAATTAAACTTACCTTCCGCGACGTTCTATTTATTTATCTTTTCTCCTACCCGAAGTTCTTTGTATCTGTTATCGACTCCCAGATAAACGTGGCTATAGACATCTTACCGATCCCCTGAACATCTTAATAAATACTAATAAGGGTTCGTCCACGTACAAGGGTACTTAGTTTGTTATTCATTCGACAGTGGGCCAAGACTTTATCTAGGGATTTCTTCAGTTCGAAGAGCTCGATTTATCACTAGATTTGGAAAAGGGTCTTATCTATCGTGACCTTGGATCCAAATGAACTAGACGCATATCCAACGAATTTTTGTCACACAGCATCCCAGCTGATTACTTCCTGAGACTCTTTCAAGGTCCAAGGTCTGAATGATTTGAAGGGTGACAGGAAGTCAATGCACGTGATGCTATTCGAAAAACGATAGGTCAACGTTTGCATGTCCCTCTCAAGGAGCAGTGATTCACCTGGTCTGCGATACGGACAGCACACTTGACTCATTCATTGGTGCTGCGCACGGATGATGGCGTGCTGTTGGCCCCCGTGCCAGTGAGGGTGTGAGTTAGGTCAGGTTTGTAACGGTCACGTGATCACGTCATCGTGCGTGATCCTTGCCAAGGATGGACCACGCAAGGGTGCACCACGTGGCGGGACCAACTTTTTAACAAATTCCAGTAGGGTCTTGCGAAACAGTCGCAAAACTAAGGTGTCTTTGAGTAGGTACTACATTGCCATTGAGATATCTTTCTAGTATTACTTCATCATTTTCATGCTTGAGCATTAAGAGGCTAGATGCCTCAGGCAAAATTAGCAAAGAAGATCTGAAGGAAGATGAGAAATTTTGCTTCTTGCAAAGCGCGTACCTATTTACCTTCTGTTCGATGCCTAACAGTAGCATACAGCTGCAATGACTTAGCCTGCAGTGGTAATAAAAATTGAGCCGCTTAAATCACGGGTGCAAACTTCTCCTCTATGTACTCGGATACAGATTTATTGTCGCACGGAAATGCGAAATAAATGACACGGCCTGACAATCGACGAATTAGTTGGACCACCTGCTGTAAGTATTGGGCACTTCACTCGGCTGGAGGATTCGAATTGCGCTTCTGTCATTCAGATACGAATGGAACTGATCACTCATCGAGGACCCGTAAAAATCTTGCCGAACGACCCCTGTTTCGATAACAACATGCAATTATTGTTCACCTTCAGAGTGCATCTAAGTGCTGCAGGCGGGATTGATTTGGAAATGAATATTTGGAAAAGTAAAGGAAATTTAGAGAGATTTTTTTAATCAGTGTATACAAATACCGAGATTGGTTTTGAATCGTAATTTTGGAGGATTTAGAAAAATCTTGTTTTCGTGTCAGTATGTCTGCATCAAGCTAATTCATCCCTTCCTTTAACCTATTTGCTTCTATGCTCATTACTATAGTCATTTGCCTTGAACGAAGATCGTAAAATTCCTATTTACATTTTGAGGTTTCGTGTTAAACGTTCATATAAAGACGCATCTATATACTTGTGAATCATGTTATTTTTTTATGATTTTCATCAGTTTCTAAGACACCTGTCACCATTAGAAACTCACTGGCCATAATCCCAATGCTAAGAGCTAATGAATTGCGGCTAGCTGAGGGTAAAATCTTACCCCCCAACACACTAATTGAATCACGTACATGAGTTAACTTCAGGGGTGGCCAGTCTTGAAGAAATATTACTTAAAAAATTGATGTTGTCTCCGGGATATAAAAAAAATACGATTAAACCAGACAGTACAGTCAACCCTTAGAAGATGAACGAAACACTAAGGAGTTTTTACAACATTTTTCTTTCACCATATAATTTATATATGAGTATATATACATATATGTATATAAGTTCAATGCAAATTCGCAAAAAGAACAAGGATACTAAAGTATGTTTCGGTATGATAAAATTTTGCTACTAACTTTTCAATTTTTCTTTTATTAATGCTAATTACTGATTATCAATTTACATTAGCAATTACGTACCCCCGTTAAATCATCCCAATGTCGTCGTTTGATAGGGCGTGGTTTTCTCACTTCTAGCCAGTGAGGATAGGCTGATCAGGGGATGGCAAATGAGATTACTCTGATCCGGAATCCAACAAACTCAGGCTGATACCCGCTAACCGCGACTGTTCTGCTCGTATGCTTTGAATAATCCAATAGTTCCTCACCGATACACGTGGACACGTAGTGATGCACTATGGACACCCCGTGAGACTAATATACGTCCTAATGTTGTACTGGGAGAAATGTTCAGCAACACCAGCAAGAACATAAGCCGGTAGAGCTTAGCTTGGTTATCTAACGGATTGACTTAATGGAAGTCCAACAAATGTACGACGTGCATGTAACAGTAATTTGGACATGAGATCTTCAAATTTCGTGGTCAACAACGCTGATGAGATAATATAAAAATTTTTATGAGGTTCAAACAAATTTTAGTCTACCCATAATACACTGTTGAGAATTTACTTTCTTTTCTTAAATTCTGAGCGTCCGACAAATCGACTATTGGAAACCGCAGTGTCGCAGCTAGCAAGGGAGTTTCTTTCTCACGGGTCTGAAGTTAACGTGTACCTCGAGATTCCCGATAACTAGCTTGTGTTACCGTAGGGAAAGTGACACCCCCAACGTAATGCCCACTCTTGGGGATTAAGCCTATCTCAAAAATAGAACGGTAGATGCATTTGTACTGCCTTTTCTTTGACAGATTAGGTTCCACCCTTTACTGGTTCATATTTCAATCAATGCTTCTCCGCTATACAAAAACACTTCGCTTTGGGTTTTTGCCCACAGTCGGCCGCGATGTCTTTACGAAAAAGCTCCAGTCCTTGGGGTAGTCAGACTCTGTCTTATCGCGTCTCGTTTACGCCTGTATGGCGAGTATAATTATTTCCAACCATGAAGTGCTACCAATCTTGGCTTTGTGGTCCAAACGAGAGTAACAAAAGAAATGATCCTTGCGTGGTCCAGAAAAAAGGCGGAAGAAGCTGCGCCAGGATGCTGCTCTTATTACCTGGAAATCATCGTTGATATCGACCGCGGAGATACTTAATGACCCTGAAGAAGACATTTATAGTCTTGTCTACCTGAACGTAAGTACACAAAAGTAGTTCGTGTAAATCATCGTTATCTTTGGTATCAATTATCCACTCTTAATTAGACGAGGTTACGATAGTATTACCATGTTTAGTTGAATTGCTACGAAGCATTAGGCAGTATATCAAATGAATAGAAATTAACGCTACTCCTGCGGTTACGCGTATAGGAAGCAAGTCCTTTGAATGACTTTACGGGGCTTTCCATGCGTATCGAGGATCGATGTCAGGCACGATTAAAAAGCTTAGTCAAAATGCACGAGGTAGATGATTACACCAGAAAATTATTATTTATAGCAATACTATGTTTCCTTCGTATATTCTACTCCAATTTTACTGTCCAATTCATGAAGTCGATCTTCAACGATTCTCGCGTAGTTATAAATAGAAGATATACGAAATTGACAGAAGCTAATGCAAGGTGAATCGCGTTCATCCGTATTTGCATATCCCTTGAAGAATGTCTTAATATCCCAACATGTAGACCTGCACCGTACGACTCTATCCCGACAGTCATCGAATAACAAGACTATAGGTTGCGCAGCGAGCACACGTGAACGTCGAAGAAACATAAAGCACGTGAGAGGAAGAAGATTCCAGCGAATCGTGAGCGAGTGATATCGGGATATTGTAAAACGGAGCAGGTAGCAGAGAGGTCGTGCCGCCTGGTGATGTTGCTGGCCGCGAGCAACACCTTCTAAGAAGCACGAAGATAACCACGAAGACTGGTGACAAGTGCGAAGCCGTCTAACGTTCAGGCTGAGCTTCGCACAGCTTTCGTTTGACATCCGGCCGTCATCGCGACGCTTTTTCACATAGGGATCGAATCGGCCAGGACATCTTGGACGCCTTAATTGATTAAGGAGTGAAAGTATTTTAATTGAATTTCTAATAGACTTGATTTGGCACTTTTTACTATGCATGGCGGTTTCAAGAGATCCTAGAAGGATTCGAGTCTCCTTCGAGCTCATTCCGTTCCTCGAGTCCTTCGTGCTGCCAGACAGGATGGGAGGATACAAGATCCTGGTATGCAGTGATATCGACTCATTACCATTCCGGGTGCAGGGTGCAGGGCGCGACTTTGCATCCATTAGGATAATTGCTCTTCTAAGTCTTCGATCCTTTTCTCCGTTTCTACTGATTGCTTTATGCGCACGTGGAGACTGTATGATAATTCATCGATTGGCGCCACTTAAACGCTTCACGCTTTATGGGAGTGGATATCTCTGATACGGGTACTGAATACTTCTAGTGGCTCTTGCAACAGTCCGCCTCAATGAGGAATGACTTATTTATGGGACGTGGACTCGGTTTATAGGAAACACGTTCAGCCGGTGCTAAACTTGGAGTAATTTGAAATTATAATATGCCAATGTCTTTTGCGATCAAATACTCATTGGAGATGTTAGTGTTAAGAAATTTATTGAATTTTTCAAAAAAATGTTTAACCTCCGCACGGACGATTACGACGGTTTCATTGGAAACTATAGGCAAACTACGGTCGCACGATGTCGATCTTCGAGAGTCTTTAACGAAAAAACACGTTTTCGGCGTTTTCTGAATTTTTGAGAAAAAGAACACACGTACGCACGGACTTCACTTTATCCGTGTAGGCGCGAGCGTTAATGCCGTGCGGTATCTTTTCGTCCAGTAGAATATTGCCGGGACCCCGCGATAAATTGACTTTCTCCACTTTTCCGTATCTCCGTAGAGACCTGGAGATACCCTGAAACGGTCGTTCCGACGAGCGAACGATTCCATTAGATAATTAATTTTCCCCTTAATGAGTCCGCGGGACATATGTTAATGTGGAGTAGGATATTTACATTTACGGTAGCCGATGAACCAACCCGGTTACCAGCACTTTATACGTATATACCTATAGCTAACTCCGTAGTCACCGCAGCTATATACATATATATAGTCAGGTCCAAGAGATACATACGTCGATTCAACCACGGGCCAAAAGGGAGTAGAGAGTTCAGGACAGAGAGGTCCACTAATCTCTGGAACGACGAGGGGCCAACACCCGATAAATGGTTTAGGGATCGCCCTCTCGCACTCCTTTTTTTTTTATTCCCATGATGCTTTTTCTCCATTCTTCGTACAACCATCTGCGCCACGAACCGACCAAGACACTTTGTCCGAATTCGGTAGCTCGAAGCTTGTAGGCGCGCAGGTACACGTCCGGACGAAATTAATCCACTTTGGGAACAAGTAATTAAAATATTTCTTCGTCTTAACGATTACAAATCCACCTTTCAGCTTAGAATGTTTTTATTATTGGGAAATTTTGAATTACGCAACAAATGCATCTTACGTATCTTCTTCATGCTTGCTCCATAGATCGATAGTATAATCGATATCTCTGTATTCTAACGTATGCAGCATATAGGAAACTAGATAACAGTGATGCGTTTCTATAGGCAATTCATTTTTTCTTGGACTTTCAATGGAATTGAGATTTGTATTTTTTTTTTATACACCAAGTATATGGATACTCGGATGTTTGGGCACCTAACCCAGCTACTTATTTAGTGCTTAGATAAGAGCACGAATTTCCTGAACGCAAGTGAGGTCGTAGATCAGCAACGACACCTTCAGGGTCATACTTATACTGGACACCGTTCGGTGGCTTTGTGCGGATTAAACTGTGCATGGGTATATAGTGTGTCAACGTTACGTGTAGCATGCGTGTCTCGTGCGAGTGCCGCTACGGCACCTGTTGACTTCTAACTTGCCCGCTTGATTAACGACTCCCCTTCCTAAATCACGCTGCCTCGCGACTTCTTACCTTCTGTATAGTACGTACGTTCCAAGTACGTTATTCTAATATAATTTTTGCTGCCACGCCATTTTTTGAGATCGATCGATCGGTCAATGATTTGACTACCTTCTCTATGGAAACACCGATCGATACCGGAGATTAAAAATTAATTACCGATTTTATATATGGATACAATACAATATGTCTTTCAAGATCGTCATTTTCCCTAGCAGTATATCGCCATGCAAAATTACATTTGCAATTCTCAGTTAGCAATTCGCCAGTTAACATTCTTGATTTAAAGGTTCTACTCCCACCGAGATTTACGATCCTACGACAATGAGTCTAATTGTGAGATGAGAAATATGCGGCCACGCCTGCGTGAACATGCGTGTGAACACAAAATTCATACTTAATGACACACCGGACAAATCGTAATATATCGTAATATATGTTTATTGAGACTTGTGATTCATTTCGTAGCTCTTATCGTTACGGTTAGGGATATATATATATATATTATATATACATAGGGATTATATATAGGGATATATATACACCTGTATGCTGTGGTGAGTAAAATTCAAAATGGGTATTGCGCGCTTATATTACGGACTATAGTAGACCTTTAAAGGAGTTTTCCTACATTTTTTTTTTCCAAGTATTTATAAATCCATCCTGTAAATGTACGAGTGTGTCGAAGTAGAGCTTGACCGCGTACCGTGTCTATATACCGAGACGAGTGAATAGGATGGCGAAACATGGTAACGTTTAAAAAGGCACACTTTACACGGGTAGCTATATACGATTTCGATCTAAATGGTAGGAAAACTTTACGGGATGGTGTTTTTCATGGCTCGATACCGTATTGCGTATAATATGTAGCCATAACTATCAGTTATCATCGGCTGTCCGTAGTCTACTCAAAACGCGTACAGTGTATGCAGTGTATGCGTATCGTACAGTGCACGTCCTACGCACGACATCGAAACGTCTTAATTAAGAATAACGCGGAGACAAAAAAGTGGAAGTGAATATAGTACGGTATACTTATATATACACACTAAAAGTTCGTAGTGAAACGTGACAGACTATTCTGTCGTCGAGTAGCAATGAGATTCGATGCTAAGCATCGCTAATTACTGCTAATTATTCATGAATTACAGACGGCGCGGATTTATCTGTCGTAGTAATCGGCAGCCTGTCAGCTTCAATGTTTATCATTATCACCTTCTGAATTTATCCCTTATTGGCGTGGCTGTCAAAAGGTAGAATAAACAAGGCCACGTTAATCCTCTTTCTTTTTATTTTTGATTTCGAGGTAAAGCGTGCTCAAGCCTTGGCTCGTCACGTTGTCGGCCGTGGCAAAAATAAAAATGCGAGTTTCGCGACATGAAGGAGTCTCGATCCTTGGGAAATGTTTGTCTCTCGCGATCGAATCGGCAAAGGGAGTGCTCATTAATCCGCATACGTCCTACGGAGCACGAGGGAGCCCTTTGGCTCCCATTATGTTTCTTGCGTGATTACGTACTAAATTTCGAATTCAGCTGGGATTTATGGCCGTTCACGTAGCATTCGCGCGTTCGCCATAGCCACGGGAGCTGTCCTGCTTTCACGAGTTTTCGACCGGGAGATTTGTGGCTCCAGTCTCGATTTAGATGTTCATTTAATTTAGTCGTCCCTGCTCGAAGTTCAGAGACGAAGTGACCATGCGCGCGGGCCTCCCGGTAACAGGGATTCTCAAGAAGAGGTAATTCATTAGCAGCCCACCAGAAACATGGAGAAGACTGTCTATTTGCTATGGAATAACGAAGCCGATCAGTTGGACAGATAAACACCGGTATCTGATGGAGATACCTTACCTTTAGCTTAATGACAGATTTATTGTTTCGAGCCTCGATCATTTTTATCCTGACGTTGTCCATAGTCTTTTGTTCACAGTGCACTCCCACACCGGTATTGCGTATACCAATTTATTAGGTAAATGTATTATAACTAAATATATATAATATATAATATATATTACTCGTGTGTACCGATTTTTTAATTTTATTAATTTAGCAATTAGGTTCTTAGAGCAATCACTGAAGGACCACGTGCGAGTAACGGATAGGCAGCACGTATAGTGCGCACTGCAAGCGTTAAAATCTCCATATAAGATCCCGTGCTTAATCCAGCCACGAAATGTATCACGAAACAGCTTATTGAATAAAAACCTTGTCGTCGTCACGCGTCCAGCGTAATTACAATGATTACACGTCGAACAATTTTACAGTTAATTTACGAAGGTAAACACTGCCCGAAATTACCGGTATGCGCGGTCAGCAAGAAATTTACAGTCGTTTCGGCACATTCACGTTTTCCAGGATAATGAAAATTGCTGGCTAAATATTTGCATAATGTACCTTGGTGCAGTTTTGCTGGACTCCGCAAAGGGCTGCCCTGAGAATTTCCTGACTATAACAAACTCCAACCCCACGTCCAGGTCAACAGTTAGATAAGCAGCTATAGTATGGTATAGTTGCTCCGAAGTTTATTTCCTCCTTGAAATATCCAGAAAACTCGCACCTCGATCATCTATCTGACCAATCTTGCCCATATAGTTCTCATCGGATTCCGACGTATCAGAAATCCATTTCTAGAAGCTAGAAGTGGACAATGTCGCACGGCGATCAGGGGTATCATAACCGCGATCGAAAAGTCTTGCTTTTTTTTCTACGTATCACGGGAAACGATCGGCAAAGGCGCAGCTCAGGCACTTCGCGACAAAATCTCCGTCCCGTCATTGGCTGGAGATTAATCGCCGTGGAACCATCCATTCAGCTTCAGTCGCGTTCCTCTTCCCTCGTCTTTTTTTCTCGTTCTTTTTTTTTACCTGGAATATTAATGAGCGCCGAGTTACTTTGACACCCACGCGGATGCCTCGCGGTAGCCAGTTCCAATCAGGGGTCGACGGAGACTCGGAGGAAGCTGCTACGCATACGAATGCACCGAATACAGAAGGAATGGACCTTTTTTCGTGAATACGCACTCAGCTGAAAGCGGTACGTACACGTATGTGCCTATACATATATATATTCACGGAGTTGCACGTAACAACGTTGCAGTGCGTGAACGTAGCGCTAGGGAGATTGTTGATAGGACTCGGAGAGAGTAACGTCGCAGTGGTGCCGTAAACAAAGCCAGGCGTGGGATGTCTTATAGGGGGAACCATAGGAATCTCTGTTTAATTGTCCAGATTGAGAACCGATCTCTCTCAAACCATCCCGCTTGAAGTTAGCTTCGATTTCTGCAATAGCTACGTATATCTGTGGATGAGAGCGATTATTGCTACAGTCATAGGTAATACTCGATATATCGGTAGATCGGCTACGGTATCGGCACTGTGTACGTAAATTAATCGACAAGTCATTGGGATATCAAATATTAAGAATAACTTTTTACGTTACAATTGAAATTATTCCTGTCGTTCTTCTTTAGCTACGGCCAATTGTTTGTTACATCATTCGTAGCCGTATGAAGTTACGATTGTCGTGCTAAAGTTTTGTCGGTTGTTTTTCTTTTTTTAATTCCGTGACTGGCTAAAACGTAGCCATAAAATAGGTTGGCAACTCATTTGGATAACGGGAAAAAGTGAAATTTAGTAGGTGCTAATGGCTGAGGCATGAAGGACTTTGATTTTGGCTCAATGCCGAGAGTATCGATACGTTTGAATATCGATGACATTTCTTTACGTACCGATGATGACGGCTCGTTTACTTATAATAGCGGTCGTAAACCAACGCCAATCTGAAAACGGTAGTTGCCGGTATTGGCTCGTAAAACCCATCAGGATCTTGGTAAAGGCGGCAATCGTTGTTGATAGCTTCTCATATAAATAAGCTATAGAAAACCTATTGACTCTAATCGTACTTTTAGGATATACTCAGTTAACTCTGTCGGGACTTAGTAGTGGTGCTTTTGAATTAGTTGAATTAGACGCCATTTGAATTAGTATTTTCGATATTGCTTATCAGTGCTAATTGACCTCAGCCACTTAACGTAATAAGAACATTATACATTTAATTATTAGAATCATGCATTTCTTTTTTTCGTCCAACTTCTATCTAATGTACCATATTGGATACAGGACTTATACTTAGCAATGAATAACCACTGTACCTGCTGATGTCAAATGAAACTGAACGAGACAATGTACGAGCGTAGCACGATTGAGTCGTGGAGTATGGTTGCACTTTCGGAAATCGGCTTGATAACGAGTCCCGATAAGAATAAGCGGACCTCCGGATGAGTAGCCATGGTTTAAGAGTATGTTAAGCAGGCGGATAAATAACCGATCGATGGCCCGTTGATTACCATATACACAACAAATGCTTCTCCATTAACATACCGCCGAGTAATTAATTCAGATGTTCAGATAGACGCACTTCATCGACTGACGGAGTCTCCTTTTTTTCTTACTTTTCTGTGATACCGTCAACTGCGAGAATTACATAAATTTCCCTTCGGGACTTGGGATAAGTGCACCAATACCTGTGTATTCGGTATACTCTACATATACGTATACGTATATGTATATAACAGCAACTGTGCCACTAGAAATCGTAATGACTACCAAGAATTTTTATTTCGTCTCGGCAAACTATTACTTTCCAGATTCGGTCACAGTAATCGAACGATACGTGACGCAAATTTTCTGGTCCTTACGAAATCTTTACTATCATCGTATTTCTC
This sequence comes from Calameuta pallipes, assembly GCA_030142375.1. Classification (NCBI taxonomy): domain Eukaryota; kingdom Metazoa; phylum Arthropoda; class Insecta; order Hymenoptera; family Cephidae; genus Calameuta; species Calameuta pallipes. The sequence goes on from JARQSW010000349.1 coordinate 2,181,478, forward strand.
CTCGTGGCTGCCGATACGCACTGTGCCTTTATTTTCATCCCAAATGGGTGTTACGGTGTTTTAAATAAATTGAAACACGTATCGTAAGACTCAGTTTAAATTCTATATATATTTCAATATGTAGGCCTTTTGAATTTTTGTCCCCCTTTTTTTTTCTATACAAGCCCAGTTGACCCGGGTCAGTCGTTCATTCGGGGAATACCCCGATATCCACTAATGCTTATTTAAGTGACTTTCCAGGCGGGGCCAACGATATTTTTTGGAGATATCCTAATCTCACTTTAATTCGACTTCCCGTTATATCATCAGACACCAATAATACCAAAACCGTCCAAACCATACTTGCTCTTGCTCGAGGTCACTGAAGATTTACAAGTTTGTTTTGCCGTTTGATCAGGTCCAATTTTTTATGGAAATCCCAACTAAATAACCAAAGAATTTTAGTTCTCGCTTTCTCATACACTTGGAACCCGCCATTTCATTTAGCGTCAATAATCTCCATCGTAATTGACAGTTCAAAGGTCCTTTTGTCACGAGTTTTCACGATATAGCGGCGAGCGAACCAGAGAATTTAACATATGGGTACTATATTCTTTACCTCAGCCATTACATTTTACATTATCATTTCGGATATATAGATTCGACCGATCTTTACGACTAATAAACCCCCGTTGTACATGTATCTTAATAGTCAATAACCATTAAGCGTTAGTCTGCACCGAAAAGACTCCGTAACAGTCGATGCTGAACAAGTCGCACGTATATTCCGTATACATATGTATTACTGCTCTGTCTCCGCGAATCACGTCAGCATTTATTAAATTAATCGGCAATTAAGAGGCAATCAAATTAAATAATGTTCCTGGACCATGCAGCGTTTCGTTTTTCACTCGCTTATCTTTAGCTAGCGTGTCTCCATGTTTTGTTTACGATAGACACTGACTATTAATAGACGTTGGGAAATCCTATTTCGATGTCAATTTAATCCGTTGATAAGATAAGGTCAATTTTTCCTTCAACAATGTATCTTTCGCAAAATACTATGGATGCTTGCAGGATCGTGAGGCGTTTACTTATTTTAGTCTCTCTCCTTTTCTTCCCCCCCTGTATATATGCTGTAAATTATGACGCCGTTAAAATTTATACTAATTGGATTTACTGACTTTTAAAATAATCATCTCGAGATTATAGTCTATTTCGTCAGCATTTTCATCCACCATACCTACACGCTTATTTTTAATATCGTAAATCGAATAGACTGGTAAATAATTCTTTGGGCTCGCAAACTTGTGTTTGGAGAAATTTGATTTTTTTATATCCACAGTGTGCCATGTTGTACGTATTCGATAAATACAATAAAAGGACTAAAGAAACGTATGGCCGTACTTCCTGACTAGGCATGGAGAAACAATGTCAAATAAAGTAACAAGAATTTACCTCTTTTCTCATACCTCCCAAGTCGAAAATTTAGCACCTGTTTGAGCTTATACCAGACCCTATTTCTTTATTCTTTGAGTTTGCTGGCTTAAGTGTGACACCAGTTAGCCTACCAGATCCTGCAGGTAAAACTTTAAGGCCAACACTGGACTTAACGAAAGCGTGTAAACACAAATTTCGACCTGAACGCTCGAAAACAAAACGTAACCTGAAAATCGAACTGAAATTACTAATTAAGGAACTCCAGGCCAGACGTGGGTCTAATATTTCTGGCTCAAAAATGAAACCTTGTGGTTCAAAATGGCGTCCGTTAACACCATTTTCGAACTAAAATCGTAATTTTTCGATACAATTGACTGAAGCTCGAACTGGTGCTGTAACCTGAGTTTCCCTATCCCATAATCCTAATATCAACCTCAATATTCTCGTGCAAAATAAATAGGTTCAAACTGATGCTAAATTTTCGACTCATGTCCTAGTCGTATGTACCCTCTTAAAGTTCCCCTGCAATTTCTACCAAATTCTTACAATCAGCATCGGGTCTTTAGCAAGTAATATTTACAATTGCATCTGTCGCATATACAACTTTCCTCCGTTGTCTTTTCCCTTAAACACAGTAATCGTATCGGACGATTGTTGATTTTGTTGTCGATTCAGCATAAAGATACACATGCATGCACGTTTCCTTATATACTGATATACGTTACATATACGTATTAGGTACATCCCATACGCGCAGGAAGAGCCGCAACGCTTATTGGAAAAGGAAAAAAAGGCGGAAACGTTTGACTTCCGACTCGTTTTGTATAAGCTATGACGAGCCAAGGGAAGAACATACTGGACGCAGTAATATTTCGACATCCTGTCCCTAACAATCAACCACATGTTGTACTACTTGCCACCGAAATTAGTGGTTTTCGGACAGTATCGAATAATATTTTCAGAGCCAAGTCCGGTTTGACTGCTGAATGCATTGCGGTGACCATATCGATGTCTGCGTAATCGACTTGCTTATTAAAAAAAAAATTTAACCCCATGGAAACATACGTTACTCCTTCAACACTTTGAAGAACCTTCAGAATCACGTATGGGACCGTTCCAGGTAGATGTTAGAGAATGTAAAAAAAAAGATTGTATATCTAATTTCGGAAAATCCAAACGTCACATATGTTATGTAACTGTTTTTCAGAGGCTTCCTTGATCCGGGCAGTTTTCCCAGCAACGACCTCACTGTTATACTTTATCGGGAGATACATCTCAGCAGGACGCATGCGTGTCAGTCTGTAATAGCATAATTCTCTATGTTATGCTAGTTACGCGCTACATGTGGCGCATGACGTTTTATCGGGCCAGTTTACACTCCCATTAGTGCAGCGTCCGCAGCGCCCTCCGCAGATACAACGTTTCGATCGCGCATCACGGAAAATGTTAGGTGCCATCGCCGTTGTTCGGCCCCGGTTGTGTTAACAGGAGCATAAAGCATCATCCCCGCGCAGTCCTCTGCGCGCCTTTATTAGCCGTTTGCGTTAACTTTAGCGGATGATTTTTCGAACCAGAGCGTCACGTCCACGTGTATCAAGAAATTGCGCAATTATCGCGAAAGGCTACGACCGCCGGTCCTATTGATTAGCCCGTTGCGTAGCTGTTTGGCATCGTTGCATATAGCTTCAATGCAGTACACAATCTTCCCGTGCAAACCAAGCGAGCCGGATGACCGTTTGAATATAAAAAAGTAACGGGTTCGTTAACGCTAGAAACGAGATACAGTAAATCGGAAAGAGCTTCTTTATCGTACCGTAAATACATACTTTTATAGAAGCAGCTAAACGTCGGATTATAAATGCAGTTGGCGTGATTTCTAAAAATTTTCATATTAACTTTTACGTTGCATCCCGCGTGTCTTTCTTTTCGATATCTCTATTCTCCTCGATCTATGTAATTATAAATCCAACGGCTCGTGTGGCGGAAACGGCAAAACAAGCGTCACCACGCGTTACAGGACTGGCCGAGTTACTTATGTAATTGGACAGTTCTAATGAAATAATAGGCCTGGCGTTAATCTTGGTAATCACGACTTTTCTCGGACAATCATTCTCATTGTAAGTAGCCTTGGATATCGTTCTGTACCGTCATTAGCGATAATACTCGCCATCCGTTCGGAAATCGTTTCTGAATCAAGACGCTAATGTAGAGTCGATAAAAAAAATTGATTGAAAGCAATGCCAGGACAGTAGGCAAATTCGCTAGAATGACTGGGAATGACGAGTCATGCACATAGGCCACTTGGCCTCGAGTAGTTAGTCGAGATGAGGACGTTGGGCGAGAGGAAAAAAGTGGGCAAGGAAAAGTAAGTAGAGAGGAAGAGACCCGAAGAGAGTAGCGAGAAAAATGATTTATCACCCTTCAGGCTCTTTTGTTCCTGAAGGCAAATAAGTAGCGGTGCGAGCAGAAGTTTGATTGACTCAGGAAGGTATCCATACCTTCCGTACCGCTATACTTATACATATACATACATATACACCTATGACGTATATAAAGGCAAAAGGGAGAATACGAGTCCACGAGAACCTCACATCCGGCAGCCGTGTGACAGAGTGCCGAACACATTTTCACTTTTCCGTTTCTACGTGAATTACCAAAAAGCATTATTGCGACCCACCTGAACATTATCTCGGTGACGGTAATGGCGAAGTAAGTTAGAATTCTCTGGAGCACGTGTCGGTCTCGGGTTAACGAATCCACAGTAATAATTCTCCTTTTAACCGTAGCGAAGAGTCGATCGCAATATGCGCTTTGGTCGCGAGCAGCAGATTATTTTTCAGGAAGCGGCTGAACGGGAAAAAGTGCTATAGTTCAAAGCTTCAAATTCCTAACTGATTCTATAGCGTGTACGTAAGCTGGTAATAAAACACAGACACGTTATTTCCTGTACGCAGATATACGTAGAATCGGTTGTGCTTCCTGCTCATTTTACGAATGATTATTTCCAGCTTTTAGGTAGCGAGCTGGCTAAGTACAGTAATAATCGAAGAAATGTGCAGCTATACCTGCCGTGCAAGCCTGAACAACCACTCCCAGTCATTCTCGCATCTTCCCTATATCCGAGCTCCCATCCCCCATGCTGTCTACCACCCCGGAACTTGCTGTGTTATCTACCCTCGAAAATCCATAGTGGACCCACCCTTAGTAGCGCCTGCGCGTCCACGTCCTCTCCATACCAACCCTCCCCCCAACGGGCGAAGGACGGTAAAGTATACGGGTATAACGGAGTCACTAACAACACCGGGGAGACCTTCCCCGTGGTATAACCTACAAAATGGCCGACTCCTCTCCATGGACTTTGCTTTAGAATCTTTCCTCTGGATAATTACGTCCCAGTACTATAGTCTCTTTATTATCCCTTAAGAAATTCGTAACGTTATTTCCCAATGCCTACCTTACAATTTTCAGCATCGAATCCTCCTTACTTATTTCTAACGTTTCCATGTACACTTGGAACGTACCGTGTACGAGCCAATGGCAGGGCTGCCTCGTGCTCCCGTATATTTTAAACTTTGGTAACGCTTGACGAGTGCGAGTTCACGTAATCGCGATACTTAAAAATTCCAATATTTATCGTTACCCCTGTGTATCGGAAGCATCTATGTATACGTGGTCGGTACGTTAAGGCCGGCCAGCGCAACCTTGACTGGGGTTCGCCCTTCTGATGGATTTGAAGATGGCGTGCCGCGAGCTACCCAGGCTAACGAAAGCACTGCAGTCTCTGTTATTTAATTCTAATCTGCCAGCCAATTACAATAACTAACTTGTTAATATGACGTTATTTCTACTTGTCACTTTGATGAGCAGATAGGTAGGTGTCGGCTGTACAGTGCATAGGTATATATGTATACATACTATACCTACCACCGTTTACTTGATAAACATTACGTTAGAGTCAACCTTGGCGAATGTGTTTATCATTTTTTATAATATTACATGTTTTTCTTCGTAGGGAATTAAAGTACGTGACAATTACCTTCACGTATGTTAAATATTGTAATGTCCGACCTTGGTTCTCTTAAGAAATTCGCGTGAAAATACCGCAATTATTTTTTTTTCTAAATTTCTTACATGACCTCGTGTCACGTAATGGGGGTGCACGAGTTTCTTTTAACCCTTTTTAACCCTTGTACCGAGAAGATATTTTGAAAATTAGCTGGCAACAGTTCGATGAAAATTACAGGAGACTGCGTGGTTCGCGTTTCAAGTACGAGTCCTGGGGTTGCCGGCTTACGGAGTACATCGTGTGTGTTACGGTTCGTGAAGTTGATACGCATCTACGCAACTGGCCTAATGCGAGGGCAATGTGTCACGTGTGTGTTATGGCGAAGGGGACCCACGACTTAGCACTTTATCACCTGGCTAGTCTGGCCAACTGAAACTGTGTCACCAACCCCCGCGGTTAGTCTGAAAAAAGCTGAAATATTACGCGCGCACGATTCACACCCCAAAATTGCCTGGTAACTATATTTTTATGGGTTTGTATATCTACGACCATTTTTGCCATTTTATTTTGTAGCTTTAACAAAAATTCGAAAGTCGATATCTGCGACTGCTATTTCTCACGAGAAATTCATGGGTATTTTCTTGCGTGATTTTTTCTTTGATAATTTAAAAAATGGTTTTTTAATTATACTTTTATGCTCTAGTACGCAAGTCACTGTTGTGGTACGCGTTAATGTCTGTAGTCAATATCAAATGGTGGAGTAGTGATTCATTTGAGCGTATCTGTATGTACTATACTTCAATATACCTGTCAATGAAGAGCTAAATGGGAGTATGAATGGACAAATGAATGGTTGGCGTGTTATGCTTTCGAAAAGGTATCCGCGTACGTTCGTACCACGTGCTCGCGCTGTAGTAGATATACTATATGGAACAAAAACAATATAGTAGAAAAGGCATTTTCTCCTTAAAGGATGTTTCTTCTCATAACTTTTCCCTTCGCAGTAAATTCAGCCAAGTTATAACGGTATAAGGAAAATATGTGTACAGATAACTCGTTCGTAAGAAAGATTCTTTTTACTATGAATTATCTGCTATAAACATCACGTACAATCGATAACATGTATAACTAAAATATTACGTAAAATTATTACTAGGAAAAATGATTTCTGTAATAAAAAAATATTTTGATTTTTGTATTAAAGGTTTAGGTGGTTCTGTAGTTTTCACTTGATACTACTGTATAGCTTAGGAATATTTATAATATTAGCTACTAGCATGTGCGGGTCCTCGCGACGCCTACGGCGTCGCTCGGTGTTCGGTTTGTGTTTTTGTTTTCATCTGACTGTGTATTAGAAAAAATTTTACTATCAAAAGTTTTTAGTTATTGCAAAATTTTATCGTTGGAACAAAGTGAACATAAATTCTTTGAATAGCAACAATTATATTGTTCAATCTTCCGGATACCTTGGATTATCCTTTTTACTTTGCCTAAAGGCATCCGCAGATTTCGTGCCACGCGCTGCATTTTTCGCTGGATAGGCTAAATTATGTCGTTCTATCTTCGAAAATAACTCTAATATCTAATATTTTTTTTGCCTAAAGCCACTTAGAATTTCCGAGGATAATTTTAATGAAAACCCCCCTAACATCGATACATCCGTTTTCAAAATTTTCGCAAGTACACAAAGAGAAAGAGAAATCAATTTATTCGATCAGGGATAGGTGCCCCGTAGACATATATGATAGATAGAGAAGAAGAAGAAGAGAAATAGATGGAGAAGAAAAGAGATAGAAATTACGGTAAAGCGTATAGTTAATTTAATACTGTCACTATTTATTTTCAATGTGATCGTTATGAGAAACATAATTTATGAATCAATTGATAAATAACGACTTAATTGTTTGTGCATGTAATTATTATTGGCATTATCCCACTATTAACACTGATATCAGTCTTAGATCCATTCGGCGAATCATATAAAGAAATCGAAATTTCGATATTCAGTATGATGTATTTTTCGCGTTATATATAGAAAATAAATAAAATCAGGTGTTTGTGGAATCGAATCACTTCGCTCGATGTAACTTTAGCGATCATACGTCACATATATTGATCGAAACGAAACAAGCAGAGCTTATCGTAAATTTATTTTATCAACAGTACTAAAACTTTTCCATTTATTTGCATCAGAAAAGAAGGTTCGATCAGATACCGTGTGCCTTGTAAAATGCGAGCAACTGGATTTCGTTACATAAAAAGATGCATCTAGATATGAAGAAATTATTACACATATATGTAATACACAATTAAAAAATTTTATCCGCTACATCAATTATTTGTCTGGGGTTAAAAAAAAATATTTCATACTTACGTCTGACAGCCTATAAAAAAACTTTTATATGAAAATTAATTATTGTGACGTCGCATGAGAAGTCGAAATAACCAGCAACCAGCCCATACCTAATGTAGACACGAATAAATCCCAATTGCTATTCTCTCCTAGTTGTGACATATTGCAAATAAAATGTATCGTCGAAATCACAGCGAATATTTTAACGTTGATTAGTACGATTAGAAATGTGAAAAAGGGGCGCGAGTCTGTGCAAATAACGAGGTTGTTGTTGCGGAGGTCGTCGAGTAAAACCGATCGATTCTATCCGGCCTTTGACCACGTGAATCAGGGACGATCGATACGCACAGTGGTAGACCCTTATTAATATTTATTGCCCTTCTTTCATTCTCTATCTTCGCCTTTCTTTCTTCGTCAAGTTTCTTTCGCCCCTAGCGATAACCTCTACTTCTGTTTCGCCAAGTATATCATCTGGCCGACCGGGGAGCACTAAGCTTGAAATAATTGTAGCAAGTAACGTAACACACTGAGCCAATAGCTGTAGACTAGAGATTTTAGCACGTCCGTCTCGTACAAAAAGATAGTAGCTGCTTTTGTTCGAGCGTAGATAACGTCGCGACGCAGTCCAGCAGAAAAAAGTATTAAGAGTCTAGATCACGTGCTTTTCCTCGTTCTCTCAGTTAGTTTTTGTAACCGTCCTTTATTCCCTTTTCTTCGTTTCTCCCAGTCGGCCTTAGCGTCGGTTCGAGAAAAAGTCTTCTCCCTTCGTTTCTCCGTTCTCTTTTTTCCGCCCTCGAATATCTTCTTTGTACTCTTTCTCATCGACCGTCTTGAGACATTAATGCTCCGTCGGGCAAACGATCCGAAAATTCGTAAAATTTCACCGCTCGTCATTAAGGATCATCCATTTTTTTACACAGGTGCCGCCCGGAAAGTAATTAGCTATCTGTTTGGTATCCATATCGGTCATTAATTGTTAGCATTATCGTAGCGCACGTTGTGTCGTTCGTTTACGGGTGTTTCAACGCGAGTCGATCGCGAAGCTCGTGTGAAAGTAACACTCGAGGTGTCGTCGGCCCGTAGACGACGCCAGGCGTAAAAGCGTCGTCGACAAATCCAACGGGAGTAAAATATGCTGAAAGACTTTAAAAATTCTGCGTTTAATTAAAATGCTTAGGGGTTAGAAAGCGTGATGAATGAGGCTGCGGCCGTATACGGTGCGTCCCGACCGCGCGCTCTTGGAGAACTCTATTAATTATTAGATGACACAAAATCCATTACCGCGACGAGGAGCGACTGAGGTCCTGGAACAGTCTCATTCGGACACCATTAGGACGGAGCGGCACTGCGCTTTTGTTCTTCCTCTAGCAGCGTGCAAAACAAAGCTAATTATTCCGAAGGCGAGAACGAAAAACCTACCGTTCACGTAGAAGGACGCGAAGGGTCGAAGCTACCGTCTCGAGAAGGAATAGTGCTTTTTTTTCTTTTTTCTCCGAATATTTTACCCGACAGCCGTTAGACTTTTTTCTAAAATCGTTTGACGATTTTGCTACTTGAGACAGTCGACTAGTCCCGGCGCTCAAGAGGAAGAAATCGATGGTCTCCTGAAAGCTTTTCGTATGTCCAATGGCTACGAAGGTTCACTGAGCTTTACATGTTTGCCGGTCCTGTGCTTGCGATTATTAGTTCGAGTAGTTTAAGGAAACGAAGATTCTTAAAGTGAAAAAGTTATTATTCATTATGAGAAAGTACTTGGCAAACGTTCCATTAACACTGTTCTAATAATGAACGAGGGTAAAAAGCGTCTCCAACTACATGAGTTTTTAGTGACTTTTTTCATTAATTTTATTACACTCGCATTCCACGCTACACGTTAAATTGCGCACACGTAAGAATAATAATTGTTCGTAAGTATGGGCTTGCCAATGGCAAAGTAGCGGCTTCTTTTGAAGTTCAAGTTCCATATTCTCTCGCGAAGTCTCATTCCCACGGGGAACGCTTCAATTAAACAAACAGTCCAAAGCTGATGCGTAAAATTATATTTTGCATATTAATTTCATAAGTTGCACAGTGGCGTAGTCAGGCTCTTATTTGAAATTATTTATTGAAACGTCTTCGATCCTTGCAACAAGTCCATTAAAAAGTATCTGTCAACGTGTGAACTTCCTGCCTTCGCCATTGGTGATACCTGACCAAGAAGGCTTTGTATTGTTATTTATTGTACGTCGTACTTATTTACGTACGTCGACTGGAGATTCTAGTCGTTTAAAAGAGAATCTGGAAACTACGCACAGTAGTATAAACAGTCGAAATTGCAGTCGAATTCACTTACAACGATATGCTCAGCGAATGGACTCCCTGTATAGGCAGATATTAGATCGGCAGAGACTGCGATCAAACTGAAATATTAACGGGGATCGCTATCTCTACGCCATTGTAATATTACCGACAAGGCCACCTCAAAGTAGCGATAGCTGTCACTCATCGCTGGTTAACTACTCATAACTCGAACAGTTTACACCGAATCGAGTAACCAGGTACCATATAAAATGTCAAAATTATGAGCTGGACTATCCATGTCTAAATACGATATTCATATAAAGAACCGCCATAGGTCCCCATGTCAATCAGCATAGTCGTTCGGTGAGCGCAGTTCTTGACCACTTTTAATTGTCGAAATCCTTCTTTCTTGTAGTCATAATCGGCGTAATAACCCAGCGGTACGCATCATTTGTACACAAATATTTTTAACGATTTGACGCATGCAGCGGTACTGGAGATTTCCATAATTAAAAAATAATACAAACCGATTCTACGCCTATTTTTAAGCAGCTCGTTACATCTCTTATGACGGTACTTACGTTGACGACCGACGGAAAGTCGGTCACTGTTAATGTCTGATGATTTGAAAATGTTACGAAAACGTGACGTGATTCAAATTATGTTTTATGACTTTTCTCTTAAATATCCCACAGGTTTTTGAAAGCTTTGCCTCAACGCCATTTACACGTAAGAAGTCATTTCTTTTTTTTTCCAAAAAAAAAAAAGAGAAAAATGAGCTCCGTAACCGAACGTTCGGTGTATTAATGCAAATGGCCGTCTAATGTTGACGGTGCCACGCGTCGCGACGCGGTCGTTACTGCCCACTTCATAAAGATTCTAGTGACATACGGAAACTAATTGATTGATTTCTTCTTTTCTTTTATAGTTTGAAACCGCCGCAAAAGGACGGAGTAACCAAGTCCAATCCTAGTAAGCGACATCGAGAACGATTAAACGCCGAACTGGACACCCTTGCTTCGTTACTTCCTTTTGAGCAGAACATCTTGAGCAAATTGGACCGACTTAGCATCCTGAGGCTTAGCGTCAGCTATCTGAGAACCAAGAGCTACTTCCAGGGTAAGTCAGTCGGATTGAAATTCGTGGATGCGTGGATACGTAATAATTTTCATTTTTATTACCCAATAATTTCTCTCGTAGGGCTCAGCAGTGAAGTATAGGAGATTCACGGGATATTAATAGATCCCGATCGTAAAGAGAATCGGAAACATTTCAAATTAAACAGAATAGTCACAAAAAAGACTTGTAATTATTTTTATGTCTTAGAATCATTTTTTTTTTTCATAAAAATCAAAAAATAATTAAAGAATTTTACTAACAACTTTTTAAAGGACGCTAATGATTCAGATTTTCTTTTAATTTTCTTTTTCATTCTGAGATCTTTAAGGTAGTTTGGTCTTCATACTGATAACAGAAATAAGTATTGATAAACAATCAGTAAAAAAATTCAAAAATATCAAGTCCAAAATGTAATTAGCGAAGTTATGAAAAAAAACCAAGGTTTCGAGCTATAATTTATGATTCATTTATCACGCTTTATTTCTAAATTATTTATTATTCATATCCACGTATATAATATTCGCAATAATAAACGTTAAAAATTAGCAATTTGTTTTTTATATCTCAAAAGCCGTACGTTAAATCGCAATTCAAATTTCGCAAAGCTCTAAATTTAGTTATCACTTAAAATTCATGAAATTTAGATATTTATCTTTGCATACGCATGTCTAATGCTCGATTGACCGGAACTAATGCTGGCAGCATATTTGTTTAAAAAGTTTGCAACAAATAACCATAACCTCATACTTTAATAAACGAAATTTAAAATTGCTCTCTACTCCCCTTAAAATTCATAATGCTTGTCCGTTACGTTATCTTCAAACACAATGGTATACCAACCACCAAAAGCTTTTTAGATTGAGCCATAGCGAAGACAAGATCATGAAATATTCTGAGTAAATCATAAAAAGAACCTATGAATAATCTCAGGCTAATATCTTTATCCACCCGTAGCGTTAACGTTTGGAACGCCCTGTAACGATAATGATATCTTGGATACAAAGTGATGCAGAGAGCTGTATCTCAGGCATAAGCGGAATTAGGCAAGCCGCAGGCCACGCTTTTGTACCGCTAATCTGAATTCAGTATACATTTCTGTGCTTCCGTGGGCGAGAAGCCCACAGGGCACGCAACACACTCGTTACACTTCTGGAAACAATAGCGGGCCGAAAACAATGCATGCTTTGCTCATCTCGCAGGTTACGAACTTTACGAAAATCCCACGGTAACCCATAACACGTGTAGCTATCGTATAAAAATTACCTTATTCTAGCCGGTAAAATCAGTATCTACCGTGATAGATAAATCCGCGAAATAAATCTCGTAAAGTTAAATTCGCAAGAAACTAACAAGCTGCGAATCGCTATTAAGGAGACACAAAATGTATAACATGCAACCTGTATCACGTGTGCATAGGAATGCAGCTGACAATAAAAGCTTCATAATGAAGTGCACCTTCGTGAGCGAATCCATTCATAAGCGAAACGGCACTCGGCGAATGCGTATAAATAATATCGAAAGAACCGAATAAATCGCGATGCCTCGATGCGTCAGCAATAATTTCCACGAATATCTATATTCACGCTGTGCGTAGGCTGATGCACATAGGTATAGCTGTAAGTGGAAAAGAAGGAGAAACGGCAGAAATAATAACATTGCGAATATGTCGTAACGACTTTCAATTTTCCTATATGTATATTCTCCTACGGTTGCGCGCCGGCAGTGCGTAAAGTTAAAAGCAGTAAAGCAATGCTTATTTACTGGCAGGTTGACGATGCGTATTTTCGGACGTTTCACGTGACTTCGATAACAGGCAAAATCGTTCTGATTCGACTTGCAACAACGAATCGCGGTAATTCCGTAATTCACTGTAATCGCCGATGTGCGCATGCGCGCACGCCGTTTCACAAATGCGTAGACGAGTATTGCGTACACAAACTTTCATACGCAAACTTTCATATATCACACAGGTCTTAATAACCGAAGGAACGCTTACGCATAGATCCATGAAATGGGTTGGACCGTTTTTAATTGATTAATCGATATAATCGAGGGCACTGATAACTTTGAACTAATTGCGACCAAGGATACATCATATATACCCAAGCTCAAGGCGGCTTTCTATTCCTGCGCCAGGAGTTACGACACAGATGCACCCTCCGATTACTAATTAACCTTAATTTAAGTAGCAATTACCGAGCCGTGTGTCTCCGATAGAACCTCCAGGCACGCTCGAGGGATCGTGCAAAGGTGCAAGGCTCCGTCTTCACTCGGATCCCAGCAGCATCCCACAGGATCCTGGACCGATGAGTATTCCTCAGGTTTCTCATACCGTTAAACAGTTTCCTTATTCGCGCCTCTTCCGTGTTGACTTCGAGTCCTGATGATCACGAGGTGAAACCCGTATGTCGCAAGGGACGCACAGCAATGATCTCCAGTACTTCCTGTAAGAGACGACAGTCGACTAGCTGCGGAGCGAGACAGAGGGACATCAGTGTCAGACACAGGGCAGGAGGAAAGGAAGCGGGCTGCGGGGTGGGAATAAGGGAAATGGCGAGTGGGATACCGTGGCAAGGAGTGTGTGTGTGAGAGAGAGAGAAAGAGAGAGAAAGAGAGAGAGAGAGAATTGCAGATTAGAGATATCAGCAATAGCGTATGCAAGCGAAAGCCAAAGCACGGCCACGAATCCGGATTGAGGCTGCGAGGCAAGTTGCGAGGCTGCGAACCACGTCGTATCGCGCATCTCGCAGTATATCACCGGGCACGAGGTTGCCCCTGCTTAGTACACGTTCAGCAACCGGCAAACGGTAGCAACCCAGGCGCATTGTTCACACCGTTTTAATAGGTATTCATTGTCAGAGTCTCCGGATCTTTTCGAAGTTCTCCCAGAGTGTCGCGCGATGCCCTGATACCTGGGGGTCCGTGCTTTACCCTGTTGCGTCGTTACCGGCTACTTCACGATTTCCAACTCTGAGTTCCTCTCCCGTTTACATTCGCCACATTGGTGGGTATAAGGTAGGCATACAAAAGCCCTGAAACTGACCGGAGTCACGGGACTCGTTAAACGCGACTTTGCAAACCGACTGACTTTTTTCTTATTCGAAATGCTCCTTTTCTATACAATGCATTAATTTTAACGTCGCTCGTACCAAGGAACTCATTAAACGCAATCGAGGATGCTGTTAATTATCTTGCACGATTGTCTACGCTGATTAGACTTGACGTCCGTCTTATTTTTTTTTTTTTATATCGTATACGTCATTGTCTTATACAATGATCGATACACGATCTAAAGTGCGCTGGTCTCGAAGGATCTGACCGAGAGATCTAGAGATTTCAGCGAGGTGTGGGAGAGAAGTCTTGAGAGCCTCTCCTCGCTCTGCTATGTAAATTAATTAGTGTCTCGGTAGAGGCGCTGATTTTTAAACCAGGGCGCGTGGTGCGAACGAGTCCTCTTCTCTACCGTATAGGCAGTCCCGGCCACTCCGTGGAAGAGATGGATGGTAAAGAGGTAGAGGACCCAGAAGAGGCCTGCAAAGTGGCCGTAGAGAGCGGGTGTCGATGGAGGTAGTGTGAAGCTAAGAGATACCTCCGGTCCTACCAGGCTCCAGATAGCAGATCTCTTCTGGCTACCGTATAGCACTCTCATCCCACACTCCATTCTTTGCGCAACCCACCGGTCGAGCAAGCGAATCTTAGCAATTAACCGATGCCACTTAGTCTTATTATTGGCTGTGCTTCTGACTCTGGCACTGTCGTCCTTGGCTGCTTGCGCCATCGGGAGCTTTTTTCATCCTGTCGTTCGTCTTCGCCTTTTGTCTTTACGCGCAGATGGTAGATAATATTGTAGCTGCCGGTCGACTGGCTTTGAGGGTCTGTTTAACAGCCATAGGTTATAGATGGGTGTACGGTAAAGGTGCCTAAATCCATATATACGGAAAACAATTAAATTCGTCGAAGTAAGTGATGAAATTAATTACTCTTCGAGAATAAGTGGGTTTTAACGAGAAGAATTTAGTCATTTGAGTCGGGATACTTTTCTTATCGGGGGAAGCGTTGTATTTAGTTTTTTTTTTTTTTTTTTTTTTTTCGTTCAATTTTGGCTGTAAAATGTGACCAAATTATGTTTGACTAAAAGGCACGTATCACGGCTGTCAAATCTTATTGGTGTTTTCGATCCAAGTAGCCGCCTTTATAGACGGATTTGAGTGCGTAGTGGGGATAATGAAGCAATTTCAAAGTCAGAATAGCAAGATCGGGCACCACGGGAACTTGTCGCTTGGGTGAAAGGTGCAATTGAGTATTTCGGGGTCCTGGCCATAACGTACCGGTTTTATCTTGAATTTATCCTCATCAGGTGGTCATCTCGGATCATTTGCTTTGACATAACGCTGAATAGAAATTACGTCGTTGAGGTTCTTTGATTGAGGCCGCCAATGGGATGATTTCGTAAAGTCTACGTGTCTTTGAGAATTATCCTACGCTACGCATACCGTCTCGGGGATCCTATATATAGCAACAGTCCAGTCACGGGACACCTGTCGACATTCTTAGGGCGATCATGTGTAATCCAAAGTTAAACGCAAATATCTCCATCTTGCTTATTTCTTCGCTGACTTTTTCATTCTTACTTAATTCTCGCGGCGCTCCTTATTGCCATTCGCCAGCGACACGGACGCATCCTCGAAAAACGCGTCGAGGTCAATAGTTGAACCTTTGATCGGATTTCGCAGGTTCGTGTCATTGCACAAAGTCATCACGTGTCAACAGGCAATTACGAGGTGTCATGATCAAAAGATCGTGCTTCGGGCTCGTTTGATGATTTCATATGATTGGTTGCTCATCGACGAAACCAATCTGTTCCCCATTGATTGCCGTGCGTTCAAGAAATAATTATAATCAATCGAAATTAGTCGCCAATTAAACTGAACGGAATCAGACAATGATACAATTGGCACATATGGTCGATACCAGAAACGATACCGAAGTCTTTATAGAGAAAATAGAGAAATATTTTGTCAAGTCGAAAGTAGAACCGCTCGTGCCTTGTTTAAAATAGTCTAGTCGGAGACGAAGGTGATCTAGCGGGTGGATAATAATAAAGAACGACTCTCTAATGGCCGTCCAGGATGAAAATCTCTAGTGGACTGGCCTAGACTATGGACCATTAATAACATCTCCGGACTAATTACCTACCGCGTATGCGCATTAAATCCTCATTAGACAATTCGTCACCCTCCGATGTTTTAATCGAAAACCGCCACTAATGAATTAACCCGAGATCGGTAAAACCATGGAATTCCACTAGGTTTTTTTTTTTCGAAATTTCAAACATATTCGAAAAATCTTCATGTAACCTATTACCAATCATCATCCCGATCAGCCTATACACAGACAATAGCCAATGACATCCTACTGGCAATCGACCGATCGGTAACTTTTTTTTTAATCCACTATTGCAAACTTGCTCACGTGTACCGGTGCATCTTCTTAAGTATAATACAGATAATACTTAGATCCGTCACACGAAACAGGTGAGTTTGGACGTCATCAGATTTACACAGTTTATTGTGCTTGATAAATCCGGAATAATGTGATTATTTATTCAGCTCGCTACGTAATTCCCTTTTTAACTTATACGAAACCATGATTTCTTAAGGTTTTTCAAGGAATATAAAATTAATAACCGAACCTGAATCCCGGGCGAAACCGGATAGTTTCCGCTCGTAAGATACATAATCTAAAACATAGCCCCATCTTACAAAGGACTATCAACGACTTATCGATCATCTCACATACAGTACACACGTAGCGCACTGTATTTTCGCTTAAGCTCGATATAAAAAATAGCCCAAGTCTCGTAGCAGCTTTACTCACGTGCATTTGACAACCTTAATCAATGGGGTCTCGACGTCTTTTAAATAACTTCCGTGACTTGTAAACTCGCCCCTTACTAAATTAAACAGTCCAATCAGCAAATATACGTGTATATCATAAACGTCAAGGTCCTCAAGTTCGTCAGGTAGACACGAATACACATATCTCCAACCAGTTACTGCACTTATTTACATTTTACATTCCGTCCCAGCACCTGGCAAAACTTCATCTTTATTTTTGCCCGGCTCTTATTAACGAAACGGATCTACCGTTTCGGAGCGACTCCGTTTGGCAAACCGTAAGCGAAGTGGATTAACCAGTGAAGATCATAAATCGATTAAGTACCCCGATGTGTCGTCGCTGGCGATCCATACGTTTATAAGACTTTTATATTCTCCTTTTACAATGCTCGGCCGGAAAACAAGCAGGAACCTCCTTTTAATTAGATCGGCTGAGATGCCCCAAAGACACGAGGATAATTGGAAGCAAGAAACCACGTCACGACTGCGTCCACCGCTTTATAATTTTTAGTAGGCGCACGCTCTCACCTACTTAAGAACGTGTCTTGCACAGCTGTTACCACGCTCATTCCTTAATCTACAGACATCGCTACGTTTATATCCATCGTTAAAAATTTAGTCGATTAACACGCAAATTTCGTCGTACACCTCAAAGCTCATAATTGCTCAATTTTAATTGATTTCAAAAAATTTTTATTCCCATCGGACGTTACTATCAACAGTTTAAATAACACTTATAACTTAAAATCATCTTGACCAATTGCCTGTGATGAATATTAAAATTGTCCAATGGATCAGACACTCGATTGCTTTCAATTATCGTACCGTCGCCTATGTAAACATTTGTTTCAATATTTTCATTCTACGTCTGTCATGGACACGTGTAACAATTATCTGTCAGACGATAGACTCTACTGTCTCAGCGGAGCATCCAGTAGTCTGGCTAAGGCAGCTGCATGCCCAACTACAAGATGGCCGGTGAACGCCGTCAAGAGTCATCACGCTCCACTCGATAATATGATGAACCGTAGCTGTGCCCGCATTTGCATTTACTTTTTCAACCCACCGGGTACCGTCAGGAAACGTTCGCAGCCTTAAATATACCGCGATCCATATCGGCATACGTAAAGATAGTTAAACATTTTTAATATCGGCCCTGCATCCGATTTGCGTATAGTCGAGGCGACACCGGTCTGATACCGATACCACCTTCACGATAAGTTCACCTCATTAACCTTGTTATTAAAAACGAGGCAATTAATATTACCGGCAACGATGTGCCGATTACCAACTGACCGTCATGACACATTCTGACGATCGATCTTACCGGGAAAATTTTTAATCATCGTTCGCATGATCGTCCAAAAGGGATCTTACTGCACTTTCCATGAGGTCACTTGAAATCATGCACTTTTCTGTACTATCGGTATATGGTCAAATTTTATTATGCTATAGTATCTAATATAGACAATGCATTAGTAGGCTGCATTCTATGTCCTATTTATACTCCACTATGTGGGCATAGCTCATCGCACTGTACTTTCTTGTACGTAATACATTAGCCACAATCGGATTGTATGATCGGAGCCGATCGCACAGCGGATTGCTGTATAATCGGTGTGGTCGTTCTTTCCACGATCAGTCGCACCTGTCCCAATCCTCGAACAGGCTCAATGTCGGACTACGCTTATTACTCTGGAAGACTTACGTCGGACAGCCGTCCAAGCGATCGTACTTGCTCACTCGCTGGCTCGTTACTTTCATTCTATATTTTGAAATTTTCAACGCGCTGCTATACGTGCTTCGCGAACGAAAAATCGGACAGATCCGACAGACAGCGGTATATCGCATGTACGTAATACCGATATTTCCTTTAAAGAGAACATATGAAAAGATTTTGATGAGGATCGTGATAAAAAGGGACTATCATCCCGGTAATATTGTCGATCAAAAAATATGACGTACTAACGTACGTTAACGATGTCTCTTATCTAGTAACGAAAAAAGCTGTGATCGTTAGCAAAGTTCATATACGTAATCGGCAATCGTTTAAATTAACCTTGTAGGTTAGGTTATGTCAAATTGAATGAATCGATGGCATCCAAATACCTGAGTGTCTACTTCAGTTCCTTCGTATCGGCACGTTATCACGCTTATTGACAATAATTTGTCGCGTATTGCAGTAAGAATTTTATATGTGACAATCGAGAACGTCATTTTAACGATCGCCGATCCGCGGGGATTGAATAGAGAAAAAAGGTCAGACACAGTCGTTACTCATTGGAATAGACGTCGTGTCGAACGACTCTAGTAATTTTCAATATCGCATAAAAATCCTATTACCCCTAATGCACCGCGATAACGGCCATGTACTAAGGCTCGTCGAGCTACTGGAAAACAATAATTTAGATCTCATTGTCAGTCACCTTGTACGTATCTGTGGTGTTGGCAAAGGTGGAAGGACTACATGAAATTTCTTTACTTACAGCACTTCGCGAATGCACCTGGAACGATGTTCATCACCGAGAGACTTTTCGTTTTCTTTTCATCCGCTCTATATAATTATCTAGGCGTCTCGTGTGAGTGACCGTGGCAGCGCACGCATATATTGTCACGTGTGCGTATACCCGACACTATACATATATGTATTCCAGTCCGTATACACCCGAGGCTCGTATGGTAATTCAACGGCGCGAATTGTAAATAATCAAACTTAATTCGCCGAGGTGGTAGATCTTCGGTCTGCGTAATATGTGCATATAGTACTAATAAAGTAGTAACAACAATACGGCGCGTATCAGATTTCTATGCATATAAATATGACTCGCACGCCACTTACGGACGATAATCGAGGCGTATCCGTAACCGAGGAATGAGCTGGACTGGACTGGAAATAAGAAATTGCAATAATTATCGAAATAATCATTAGGAATACAATGCATGTCTTTACCAGACTATTTAAAGATTCCTTAGCTTATTTCCCTGGGCTTCCCTTATGAAAAAGTAATATATAAATGAAAAATATATTTAAAAATATATAGTAAACATGGGATTATATAAAACTACAAAATTAGACAATTTTTTATATATTTTTCAATATATTTTTCTTCTTGCAGTAATAGTTTTATTTTTCAGTCTTTTATTTTTTATTGTATTTTCATTTACTCTTGTTACACACGGAAACGTATATTTTTCTATCTGTAAATATGACGTAACACATCGTGACGTCTGTATATAATTAGCACTTGCGAGTAATTTAGTAATATTATTGAAATCATAAGTACACGCATTACTTGCAGTTAACCGATGCTCTCCCTAACCCGATACTATCTTCGTAAAGTATTGTAATGCTTTTCTTCTAATTACTCAAGTGTACCAAGCGTACCCTGTATTACCTACATATATGTATACAGTATCCTAGGGTACGAGGCAATTGCGTTAATCACACACGTTCCACCGCACATTACACGGTCCACGCTGAGTTAACCTCCGACAGAAGGATTCACGTTTTTCCTGAACGTGCAAATCTATCAAGCCGAATAATTTGCCTGGAATCTCCTGAGTTGATGCGCAAAAGTAGCAGTAAAATTATTCGTGCAATTAGACGTGCCTTTTGCATTGCCAAACGAGATCGTTGCAATTTATAGGTACACTTAACGTTAAAATAGGACGAGTTAAAGCGCGTTTTCAATCGTACAGTAAACAGTCACGTTGCGAACGCGATCGAAACGATTGGCAGTGGACTATTATTTATCCCAGAACCGGAAGTCGTAGTAGGTTCGAATCTCGGTCGATCGACACGCGCCCACACGCGGGACTGTCACCTAGATAGAAAGACACTGCATTCAATACCTATTATAATTGCACCACAATTATTCTGAGTAAACGGATGCTATGTCGTACGTAGGCGTTGGATACTAGTGACAATTTCCCAATCTCATTTATAAGTTTTTTCGCTCAAAAGTTACGATTTGCAGGATATTCATTGCCTTTGTATACTGTCTATGCGCAGTGAATTTTCGACGTATGTACGTGTAAAAAATTTTTTACTTATAAATTGATTAATTTGATGAAATTGAGTGCGAGTGTGCTAGGGTATGGGATCACATGGATACGAGCACGGAACTCTAAAGTCTGTGGCAGGAGGTTACATTGTAAACAGGGGCATAGTAGAGTATGCCAGTCGTCAGTCTTAACTCCTATAGTCTATGGTTCGTAACACCTACCCACAACCTGTATCCCCATGGCACCCCGAGAATCAGACTCGTCGGCTACTGCACGCATCGTGCCAGCACGCCACGATCAGCTGGAACTCGGTAGTGGCAGTCAGGAAGGTTTCTTCGGGGCACTCCTGACCTAGTGAACAAGACACCTTTGCATGTAGAGGCTCGGTTAGTTCGGTCTGGTCTTGTTAAGCTTGTGCGCTTTAAGAAAAGCTTCCTAACGCGATATACTCGGCTCTGTGAACCGTGACGCGGACGTTGAATATTAGCCGAAGAGACATGGCGATATAACGAAGGAAAGAATAAGGTACCAAAGAAACGGGCAAAGTGTTTTCCTTCTATGAGGATGATCGAGAAGGACTCTGATCTTCTGGTATCCTAGGTTGCGGAACTAATCCAAACTACGCGTATCATGACGGGATCGGTCGGGTATTAAACGCACCATGTGAAGTCACCGGCTGATTGATGACGTTATTAGTCAGTGCACACGTGTCGTTCCGTGAAGACCCGTAGCGCCATTCGGTAAATAACTACGAGCTTTTAGTAAGTAATTAAAAGGCTGTTAGTCCTGGCTGGTGAAAGTCGTAGAAAACAATTGCGAATGGTGGGCATCGCTTCGACGAAAGAACTGGGCGGTCGTCGCGCCTCGCGTCATGGAGGCTTAAGGTTCATTTGTCATTGCGCGACGGTTTTATCAAATTAATTCTCCACGCCGGGGCACCCGTTCTTATCTTCCTGGTAATGTCCTGCGCAGCGGGCGATACTACCGTCGAACGTCGTTCGAATTATTTCTAGACGCGGCTCTTCGGATACTTTAACTATGGCGACTGGCATTGAGGAATCGATACAGTCTGAGTTGACTGCCACAGAGAAAATGACCAATAAGTTACCGAGGCTCTACTATAATTAGAATTATTTTCAAGAGCCCATAGCTTTATGAAGGGATTGTTTTGGGTCCTAGGTCAACTAATTACGTATTAATGTGCGTACCTGTTCGTTGGGACGTATCATGGGGGTTACAATGTCAAGTGGACTAGAGATCTTCATGCAACCCCTCTAATTATACGGGTCAATCGTTCTCACTACGGACAATTAGGTATCAATTGTTAAAGCCCAATGTGGTACCTAGGTGGCATTGTAGGCAAATACAAACATATCGTTTTCATCCCTCTGAACGGCGCTGTGGGGTGCCCGTGTTGAGAGTAACAGAGAGCTCTTTACGGGTACCATAGAAGAGGGGGCACAAGTGGCTCAACATGGCAACCGAATAGGGGAAAACGGATGACTGGTGTCGGTTACACAGACTGGCACTGCGTTTCTCTTCGAGCGACTAAACTACCCTTGCGGTTACCTGACAATACCCACCGCACTGTTCTCCGTTCTGTTCCACTGAATGATATCGCTTGGGACGTCGTATATTTATGTTCAATACGTTCGTCGTTAGAGAAACTACCCCAATTAGGAATAATAACAAAGTTCATTGCTGTACGTTCCTGGAACTAATTGGAGTAACTGCAATTACATTTGCTCGTCTGTATCTATGACTGTGTCTACGCGGGGTGAATAATGATGCATATTAATACAATGAATTTTCTTTTTTTTTGAATTTTACACAAAATAGAATTCATAAGGGAGATAAAATTGGAGAAATTTTTCAAAATATTCTCCAATTTCTAGCACGGGTCTACACGTGAAAAAGTTCCGAGAGTAATTTCAACTGGAGTTTCTGTTAGAACAAAGGCCTGGGAATTAATTAGTAGGCACGTATATATGGCGAGCCCCCCCAGAGGGCGCGGCATATGGT
Organism: Calameuta pallipes; assembly: GCA_030142375.1. Taxonomy (NCBI): domain Eukaryota; kingdom Metazoa; phylum Arthropoda; class Insecta; order Hymenoptera; family Cephidae; genus Calameuta; species Calameuta pallipes. The sequence continues at coordinate 2,204,579 of JARQSW010000349.1, forward strand.
ACGATCACATCATCACATCACCACCACCTGGCCCTCCCTTGGCCAACCTATGGCTAGACACTTGGACAGACAGAGAGCACGAATAAATCGAGGGGGTAGCTCGTAGTTTCTCCCCATTTGGTTTCTCTTACCCTATTCCTGCAGATGATGCTCATGAACCATATACTCCAGTCAGTCATGCTAGGCCGCAGTCAATCTCCTGGGAACCGGTCCTTCCGGGGATTTCGATCTGTCTTACCTGAAATTGAAAAAAATTCCTCGTTCCTATATAAATACATAACCTCTTAGATACGTTCGATAAAATTCACTTCAAGCTGGGAAAAGACGACGCTCGCGTGGCGATGCTCGAAATCATAGGAAACCCTTTTGCATTCATAGGTTATGTTACCACAGGAATAATCGCCTGTGTAGGTAAGTTAGATGCAAGTTGGTAGTACGAGAGTTCTTGATGCGCGAACTTTTAATTGTGCCGCTAGGATGTTCTTTTCTCGGCGCCATGGAGTCCGGACGCCCTTCGTCGGTGAACGACGCCAGCAGCCGGCATCGATGCGAGGAATCTAGGATCGAGCCCGATTAAAGAATCGTCCGGAAGAGAAATAGACGCTGGAAAACATGAAAAGTCCTGCTGGAAAATATACGAGGGGCCCATGTTAATCATCATAAATCTTGAGGTCGCGTATTTTGCGGTTTTTCTATTCATTAGCTGCTAATGAATTCCGCGGTTTGAAAACGCCGCGCTTTATCGGCACGGTCGACGAAGTGGTTACTCGCTCGAGCGCCATGCGACGTTAGATAGATATAGATTTATTATCGCCCTTGGAAAAACACACGGTGCTCTTTGGACAAGGTACATGTGTATATATATATATACACGTATTAAGAACGGGGTGCGTAATACCGTTATTAATTTATCGCGTGGCGATAATTACAACGCAGTGGCTCAAGCACTCGCACTGTGTCTCTCGCTAATATTAATAGTAGCAGCTATACAGGAGTGGCCAGCAGTCAGATTTAACACAGAAGAGAAAACATATATTTAGATAAGAGATTCGTAGCAGTGATAAGGGAGGGGAAAAAATGGTCTTCAGTCTTCTTCTTGCATGCCTGGGAATTCAAATGGGTAACAATGCAGGTTAAACACGGATGCACTGGACGCCCAACAATCACACAGATATCGGCAAAATTATACGTAATGAGGAATAAGTAGGATAATTATACGTACCTATGCAATATGGCCGCCACATGACGTACCAGACAAGTACCTGCTTAGGTACTCGTAGCTTGTACGAGTACTCATCGTGAACTCTGTATTTTACGGTGAAATTAAAATTAATGAGCTTAATTACAATGTGCATCGCTCGTTACACACTAGCCACTGTACTGGACTCCCGACTTGCGTCAGTGACTTATAGCGCTTTCCCGATTCACTTTATAGTACTGATATCGAGTCTTGAAAGTTCAGCTTGCGCATAATATGAAGCGTCTCGACTGATGCTCTGCTGTCCAAGAAGAACGAGAGATTCAATGGAGTAACCGATGGGCGAATATTTATCAAAGCGACAAGAGCGCCGTATCGATTACCGTCCGTATAACAAGAAAGCAAATGACCGGATATCAAGTTAAAGTATGATGATAGTTGATACGCGTAAAATGCAACGAGCCACCGCTAATGTTCCAGGTTGAGCGCGCGTACATTGCTATACCCTATGACTTGACGGTGAGTTACCTAACGGCAAGAACCGCGAGACAAATTATGGAATATATCTGTATGCGAGAGGAGCCAGCAAGAAGATTTGAATCATGGCCGCCAGTAACTCCCCTCTATTTAGTTTTCATTGCCAGCCGTATAATAATGCGAATCAAGTCAGGCACGTTCTAGCCTTCGAAACATATATTATTTTGATTTGGTCCATTTATCGTAACCCCAGTCCGATGTGACTGAAACTTCAGTCTCATCGTGAATTAAGGTTGGGACTGGTCTACCTTGGTTCAGCCTATTTTTTGACTCCACAACTTCCGACTAGGACAGAGTTCGAGACCAGTCTACCTCCGACCTCAATAAACTAGGACCGAGAAAAATTCGATATGATCCATAAATTCGGTTGGTTTATGAGTACTACTGAACCCATTAAAAGTATGATGAGTAGGTTCGGCATAGGTCAAAGTCAGCTTAGTCCCAACTTAAAAGTGAAGGAAACGGAAATTAGTATCTTTTTAAAGCCGTAAGTCTGTTAGAGCACCTATTGCAAGTATTATTCGCCTAAATTTTAAGCTTCTTAGCTTATCTTAAAAAAAAATGAAAAAGTTTAGGTTAAAAAGATTCAGGAAGGAACTTTTGTGAGTTTCAAAATCATAGTTTGATTATCCTTATCGAATGAACGGTCTCGTAATTTTCTCTTGAGCTGCGATTCGCCATTTGGTAAATCCACAGGAGCATCGACGTTTCGCCCAGAGTCCTGCTTTCCCACGAGACCGATCGACTCTGCGGGGCAGCCAAATTCCAGAAAATCTGCCTCTTCGAGTGAGAGAAGGAAAATAAAAGAACGCGTGTCTCGAGTGTCGGCGGACGGTGCGGTATAGTGTGTGCAGGTGTGGTGTTGTGCGGCTATGGTGTATGGTGTGCTATGGCGTGTGATGTGGTGCGGTGCGTACGAGGATCTTGAGGTATTGAAGACCGGACAGGTACTCAGAGATTTTGAACGACCACTGAGCGTAACCCGGCAGCCGCGTTCGGCGGCTCACCTTTCATGCGCCAACCGCGAGTCGCCAAAAACGACGAGACACTCGGCCAGGTCCGCGCCGACATTTATTTTATTTTAAAATGAGCTACCGGGCGCCGTGGTATAGGTCCCTGTATTCAAAGCTACAGACATACCCAAAAATCTCATCGCCAGCGACACTTTCAAATGAGACGGCCCAGTGAACCGACCTTGAAGAATTTCCAGGTTTCTCCTGATATCGCTTCGATCATCGTTACCCTTCGTCGTATTTCTAGCGATAAGAGAGAATTTTCAAAATTCCAAAATGCAACGCGCTATATGCGGCCCTATTAATTCTTATCGATAATGTATTTATTTAATCATGCGTATATGGGATTCTATAATGCAAAGTATGAGTCAATGCTCGTACAATTATCTTTGTCAACAAATAAAACGATAAGAGCTGTCCACTGCAGGTGATTAATTGCTCGCAGTAACATTAGTCCGTGAAACACGAATTTCTTTGGTGCAAAAACATATGCATTGCCTCGAGGGACACTTCGGAGTGACAGGAGCGAGGTGGAGATAAGACGAAAAAAAAAAGTATGAAAAAGTTGGACGTATGTCATACAAAACGGGTTAAAGTGGCTATCAAAGTTTCAATTTCCATTGCTTTTTCGGCTTTGGGTTCAAGTTAACGCCCGTCGTATTTCACGCATGGAAATCGAAACAGGCGTGTAAAATGATTAGCAGTATAAATCTATCGTATAATACAAGTAAAACCTACCTCTGCTAGGCTACACCTGGTGTATCTCACAGAGAGTATCAGTCTGGCAGAGGGTCGATTCTCCTCTCCTTATTTTCTTCTCTTTCCTTCGAAAAAGCACAGCTGTGAATTTTCTAGCTGATCCGTACGACTATTATTTTCCAAACGGTCAAACGGAGCCTAAAGCAAAATCGTATAGGTAACCATGTAAAAAGAAAACAGGTACGTGTTATTCTCTATGGCTATGCACGGATTAACCATCACTGCTCTCTATGGAGTATAGACGGTTACAGGGACGTCTCGAACGTAGATCTTTGAAGGAGACTATATTCCATGAAAAGTGATCACGGTCGTTCGTATCCTGCTGGGCCAACCCTCGTGTTAGCTAGAGGCCTTCATTAAACTGACACTGATGGTGAATTGGTGGCACGAATCATATAATTTCCTTCGGGCTTTTTAATTTGGCACATCGAGAGCCAGTCTTCTTCGCATTTCTCTTCATTCTCGTCCTCTGGCTGCCAGCGCGTATTCACTGACCAACTACTTACGGCAGCGACTCTCCAAAGATGCTGCGAAGTCGGTAGTACGTAAATACTTGTAGGGATACTAAAATTTATGATTTTGAAATCTATCATTTTAATATGCTATCCATTTATGGGAGAATTTATGGATTTGTTTTTTTTTTCTTTTTGAAAATACATTTTTCTTCCATTTGATACGCAGGTCAGTGAATTGCTCCAAGGGTGACTCACGAGATGTATTATATCATATGGGGACGGGTTCATCCCTTTATTCCTCCCCCTATCATAAATATCACCTGGTGGTGCTAACTGACATTTGGTGTCAATGCTCAGTTCCGAAAGCCAACGGGCTTTCGAATCTAATGCAGCTGCAACATTCGGTGAACGATGACTCTTCCATCCAAGTGTATTAATTACGCGTTCACTCTCGGCATCAGGCAACAATCGTTGTCTAAGAAAGGGTGAATCATCCCTTTACTCGGCACGAAGAATCGCTGCGAAATTAAGAAAACGAAGAGAAGGAATATTCCCGCGAAGGGTGGTCCGATGAAAAGTGAAATATTATAATATTTACGAAGAACGAGTTGCATTAATAAAGAAAAGATACATGTTAATTCCACCTAAAAGAAAAGCACTCTGTAGAATAAAGGGGAAGAACAAAAAAGTGGCAGAGAGTTCGAATAGAAGTGAAAAAAAGTCCACGGCTAAGCACTGCGACAGTGCAATCGCTACATATGCATGAGCGACGCATATCTGCAGGCTTTTTAAATTGCCAACTTGAAGCCGGGATAAAACCCAAGGAAGGAGTTATGATAAAATAGCTTAATAGGCTCCTGAAACTTATCATCGCGTAAAATGCTGCATTTTTTATGGAAATGGGAAGCTCGCCGCGGCGGGCAGGACTGCCAAGTCTGGGAAAGAAGGGGTGAACCGGCAAGCGAATAAAAAGGGGAGCTTGTATATATGAGAAAACATGGTTTGTGTATATGCTAATGTCGGCGTCCTGATTGGGGACGATAAACAAAGCAATTATTCCGAAAGGCTGGGATATACCCCAGTAGAGCGGCACTGCGATACCGCCGCCATACGAATTTACCCACCAAGCAGCAGCGACTGTACAAAACCGCTTATTCCGCAACGACCGTTCATTATGAAACTGGCCTAAAATACAACGCGATATTTACGAAATTAACGTGAAACACGTTTGGACCTAACGTCTCGTTATACTTTTGCTTTCGTTTATCGAGGTCAGCGAACGACACCCAGGAGTTGTCACTGTGGATTCCATTTTCTCTCCGACGCGATAACGTTACTTCGTCACGTGATGCATCTTTTGATACGCATGACGATAATGCACTTCGACGTAGATATTTCGTAATTCCGGCTCTAATCAACATTAGCAGAAACGTATTCGTACCACGAAATCATTTAATGCCCTTAATGAAATGCGTTGGTAATTACAGTGTAGACCAGGAGTCATTCATATAACATGAGCGTTCCGACTGGTCATAGTGTGTGGTGATGTATGCCGCCAGAGTCTCTAGATTGAAACACATGTCGTGAATTTCTAAGCGTGTTGTGAACTTCACTTTTCTTTTAGTATGACAACACCGTCAACACCCTGCAAATGAGTTTGTTCAATCGGAAATAGCACATAGCTATAGTGTAGTAACGGTGGTTCACTGTAGAGTCTATACACAACGGTATAATACTATAGTCCATATACGGTGTATCATTTTGAAAATGATATGTTGATCTGACGTAAAATTAGCGACACTGGAGGAATACTGTCAAGCATTCTCCCAGTGCCTCTGATACGTAGCTATATATATGTATATATGTATTGACTGAGCGTATATATAGACAGAAAAGGAGCGTAAGAGGTATCATTAATTTCAATCGAAATTACCAATCGATCGGGTCGGCGTTAAGTCGAAGGAACGTAATGGCTCCGACTCGCCTTAATCCTACACAGGGATTTATGGATTTCGTCAGGTCATAAGCAGCACGAACCGCTGGTTAAAAATGCATTCGACCCCTGTCATTGGGCCCATATTTCTCTGGAATTCCCCTTTCCAGCGTACACGGTTGGCACGTGGCACCACGTGCTCGTTGGTCGCCTTTACGCTGGTCACGTAATTTACAATTTCCTAGAAGTGTATCTTTTCTACAAGCACGCACTATACTAAAATCTGTACGTGTGCTTTACACGCGCACGCGCGTTTACAGGTGTACCGCCTTACACAATGAAAATTGAGCCAACATAAAAGATATACGAGATATCGAACTTGGACGTAGGCAGATACCGCTTTTATGTCCAACGGTGTAAGTAAATCGTAACTGCGATAATCGACCAACCCTCAAGTTTAGGTCGATCTAGCCCAACCTCGCGCAAGGATGGAAATGAGCGACAAGGATGGAAATGAGCGACAAGGGCCAGTTAATTAAAAGTATTTACGTGTATAAAATCTGTAGAAAGAATCACTGGTCAAGATCCGAGGAGGATGACAGTCGAAGCTTTTGTTATTGTTACCGCGTACAATATCGATTTTAGGGCGAAGCCCATTCCAGAAGTTTACGATTAGAGAACAATTGACTGGCGGAGTTAAGTTGGTACCCGTGGGGTTGGGCTGAAGTTTCTCGGTGGCAGACTTTATCGATCTCTCATGGCCTCCAGCCACTATTGGGTTGGTACCTTCTTCCTTGTGAACCTGAGTCGAGGAACCTTCTACAGGCGGGAACGTTCGTTTCCCTTAGCCTTGAGTCACTTCCGCCTCGTGTATAATACATCAAACTGAATCTAGAAAGTATCTGAAGTGGCTAATTAAAAATATTCTTTGTACCTGTACGGTCAATGAGGGTCTGCTTATCATATTTATATTTTCGAATTAACAATTGACGCGTTTGTTCTGCACGTGGAGCATTGCTCCCGGGAATCGATAACTCACTACCCCTTCGAGTTCTTCGCTCTGGATGGAAAAGTAATGCCTAGAAAAATTCACACCGATATGCAACGGAATTTTTATTTTCAGGGTCGGATTGTACGATTCGTGGAATTCTTCGTGACGCGATGAATCTTTTTTACGTTTTTTTTTCTCTCTCTCCTTTTTATCGTCCTACGCTTTGTCTTTATCTTTTTCTTTATGCGTATCGTGAGATCCGGGAACGCGATTGAGTCGAAACTCTTTCTAACTTATATCGGTCGTTCGAGTCACTTCAGAATTATGATGTAATTAGTCGAATATCTGGGATAACTGAGATTCTGAGAAAAGTTGGATTAAACTAATGTCGTACCAAGAAAAGACGCCCAGACGTTCGTTGTACGACATTCCATAATGTTTTCGTGGGAATTAAAAGAAGTAACAATAGCATAGCCTATACAATATCAACTGTGCGACGGATATTCTTTGAGAATAGAAAATCAACAGGAAGTAACCCTCAGAGCGAGTTACGCATCCCATAAAATTGCGTAAATCCCGAACAACGTACAACGGAATTTCTGATATGAATAAAAATTACTGAAGCTTTCTTGAGAAGCGCGCGGAAAATCGATACATCAGGGGAGTCGGGGAATACGATTACACGAGTGACTCAGGCGGTTTCCGGTGGGCGCCATGATGGATTTAAGTACTTCCGGTCAACGGCGCGTGCGCATGCTGTCCTAGCAGGGATTATCGGGCTGTTTCGCCCGAAATCTCGCCGATCTCGATGTAATTGCGATATTCGAGAGGAATGGCCGACCCTACAGTAAAGGTGGAGTTATCTGCATAATGACGGGTCTGACTAGGGCACGCGTTAATGCCCTCATTTATTTAAGGTAATTACCTTACGAAGTCTTTGGAATTGCCTAATTCTCTGACGTGTTTATAATTTTGATAACAGAAAAAAAAATGAGTCTGCCTCCATCAACTTCTTTCCCCTCGCATCGAGTTTACCAATGTAGTCCAGTCGACTGTGGATCGTCCAAAGTAAAAAATTTTATATTCTTTAATTACAGCCTCGAAGAATGGCGGTACGAAGAAATTCTTAAATGTATAATAATAATAATAACGGTATAATGGTACATCCAACTCGTATATCCTTTGGCACGATCAAAAGTCAGTATCTGAGAAAGGATACTGGTTCAGTTTGAAGTAGAGATCCTCCAGTCCTCAGTCCTTACTTCATAGTAATCTCTGATCTGGGGAGAAAAAATCTTGATGCACGGTGTTTTCACTCTCGGCGAATCTAACACCGCTAATCCCATACTAGGGATGCTGCAATAACGCATATGAGCGAACATAAGCCTCCCATAACCCAAGCGCGTTCTATCGTTGGCAGACGTGTGGCGAGAGGCGATGGCGACGGCGATGGCGATGGCTTCGGGGTGGTCCAACGAGGAACGCGATGTTACCTTACACCTTCCTTTCCAACGATATACGCACCACCAATACGCATCAACTGCGTGCGCGACGTCGTAAATACGCGAGCAAAGACATAGGAGCTCGTTATTATGATGCTAATGGCGCGCATGCGAATTCTACAGTGTGGACAAAATTCATGGCACTTCGTGGCAAAGCCAAGAGATATGTGGATTTTCTACCGATCCCAATGTACATCGGAGTCAGGGTTATCCGACTATCTCGTCCTGCCACACCACTGTAAGAAGATTTAATTCGCACGGTCTTCATTTTTCAATGACCATCGTATTATAGGAGAGAAATTATTCAAAATCAAAAAAATTTTCTATTTAAGATTCTCACATATGTATATATGTATATATGAAGCATTTACAGAGAATTGGACAGTATTCGATCAACTGTTTATCTTGTAAGGGGGATCGTACCTTTCACGTCGGATTTCGCGCTTTGAAAGAGATTTACGAATTAAAGGACTCGGAGCGTTACTTAACGAAACCGAACACCACACGACGTATTCGACACCGGATACCATAAGTGGATTACGTATAGGCGCGCCCATTGCAATGCCAAGTGATTGACTCCAATCGAAACTCGGCTTGCGTTCCGATCAAATCAAACTAAGTCAAGAGAATAAAATATTTTGATTAAATTTTGGAAAATGCTACCTGAAGCATATAAATTATAGGTATAACTTGCCCGATAAATTGCTCTATACGAAATTTAATAGAAAAATATATAAAAATTCGTTAAAATGATCGCAGCTGTAAATTGGCGACACAGTTAATATTGACGTGGTATACTAGAAAAATGGCAAAGCATAAATCAGAGAGTTTGTTTAAATTTAATGAAACGTCGCTCGTTTCTCAAAATAAATTATTGCCAACAATTTGCAGTAAATCAGCCGGCAATGCTTTAGCTAGGTATCTTGCGCACATGGTGATATTTAATTAGGTCGGTTCGCAGCTTTGCAATTTTCCAATACGATACTTTCGAGGTAAGATAAAAATTTCAAATAGGCTGGTACTGGTAGTTTCAAAATTGACGTTACTCAAGTATTTCGTAGATGTGGGTTACTCGTTAATGTTGGAACAGAGCACTGGGTCTCTTAGGAGCATTTCGACCCAAGTCCAGTCGCTGCTTAATAAAGCCATGATATAGTTTATACCCCCTCGTAAATAACAATTAGCTCATGCGCGGTAAAAATGGCGCTCGTTTGTTATTTATCGTTGCTCCCCGGTGGTAACTAACAAACTAACTGCGAGATTAATAGCGGAGGACGGCCGCTGTATAAACTTGTGAAATAATGATTACATTGGCCGAAGGCATATGTGACTCGATTTGTACACGCTTTGAGCAACCTTATAAAGAAATCAACTCACTAGATACTTTATCCGACTTGATGTCTCGTTAAGAAATGCTTGGACAGTACCCAGCATCAGATCTACAGTATTAAAGAATAGAGAGGGAGGGAACCCTCTGAATCTTCCATATTGGTATATGCTCTCAAGCGCGTCTCGTTAGTCTTGCTATGGTGGCAAAGGAAAAAAAAAAAGAAAAAAAAAGAAAAAAAGAAAAAGAAAATTCATCCATAGGATCAAGACGACAAAATAAGCTCCGTTCTCGTGAGCCTCGAGGAAATGGAAAACACACAGGGGCGACAAATGACCACAATAATATATTCCCACCTTCCGTATTTTGTCAAGCTCGTTTGGCCGCACGGTCGTCACGACATTTTGGTTTGCTGAAAAATTACGACGATTCATTCTAGTTAGATCCGGAGAAAAGGGAAGAAGGTTCATCCTATACACTAGCAAGATGTCCCCATAAATGTTCAACTTCCCGCAGCAGCAGCAACAGTGCGTGGTCACCGTCAATGACCCATGACCCCCCAATACCAGGAGATTAAATCAATTTTCAGGATTATTATTACGCAGAAGCCACCCCCTATTTCTAGTATCGTTCGATTCCACGTCAATTACGTAAAAAAACATCTCGTATTTACTTTACAATCGGTCCTCGAGATCCACGTGGTTTTTGACAGTTCGCAAAAAGTAAACAATCCTTAACAAATCACACGTGGCTTTTCACAAAGTTACGAAGATACGTGATAGAGTATACAAATATAATATATTTCATGTAAACTCCATACACGTGCGTTCTCTGTAAGAATAATTGTGTGCGGATCCACGTCTAATTTTCTGTGAATTGCATTTTTGGCGAACTGTCAAAAACTTACATTGAACTCCCGAACTGACTATAGTAAGTTTTTACTATAGTTATTACTATAACGCCACTCCTCTATTGTTCAACGTAATACCGCCCTTATGTATACGAAAGAAAACACGATCCCCTTTTCAGCGTGCGAATCAATCGGATTAAGGGTTGCAATTAGTCCAAGCTACGTACATACCGAGTGAGGACTAATGCAACGGTAGGGTGTTTCCGCGAGTGAAGTCACGCAAAGGTCCCAAGAGGGCCGTATCTTCTATAGCCAACCATTCAACCTCGCTCGAATATGCCACATATCATGCGGACCTTGACTGCAACTGGGCAACCCTCACAACCAGTAGAAACTCCTGGTTGGTAGTCAGCCGGTACTGCAGACCCTCCGATTCCAGCGCAACAGACAATGAAAACCCCCACGAGTGAATTGGGACTCTACGCACGGCCGTCAAGCTTCTGATTTTATCGAATTTAATTAGCGGATGAACTGCAGCCACGGGTAATGTACAGCTTGCTGTGCGGGACGAGCGAGAAATTATATTGCCAGGCTATCGCAATACGTTGTGTACTACTCACTTGGCATTACAATAAGTACAATTGCGAACGCGTCTATGTACGATAACGAATACTTTACGGGAGCAGTTAGTCGTCTATAGAGAAGAGACAATGGGGCTAAATAAATTGGCCGACTGGACAAGTATATCATTAGGAGTGTAAAATCCAAAATTATATATATATATATATATATATATTACATAATAATAATAATACGAATATGTATGCTCTTGAGCGACGCACAGCACGATGCGTATTATTATTGGTCCTTGCGGTTGCAGTTTCACATTTATATTGGCTATAATGAAATTAAGCTAGAACAAGGGGATCCATGGTACCAAGATGTTACGCAGTTTAAGTGGTTCCAGTCTAGAAGTGGTACAAGCAAAGTACATTACTCGGTCGACGCTTCGAGGAAAAAGTGTTCGCATCAAGTGTTGACTTATGGCGAAGAGTCCTACTTGCATTTTGCGGCGAATTTCAAGTGGCCGCATCTTCAGGAATTACGGCTGCCGCACTTATTTCCTCCACTTAGTGAGAACGAGTGCTTCTCTTACTTTTCTCTTATTTCTTAATACGTACGTAAGACGGACGTGTATTTATTATTCCCTTAATGGATACCAAGACACCGATAACGATCTAACGCAGCCCGTAATTGATTTTTCAATGATGTAGATTAAGATTCTCAGCACATTGTCCTCGAGCGCACTATGTCCAGATCGTGAACTCCCCGAAATACATCCTCCTCGCCTTGGCTATTATCCTGGGTGAGCATAACCTGTGCTGAGGTTATGTTAGCATTCGTGGTCCTTTTGGTCACGCGACTCGTGGCATATTGTAGGCTCGTTGTTACGTAAAGCCTAACACGAGTTTCGCACAGGGATCTTAACGACCTCTGTGCACATAACGTAGCCGCGCAGTACTCTACGATCGACCCCCCAGCAATTTGGAAATATGAGAATTTTTTGTTACAAGAATCTTTTTTCTCACTCCCAAGAATTTTCGAAAGGAGTATAACAAAAGATAAAAGTCTTTCTACGAGACACATTTACGACACTATGTATATCGAATTTATATGACTGTGAAGACTAGAAATTATGACGGATACAAATTGCTTTGGAATACAGTCGATTTGTCGGGGATACACTCTGATACAGGATGTATCAGACCAGGAAGACCACACTGCGATTGCTAATGGAAACGCAGATTAATCTTGTGAATTTAATGTCGCCACAAGTAAGTCTAAATTCGTTCCGCGTTTCGCAGTTTACGTTATGTCCGAGTCCCCGGCTTTCCTCTCGTAGAGGCCGAAAATTTAATTTGGTTATGAAACTCATTAGGTAATGCAGAAAACCCACACAGAGCTCATGATAAATGACAGTGTCGTGTCGCGGGGCAGTATGCTTGGCTGTTCGCTCGACAGCTGGGCTCAGGTAGAGCCTAGAGGTAGATACCCTTACACAGGAATGTTAATATAATTTGTTCTCTTTCCTATACATGAATACACGCGGCCACAACCCTGACTAATTTTACACTTCTTTTTTTTTACTCATTGCGCCTACCCTGGAATCTATCATAAAGCTTTTCACGATTTTCCATACAATAAAATTTTTCTTATTGAATTAATGTATCAGATATATATTTTATTATACCGTGTGTACTACCTGGTACAAATTTTAATATTCCAGTGTTTCTATAGCCATTAGAGTAATCCATGAGTCATAGACGAAAGGTTATAAATGCAGAGATCCATCATCGTCAAGCCGCGTACACAGTATGCGAAAATTTCTTTTATTGCATAGCTACTAAATAGTTCTGATTTCTTTGCCGCTTATAAAGATGTTACAGCATTTTCTTTTCTATTTTATTTCACTCGAACAATCCGACTCTGTCAGTCTATACACACGAGTATTTAACCGCGAGTACAGATAGAAAGATATGTTATGGCAATTTTATTCATTTCAATTATTACCAGGAAACTAATGATCCGTCTAATCGCAGGAGAATATTTTATACGGCCAAGCATAGTACGTTAACTGGAATTTGATAGACGCTAAAGATAGATTCTTTAGATCCGTTTTTTTATCTTGGGGACGTAAATTTTTTTGCCGAATGTTCCTAGAACGATGGGACTTTATGATCGGTGGTAATTACTGATAATGCTGTAATGACCTTTGATATTTTATACCGTCTTCCACGTAGAACAGTGCAGTGCTACGCTCTAAATCGAGGGTCTGGGATGAATCAAGGAACGTTGAGTCTCAACGAGTTCGTGAAGGCTGATGATGTATACAAATACACATAGAGAAGTATCTACAGTCTCCACTTTTCAGCCATAAAGTCATTATTTTTTTATAACGGGCAATCCAGTCCTACGAGTCGAACCTTTTTACGCTGCTGAATGAGAAAAAAAAAGAAATAGGTCAAAAATCCCCTAGGTGCAGTTTCAAGTCGTAAGTCAGATACCAATGTACATTAGTACTGCATTACGTCAATACGTACTGACCAATACACATATATCGAAAAATGCCTAACGTAATGCCCCATGAATATTTCATAGATTATATCAGCCCATTTCTCAGTAGTTACTTACATATCAAAGGACATGAAGCCTAACGCCACAAGATCCTACTATCAAATTAGCATAGACAGCTAATACCCACTTAAGGAATACAACAAGAAAAAACTGGAAATCCAAGCAGACCTCAGTGGCGACCCTTCGTAAAAGGCTTTCGCGTTTGACAGTGCCGTATAAGAGATCATAAAGTCAAGGGGTGAATTAACAAAATGAAATTTTATATTTGGGCCAGTAAAGCGTGTCGCGTATATAGCCAACACCGGGTATACATACAATACATATATATCGCGAGCAACGGTCAAGCATAGCGAGAATGGCGTCGGCAGTCGGTAGTCGGCGTCGGAACCGTCTCAAATATTCAAATAGTAGCGAGGCAAAAGGAAATTTCCACATATACATGGTTTATTAGAGTACTTGTCTAAGGATAACAGACTCGCGGCAGAGGGTCCGCTTCGTTGCGTAATGAGAGATTTTATCGCGGTTACAGGGATAGGGCGGGGCTGCCTCACTCATGCATTATCACCCCACTTCTCGCTGACGGATTACTTTATACAGTGCCCACTGCTGTACGTACGTACTTACGTACGTAGTTACCATACATGTTTCGGAATCGAGCGCGAAAGATTACTCGTGGAATTACTTCTTTCCTTCGTGGTCTACGAGTAGCCGACCGTTAAAAACCCTTGGCCTGCTTGCTGTATCGAATGTCCGGCCGTGCATTACACCGCCTCGTACACTGCGCAGCGAGAGTCTCGCCCTACGTATCACGGACACCTTTGGAATTGCCCCATTACCACGTGAAATATACAAATTGGGGTCCAATTTATTTGCAAAAACATTTTTCATTCTGAAAAGCCAGAAGCATGAGATTCGCGAAGGATAACGTATGGGTTATTTTGCTTTATGAATTTTTTTAAGTCATTTTTAAAGCGCGATAGATCCTTCTGACGTGGCTAGTCCAATTTGTACGAGGTCGATCGAAAGGTTATTAAGAAATGCATATAGGCCCTATCGTGAGATCCTCGATGTCGATAACCAATGAAATTAGTACCTGCCCCATGCCGCTTACCGACGAAGTCCCGACGAAGCTGTATTTCCCCTATTAATTTCCACGGAATCAGATCACTGCCAATGACAGAGCTCCGAGCCAGACTTGGGGCGAACGTAATATTGGCAAATTGCCCTTGCGCCGGCACCCCCATCCGCTGCAAGTGCACTTGGAATCAGCCGCCATCTTCTGCCATAACCCGCCATCGTCTGTAATCATACTGCCGTCTAGGCATATGCTTACTGCATTAGCATAGTCGGAGTATAAAGTATTTCGAGAGTGCCTATACATATATATTGGTCTATTTGAATGAAATTTAGTCGATGCATTCGAAAATTGTTATCGATCACGTAATACTTTTTTACACGATAACACCAGTGTCACAGGATCTGCCCGAAGTCGGCGCGGTCCATTATCAATTATATAGCCATGTAAAAAACGTATATTATTATTTTTTTCACGAAGTTGCGCCACTTTAATGTCCTTGTCTTGGATAACTCGAAGAGTGGTACCCTTAATCGCGTTTCATTGGTTTCAGAAAGAATGTCGAAACTGTTTTACGAAGCAGGAGCAACAATGGCAATGCCCGAGAACGTTCTGGATACTTTGAGGAACACGGAGAAAGGCTCCCCTCTATAATCTTGCGTCGTTTATATAAATGCGTTCCTTAACGGGCCTCCCTAATGTTACTGCTATCTAAAGCGGTGCGGCACAATTGCGCTTTTTCTTCTAAATTACGTTGGCCACGCTTTCTTTCTCGAGATTTCAGACGTTAGCAGAGGAGAACTGTGGGGTATGCCGTTGCTGGTACCAACGGATACGCCATAATCTTACTGTGCACGGATTTTACGAATGCTACTATACACAGCATACCAAACATTCTAGCCTTCACCTTTATGCCTGAGAAACGGTCGGGCGCCTCCGATATCTCCGGCTACAATTTGTTCCCGAATATATTACGAAATCAGATATTTTGCGAATACCCCTTTCGAAGTAATCGTTAAAAATGTACCAAGAGACATAGAAAGCATAGCCAGTGTCAAAGAGCTATACACGGTGTGCAAAATATTCAATTGTTTCTGTCAGCACAATTTACTATGTACAATCGCAACAATCGCAATGTACAATTCAAAGCACTAGAAAAAGTAACCGGCTGACCTGACGAAATGCAGTTTGTTGGGCTTATCGTTCTAGCTATTCGTTTCTGCGACACAATCGGCCTCTCGAGCCGCCGGTCTAGAAGGAACGAGTATATTAGAGCTCTAATCTACACACCTCACGTTCAATCTTTAATATTCACTTCCTATGCTGGCTCGAGCTGCACCTTAGCCAGTGCACTTCTGACTCAGCAAGTGGACGATGTCCGTTAAGGTCGTTCAGAGAATCGCGAGATCAACGCCGTAGGTACATTGTATGTATATACGTAGGTAGAAGTATCCCGAGGGAAAAACGGTACCGATTAAACAGCTTGAAATTCGCGTCGATATAACAAGTCCAGGGCACACGTAAAATACAAATACATCCCTATATATAATACCTATATAAGTATACCTATATAGCACTTTTGGTAGCGCTTATCCTGTAATGGCTATAATTCCCGGGTTAAACTCCCTCACGTAAATGAAAATTGTTTCGTGTCCCCGATCGACGGGCACCTGGTCTGTCTGAATAGGACGTTTGACTGACAATCCATTAATTAATGATCGATTGTGTAACCACAAGATAATCACTTAGTTAACCATTCACTTAGATCGTTTTGAGCAGCCGACCAACGGAGCCGATGGGCGCGTAAAGCACGAGTCATCCCATAAAGGAAGGAAGGAAGGGCTTCGGTTTATAGCGAAACTGCGCAGTCATTATTTGTACTCGGCCGATGTCTATATAAACGATAAGTAATGGTTAAATAATGAAGTACGTATATATACACTCGTTTGGCGCAGCTCCATCCCGGAGATGAAATCCCCTGGAATCTCTTTCTTCCTTAATGCTCTTAATAAGATACCGTGCCTATGCCAAGAGCAGACATTCCCCAAGATAAGAAGGTCTACCGTCCTGACAGTTATACGGGATTACTCAATATCGAAGTACAACCTGAAGATGGTTCTGCCATATTAATAAAATATACTCGCCAACTTCAGACGATACGTCAGTCCCGAAAAACTAGTGCCTATAAAATAAATAATCACCAAAATAACTTCAGCCTCGTGTCTACTGTAGCTGCCTGACTGGATTGGTTCGTTATAGAAGACTAAGGAGAAAGAAAAAATAATGTATAGATGAAGAGATAAGGCTGAGTACACATAGCCAAGACACGTGCCAAGAAGTTCACATTGTTCACAGGCACGCCACAACCCCTCTTATTCATCCTATTGGTCTTTGTCTTGTTTTCATCGCGTTACACCTCCCACGTTCGTTCATCTCGCATACGTCCCTCCAACCGGAAATGGAATTCGATACAAAATATCCGATTAGCACGATTAGGCCCACCCCAATAATTTCACTTCAATAGCGACCCAGTCTTACCTCGGACGAAAATAAATTCAAATATCAAAAACTGTTAGACCCCCATACTCAACCTCGTCGTTACCCACGTGTAAATACCCTAATCATTTCTAAACTTGACCCCTTTCAGTCCTCCCACACTTCGCTCTGCCGACCTTCGAGTTATAATTCCCACAAGAATCCGACCGTACCTACCCCATTTTTCGGGAAACATTAGTCACGGATATCAAGTCAGGAGCTCATTGCCAGAAAGCTGATCAGCATCCATCCGTAAAGAGAACCCAGTAGAGTCATCCAGTCTTTACCCCAATGACGATGGTACATACGTTCGTATATCCTGTTTGACGGCGATGATGGCCCGAAGGGTCGCGTGGCACACGCGTGCTCCTCGGCATTGCGTGCGACTCTTTACGAGCGCGAGCGTCGACGTGCTGCCCATCCTCGCACACGCATGGATACACTTCGACGCTAAGTACTTCGTACGAAACCACGAACGCTCGTGTACGCATTCGCATTGAGAGCCTTGCTAATTACCAAAAGCAATCATTAATATATATATATATATATATATATAACTCTGGACTGTATCTAGCGAGATCAATGACGCTGATTTAATGTATAAAAGCGTATCCATAATATTTGACCTTTGACATTGCGATCTGACTGTTTCTTCATATCAACGATAACGACATCGATGAAGATCGTTAAGAAATCCACGCATTAAATTCGACCGGATGCATGTGACATTTACCTTTTAGACCCCTATAATATTCTCCTGATCTGTAACAGTTTCGTACACCTGCCTTCGACCTGTTTAATATGCATGGCGTAATTAGAACATACGGGACCACTGGGGCTACTAAATAATAAACCAGTCAGTTTTAAGTTGTCCCGGTTTCTCGAAAGATCCTTCAGCTTGTACCCCAGTTTAAGAACAAAGGATTTCACTGGACTGTTGTATAAAGATACAATCATAGGCGTGGATTCGAATATCCATATAATAAATATACCCAGCAAATTGTCTGGTTTACCATGCGGTTAGACTCATACAACCGTTACGATAAATACACGTTTGTATTCTTTGCCCACTAGGAAAGTTATAGTCAATTCGGCTCGAAGATCGCGAGTTATGAAATAAAATGTTACTACTTTTTTCGTTTGTTGTAAAACCGCCCATCGATTTTCAACTGCTTCCTCGATAATCTTGTACCACCCTGATATCAGAGAACTAATGGCTTTCTTATTCGACTTTTTCCTTCCCCCCCCATAGAGCTTTTAAACCACCGCTGAGAATCCCTTGTAAATATTATGTAAGGGTGGCTGTCATAAATTGTTTCATAGCTCGGACTCCTGCGATAAGAAACCAACTCAGTCCGGTTAATATCTGAACGCAAAGAAATCATAAAATTGATTGTGATTACAGCCGTTATAGGAGCACGGGCACAGACCGTATAGCTCTACTGTAATATACCCAGAGCATATGCAACCTATATATCTATTGTATACTACATATGTGTAATATACTGTAACTCGTAAACCTTGCGTATCCCCCTTGAATCGCCAGGACGATTTGCTCCTGCAAGAAAATAGTGTGTATATATCGACACGGGATTTTCGCGTGTGCAAAAAAAAGAGTATAGTACTAATTTATATTTGATTGTATACCCACCGTGTTACGCGTAAGCTTTTATTTGCTACTGTTATTCCTGAAAAGAGGACGGTGACTCAAGATACCTTTATCCGGATTCTGTTACAGTGGTAATGCACAAGGATAAGGAGGAGAATTCACATCACGACTCGCATTATCGGGCGAGAGAATTGGCAGCACTGGCTGCCTACGATCACCATCATCTCGACGGCGAAATGTTCCTACAGGTGAGTCAATGAAAGATTTCGAAAATTACTAAGGTGTATTTAATATAAGATACACGGTTGATATATCGGTGAAGAAAAAAATTGTATCACAATTAACAACAGGAATGATAAGAAGCTCACAATCAGACATAGTCCACTCATTCGTAAGAACGGTTTCAATATTCGCGCTAGCAAGGTGATTCGGCAGGTCGAGAAGCTATACGTTGGCAAGTCGATCAATTTGTTTCATCGTAACAGGCTGATCGGTACTGGTCTACTCCATCTATCTCTGACCCAATCTCCCTACCATCACTGCGTATTCTCATTGATCGATGGACATTCGAATGGTTGGATGGATGGATCGGAACAAGAATCGGACACTTGATGAAGCGTCTCTTGTCTATCCAACAGTGCGCGGGACTTCCCCTAACTATGAACGAGGCAGCTATGATTGGATCGGTTCGTCATGTAAGCGATCCGATTGGCCGTCAAAAGGGGATAGCCTGGACCGATAGCGATCAACTAGCGAAGCCTGGTACGAATGAGCTGTCAGCGGCTCAGTAGGGAATCTATACCGTTGCGTAAGGGTGGTGGTGGTGTTGGCTTGGTTAAACGGCCGATAATTGAGATTCCCACTGACTCCACGATTGATTGATTCGTTACACTTTGAACCGCGCTGTCTATCGATTCTTATGCCGATAAAGGGATTTTCGAATGGCTCTAGAAAATTTGGCTATGCATTTAAATTGACGTCATTATATTATTTGTTTAATCGTTACGTGTACTTTAAATGAGTGACTGTGGAGCATCGCGTGGACACGCGTAATCAATGTCCTTCGTTAATTTCTTAATTACTCTTGTAGCAGTTCCTGTAGTGAATTTATTAGAATACGCCGGAGCGTGAGTACAGATACGCGGCACGCGGCGTCCGCGCCGCCGCGGAAAGCCTGGTAAAATTAAATCATCCCGAGAGAGATATCGAGATGATGAACCGGCTATGAACCGAAGCGTACAAGGTGTCTATTCGTCCAAAGTATGGAAGGGTACGCCGATTAATGGCGCTGCATCATGCGATGCTATTACACTCTCGTAGCTGCGTTTTAGGTGCATACACGTCTTACATATAATCCTGATGAAGCAGACGCAAACCAGGATCGAACCCTGCCGGCATCTATAGCACGCCGTTATTAATTATTGGTTCGTTAATTACCTTGCCTTATGAATCCCCGTAAGCGAAGCTTCATTCTCGGCACGAAACTTTGACGACTTTATCAACGGCACTCTTTCTTGCCTCTTAAACGCATCCATATTTCTATATAGATTCTAGCAAGATACCTGTGCCACCGTCAAAGTATTTCAAAAGACAGACAGGTGTCCCCGTACCGTGGAGAACATAAAAGGATCCATTTTCCAATTCGTATCGCCCGGTATAATTGGGGAGAATATAAAAATATGATTGCAACGACTAATTTTGACGGTACCCAAATTGCCCTGGTGGTAGGTGGCCGTCTTGTCGTAAAGCAGATTTACTATGAGCGTCCGTAAGGTTTATGGGGGATCGCAAGATGCACGTGGACTTCGACGGGGTCCGGGAGTTGTAGATGTATTGGGAGAGATGTGAAGTTTGCTGCAGGGAACGCAAATTATTTATACTCAGAATCGAAGCGAGCTGAACTCCGACTCGAAGCGACCCTTGATTTCCATAAATCAATAGGCAGAGGCACATTCGGCTTCTACCCGAGGTCGTTACCGACAGTCTTTGGATGCTTGATGGATTGCCTTATATGCATATAGATGCTGGGACACTATACCAAATATGTATTACAGGTTCGCCAGTTTTGTCGCTATCTGCACAAGAATCGACAATAAGACACTTTTACGGGTCCTGCGCAGGCTTATCTTAGAAATTCAAGTTTCACTGTCAGCCGGTGAAACGTGTAGCGCTAACGTGGGACAAGAATGGGTAGACACGAAAAATGATCCTTTGAAATTAGAACGAATTTCTTACAGACCCGATGGCTCTCGACGCCACTGGCGTCCTTAAGGCCCTTGCTGACCTTAATGATTTTATAATAAGCTCATCTATTTACCTATTTCTTGACACGACTTTTTATTTGCTCTCTTCGGTCATTAGCCTGTGGTTTTATACTAACGGCGGACATACATCCATGCCACGTTAAGACTTTGATTGTTATTAATGTTGAGCCTCGGTCATACGGATTGAGCAACACGATGCCCTAAAAGAATCGTGGAAAAATTTATATAGAGTTCATTCAGTGTTAGAGCTTATTCTTTTCATAGCCAGTTCTATTGATCAACGCGAGCTTCTATTATTTGTCTTGTCCATTCGCTAAAATCTTTTTTCAGTCTGTGACGTGTATTCTATATTAAAAAAATATTACTACACGTACGGATGTTATATTTGTAACGTAACGCAACATAGTTGCATGACCTCCAGACACTTTTTATTTTGTATGTACAATCACTTTACGTAACCTTGGTAACGATTTAATGTGTGTATGAGCATTAACGCGAAGCAGAAAAAAATAATCTGACTAATTTCACTAAATTTTAATATGGATTTAATATGGAGGTACTGAGTTAGTAGGGTTTATAAAAATTGTATTATATTACGTGCGATCCGATCTGACTCCCAACCACAATGGAGAAAGGATATGGAAGATAGAACCGAATGAAAGTACTCTAGTATATTATTTATTAGAGAGAATGGAATGACGTATTTTATTCCAGCCTCGGGAAAGCACTAGTGCTATTATAATAATTATGCTGTAAATTGCTACTAATTTCATAAAAATAATGCGCTTGTTCCCGTATTCCCTAGGCTGGGACGTTCGGGAAATATCCGATAGGTGGCGAACCGCGTCACTGTTTCCCTATGTAAGAGGATGGTCCTACCTTTCATATAACCAATACTGAAATAAGGATCTTTAGCTTTGCGCAGTGGCGATATCGTAACCAATGAGGTTCGTCCGAGGTGCGATTATTGCTAGTTGAAAACTTTTACCAATACCCCGCCAAGACGATGTGAAATACCATCGGCTACGGCAATTTTTGACAGTCTCTACGGAGACTTATTTGCGAAATCAAGCATAATTATGTAGCCAATTTGTGAATTCAACACTGGGCTCTGTTCCAGAGTCGAACAAATTACAGTAACCACATAAAAAAAACGATAGTTTTGTGTGTGGGGCGGGCGAGGGGGGAGAGTCATCGTGACATAGCATTTGTGAAACTGAACTTTACGAAGATTTTTCTTAGTCATAAATAACGTCCAAACTATTCCAACCTATAATCAGATAGGAAATTAAACCTGTAGACTTGAAAGAGAGAAGGGGAGAGGAAGGATTACTACATTATGACCATAAACCCGTGTTGTCCCGGTGATTTTCAGGGATTGTTATTCAGTGGACTTTCACGAGCTCTAGCGATATATAAAGCATTAAGGCTCTTCCCTATCCACATTGTATACATCTTGAATTATAACGTCATATAGGCGAGAAGATGTATTTCTTTCAAAAAAAGCTAATCATTTTTTCGGGACTTAGATACCTTAATTTCCTTCCTTACATTTATTAACTACGATGTCTGTTCCGTTTAGGGATTCTGAGAATGAGTGTAACCATTGAAAATGGAGAGATAAAATAGATCCTACGTTCTTGTCACACACCTTCCGCGCAGCATCCGGAATTTCAATTCTTTTACCACATTAATGCCACTTTTCACTCCAAAACGATGTATACCTCGTGTCGGCTAGATAATAATACTCTGGTATTTCAATTCCATTATCAAAATATATCAAATAGCTGAAAAGATTCATAATTACGATATTTACTGTTTGACGCTATTTTTGTTGCCTACAGTTATCAATTTATTACGCTGGATGGTACCACATCATTATTTCGTTAATCGCGCAGGGTCCTAGCTTGCAATTTCAAATCGCAACAATTGAAAAAGTATTTTTTCCGACAAATACGAAATATGTCTGTCTTGCATGCACAATAAATACTGTATCAATCCTTTGCACTCCAGTTTTCCCCATTTTACATATATTTTGGTACCTTGTGAGACCTGGCTGTTCGTTCGTTATCGAAACGAATCTACATATTTGAAATTCTATCACAACGTGGCGCACAGGTTATTTTCTAATTTCCGATCTGGATATGGAGGAGTCTCAGCCAAGGGCGTTTCTTGACGAGAGAAGAACGAAAGAAAATTTCGGAATGGCTATTCCAGTTATAACACTCCCGTATTGTACTCGTATTCGTGTGCCAGGCAATTTAGATCACGTCTCCGTGTGAGCGAACGAGTAAGCAAGTCTCGACTTAAGTGAATTCAGTGACGTAGTAACTTGGCGAGCTAGCGAGCGACCAAGTTATTCCCATGCTATAAGGTCTTACTTGTTGCTGATGGTTGCATGTCTGGTCCGCTGGTCGTGCCTTCTGCTTCCAGGCTGATTGCTCCCTACATGAGACAACATAGGCAATCTCTCAGGCGAGAGAAGAAAAAGTATCTTCGACATAGAAAATGAATTATTTCGAAATTCAATCAAACGACCAGCGTCGGGAGATGCATCTACGAGCAACGAACAATAGAGAACAATGGTATCCCGATAGAGTGTGTAGCACGATCGACAAGCCAAAAAATAATACAGCCCGTAGAACAGGTCAGCTCCGTAATCTATTTTTCTCCTGGTGAACCAAGCACCCAAAAAAAAGGTCTAACCTAAGAGACCCCCCGAGGGTCGTCCAGCGCGTCGCAAAGAAGCGCAGGCGAACTTCGCCGAAATCAAGGAGGACCGAAACATGGCGCTGAATGTTAGAGAGGGGTGAGTCAGTGCCGAGGGCTGAGTCAAAGGTAAGTAAGGTAAGCGTAGGTTGGGTTGCTGCATGGGATGGGGTTGGGATGATATGAGGTTAGGTTAGTGGACGACGGGGCTCGCCTTGGTCTGGCACCGCTAGTCCTTCCCGTATTGATCGTGAGCTCCTTTCCTCCCTTAGATACCACGTCGACCCTCTCTTACCCTCTCTTATACCTTATATATCGCCAGACTGGCTCCTACCTTCTGCCTGCCTCTGCCTGCTTCTGCCTGCTTCTGCCTGCCATTAAACCGTACGACTTATGTTAGATTTTCAACCAACTATTATACTTCAAAGCAATCTAGAAATTAATCCTACGATTTTCCTTAAATTCTAGTTTAATTTTCAAGCATAAAAATCTTATAAGGACTACTGACTGGACCGGGGTCGTTCGAAGGAATAACTTTTGATTACCAGCGACCAACCGAGCGAAGAAAATAAATGCGTGCATCAACGTTACGAATAAACGCTCTAGCGATAATGTATCGGCCGTTTGTCAGATCGACGCACACGTCGGGCACCTTCGCTTCTTGACGTCTGAGCGCAAAGCGTTATCGCTGGATATATGCATGACTGCCGAAGTTGCAGGTGAAGCTGTCGCAACGGATGAGCCACGCACCCCTTCACAAGGCACGCACGACTTCGCACGCATCTTTCTTGTCGTCTTTCCGTTACGCAATGTATATGCAGGGGTGTCGCGTGCCAGCGTCGCCTGGGTGCTTTCTAGTAATCGCGAGCGATCACTTGACACGACAAATCTTAAGGCAGGAATTAAGTGCGCGAGGAAGGGTTCTTCGGCGGCCAATCGAATAGGCAATGTAATTGTGCAATGTAGAAATTTATATTTATCAGTTGCATCATTCTGTCCTAGATCCGTGATATCAAGGACGGTTCGATAACAATGCGAATTAAGTTCACGCCACTGGAATCTCTCGTTTATCAGATCCAAGTTATTGTTCGTTTATGGGTGTGATAAGAGTGTCCTCTGTCTCTGGCGTTTTCTTTACCGTGCGCGCTGAATCGATCCTACCTGTTCACCCTTACGTGTTCGATTCGTGACTTCATCTCGCACGTGCATGTGCACTGGAACGCGGAAATTTCGCGTGAAGCTTTATTGGGACAATGAACCCACGAACCCAGGAGAGTCAGGATGGAAGAAGGTCGGGTATTAAGAGCTCACGCTTCGATGGAACACGCGAATACACGCGAAACCAGGCAGCACGCGACTGGACTACTGACCAATTCAGAGTCTTCGTATTTTGCTTACGCATAGGCTTATCTTCAGCATCTTAAGAAGACTTATCAAATTTTTCTTATAGATGTGAGCTCAAAGAATTTAAGATTATCTGACCGTGCTAATACAATCCTAAGCGTGCCAGCCTTGTATAAAGAGGAATATGAAAATACCTAAAAACAAGACCCCACCTTCTACCCCCGTGTGAAAAGATGCATGGTTAGAACTTACCATCCATTACTTTACTAATAATTTTTACATTTCTATTTCGACAGATATACACTGTATAGTGATTATACAGAATATATATATTTAATTTGTATACAAACTATCTATAATTTTTTTTTAAACCTGGTAGTTCAACCGGGAGCCATTTTCCTCGAGACTTTCATCCACCCCCCTGAACCTCGTAGGAGGAGTTGAATCTTTCGAATCAGATTTCACTAAGCTTCCAGACGGGCCAAAAAGGCTGAGACCAAGAGGGTGAATCGAACGCTCACTCTGGCGCACATCTGTATCGACGCACCCCGAGTTTCACCCCCCGTCGACATCAACCAACCAAAGCGCAGCATCCGCGCATGCGGTCGTCTCCGAGGTTTCCATTTTGTGTCACCACCACCGATGAACTGATCGTTATCCCCTGGCAATACAAATAACCTGACCCTTCGCTCTTGTAATCTAGACGGAAGCTGCTCTCGTATCCAGACTGAATTTCGCGTGGAGAAGGTGCATTTCCAACGTACGATTTTGCGGACTCTCAAAGGTGTCACGTCACGTAAATCGTAGAGAGACGAGTAAACGACTTCCGTGCAATAAGACAAGTCCGCATGGAGCATTTAAAAAATGTGGCAGACACCAGTGGGATATGCGGGCCAGAAAAAATATGGCCTTATAAAACGATATAACACAGCCCAGTCGTCTCACCATATTTCAGAACAATAAAGGCTGCCTTGGCGTGCCTGGTACGGAGGAGCTCCTAGCGAAATAAAACAAAACAATACATTTAGAGCTCGAAACGGAGCGAGCTAGGTTTAAATGGCTACTCTTCCTACTACACTAGTCAATAGTAGTCGAAGGCTGTTAAAACTAGAGCGGATATTTTGGTTGCCATCAACGTTGCACTCTCGAGTTGCCATGCTCGTTTGCTACTTCGCTGTATCGCTTTCGAGATAAATGGGAAAAGTTCGCGTGAACGTTTTGAGCAGACCATCGCAAACATTACATTAAATCC
The DNA here is from genome assembly GCA_030142375.1 of Calameuta pallipes. NCBI lineage: Eukaryota > Metazoa > Arthropoda > Insecta > Hymenoptera > Cephidae > Calameuta > Calameuta pallipes. The sequence goes on from JARQSW010000349.1 coordinate 2,231,067, forward strand.
TTTTAGATTGTTAATTAACAGCCATTCGACACGACGATCGATCGCAAAGTACAATATTTCACGATCAAATTTAACCGTTAGAATTTTTCTTTGTTACAGGCACTTAACGGGTTCCTACTAATACTGACTTGCGACGGTGAGGTTTTCTTCGCCACCCACAGCATAGAAAGCTACCTGGGTTTCCATCAGGTGAGTTAACGTAAAAGTAATACCGATTAATGTGCCACGAGATACATAAAGCTTGTGTTACGTAACCCGATTTCATAGATCGCTTAAAGATATCGTGCAGCCTATGGAGACATGGAAAAAATGAGGGAGAAACTGGTATGGGGGAGGGTAAAAAGTTGTTGGAGAAATTCAGGGTGAATGTAGAGGAACGGCAAATAGCCATGACGGACCCTTAAATGATTTATCACTTTCCTTTACCCCAACGCCCTATACGTCAACTCATCCCTCGGTTGGTATCGAACGGCGACGTTAGATAAAATATGGACGTAAAATCAGGTACATGCCATGAGCCAGTCTCGCAAACACACCCCTGTGTGTTCTGGGGCGATAGAGCGTTATTTAACCCCGGGGGTAATAGGAGGAGTGTCAGAGAAAAGCCATGGTTGTTCTCTACTTACGCCCTTTTAAACCTAGCTTGCTTGGAATCTGCTTGATCTACGTATCTCTCTCTCTCTCTCTCTCTCTCTCTCTCCCCTTTTTTCTCATCCCCAGAAACCGACAGTCACGCCATGTTTGTTAAGTTTGCTCTGTGTGTTTACGCGTACATCAACCAGCGCCAGTGATTGTCCATTATAACATTGTACATACATACTGAAAATGCTCGTAGATTTCAAGCTCGATATTAAACTTGAGTATTGTTATCAACACTATGCTTGTTGTAACAGTCTGTTTTATGGAGATGGTTATATAATATTCGATATCAAAAACTGTTACCTTCGTAATTTATCATTCCACATGCGAGATTGACAACTCCTATTACTGCAGATATCTTATAGATTCCGTTCAGTGTGATCCATCGAAGAGACCCCCTAGTGACAGCATCAAGAAACAATGTCAGCCGTAATTTACACTCGTTTCGCGACAGCCAGTTTCGTATCTCACGCGAGATATACAAAGAGAAGGGGAAAAAAAGTTAATAAGGGAAAACGTTGAGAAAAGGGTGGCGATTGTGGTGGCGCGATCGTCAGGAGTTAGCATGGCTTAATTGGGCAGATAGTGTCGATTGAATGTTCAGCGGCTCGGGTGAAGGGGGGCCTTTTATATATCTTGAAGTTTTACCTGGATAAAAGTAATAACTTAGGGTAAAGGTCAAAGGGTAGTTATCGTCCGGCCTATGGCTTGGTTTCTAACGCCCCTTTGTGTGCGCGCCCACGGAAGTCTAGAAAAGGAGAAGGGTCGGGTTATCCTGGGTTTAAATTCAAGTAGGAAAACCGTACAATGACCTCTGACCCTCCCATGAGAGACGCATCCCCTTCCACTCTCTCCCTTGCTACGTAAAATTAATTCTCCATAATTCACCAATATACGCATGCTGCTATGTTATGCTGCGTGAGATAGCGTTCAATGATAAGGTTGATAGTGAATTATATTTGACGATTACTTTTATTTACTTATCAGCCAACGACGATCGTATGAATTATCGTGCGATTAGACTTCTCTCCTTAATTTACTTGTCATGCAAGCCTTGCGATACACGTGTAGAAGGGATATATATATATGTGGAAATAATGATTGAGTATCTTAGTTGTAATGGTCAGAGGGATAACGTATGTACCGGAACAGTAAGAATTCATCCACACAATTATTGTTATCAGTCCTATATCACATACGCGTACGCGTATAACATTGTCAAAAGTCGTATTTCTCTAGATGACTACGTTGGAGAATACCAAGTAGGTGAATTCGAATTGAATTATGTGGCACATTTTGACAATTAATAGCCGCTAATGAAGACACAATCGGACGGCCCAGGGCACTCTCGTCTCTCGCCCTTTGATTACTTATCGTTAGCTACGTTCCAGCTTCATAATTCTTGCACGTAATTGAGAGCTCAACATCGAAAAAGCCCTGTACCCTTGATGCAATGATATGTGGGCCTTGTCTGATATTAATGCTCTCTGTGGATTAATTATTATTACCTACCTGATTTGCTTCAATTTGTACAGCCTCTTTGATCCTGACCGATCTTGTTTCTAGCTCGGAGTACCTTTCGTCCGACGTTTCAAAAATCACAAATGCGACCCGTTCACTACTTACGATCGATTGCCTGCGAATTATTATATTTTTCTTTTAAATTCGAAGAGATAAAAAAAAATATTCGAAATCTGGAAAATTCTTGGTGATCGCAATCCAAGCAGAGTTCGACAAGTTTGCCGAAGACGAAGTGCGGCGCAAGTCAAAACGAAATATAAAATGGAGCAAAGCGAGCCGACGCATTCTTCGCGAGAGTGTAAATCAAGTCGACCGAGGGAGAGTAAGGTTGGCTCGTTGCCGGCGGGGGTGCGCTAGCGTCTCCACTAAATAATTACAAGCTCTTAATTAACGACGAGAGTCGATCGTAAAGCCATCCATGAGTTGGCCGGCTCCGTCCGTGAACGCATGTTTCAAGATTATTTAAACGAGCAATAGCAAGAGAAACGGTTTCGCAGGCCAGGAAGACGAATCTTGATATTGCCCACTGACATCAGGGCGAGAGAAACATTTTTCATGGTAGCTAAATCAGTTTCCTTTTCTTTTGTTTTCGCTAATTCATGTGGAGATACACGGAGTAAAAATTGGTACGGAATTACTATTGTTTTCTTGTTGATAAATTAACGGCAAACACGTGACCATACAATTATATGCTCGTCAAGTAAACTTCATGGTAAGTCGAGTCCCTGTATCGCCAAGTAATTAAAATATAATTTGTGATTAGCTTAGCTAATGAGAACGAGCAGTCAGATTGGAGCGACATTATGCGTAGGTACGTGACGACAAACAATTACCATACGTTCTAATCATGGGTCTGTACCTTTAATCTCAACGAGAACCCCACGTTCAATTTGCAATTCGACCCGTTCTAACAAATAACCCTGTTCCTTTTTTTTTCATTCGCTCAACGCGACACAATTCATTATTAATTTATCAGGCTGATGCTATAAATGGATGCAGCTTTGTCGAGCCGTACGAATTCGCCCTGCAGGCTACAATCGGCTTCCATTAACCATGAATGATTGGGACAGGGATATTAAGCCACTGCACTGCATCAAGCTGCATCGTCATACGTATATACATACGTCGAGCTATAACGAGACGAAAATCGATAGTTATAAGGACAACAAAAAAAAAAGTAAAAAAAAATGAAAAAAAGCATAGCCAATACCCATGCGAAAGAATCGACCTGGAGTACCGGATGACGTATGGCTTTCCGGCTATCGCTTTGCTCGCTCGAGCCGATTACCTCGAAAATCATGTATTAACTTTAATTAAAATTAGAGCAAACAAATGTACCGTGCAGTTACCATCGGTGTGCACAGCGGGGATGCGTCGAGGCAGTTAGCCGCTGGCAACGAAACGCTAGAATTCATTGGACCCCGTGGAGACGGTCCATGCCCATTCTTGATACCTAACCCTGTCCACCGATACGGGAATTCTTTATGGAAGTCTCGTGCATTTATTGGAACTTCACGCAGCCAGTTGTCACGAAGGATGAATCAGTATTTTCCAATTAATTTATAAGAACCATGCATACGCATATGGATTCGGCTTTAATGCGTTTGTCGTCTGCTAACGGTAGGCTAGAAATAACTGCCGAGGACATCGTAGTTACTTAAATTTTTACCATTTTTTAGTGCAATGATTAGGAAAAAGATATACCTATCGACACTTATGTGTATGCGTAAGAGAAAGAGACATACAGTGTTTGATGGCGCGAATGGTCAATGATTTAATTATTTTTCGTGAATTAAGTTTGCTATAGGATCGTGTCCTTAATCCGTGTGTAATTCTTCTTTCTCGAAATCACAAAACATATTTTTTAGTTTACACATAAATTTGAAACGCAATCGAGAGCACAGCTGGTCGAACCTGATTCACCAAAGCGCCAAGCCGTTCAGCACTGCGAACGAGTGTCGTACGGTCGTGCGAGGCTGAGACATTATTTATCCAATATCTGATCGAGTGACGTCTCGCGCGACAGAACGAAACATACGTATTCACGTGTTCGACATAGTTTATCACGCTTAACAAATCCATTTTGGACCGTTAAGCGTCTTTGAACTTGCTCGAGGAAGTTTTAATGTTTTTTGTCGACACTAATATACAAGGGATCGAAGATAAGTCAGTCAATGAATAAGATCAACCCCATTGGAATAATACTCGATAAGAGTCTATACTGGAGAAGCAGCCACTTTATATCCTCTGGATGGTGGATCGAATTGGTTGCTATTACTGCCATTAGTAACTGGTTATGGTTGCCAGAGTCGTGGCAGTGGCCATGAATAATTAATAATGGGGACAGCTTCTGAGCGAATTTTAAAATTAACGTGTCAGGAGTACACAGATCATGAAATTCATGTTGAATCGAGATATTCGATATTTGTCGGAATACATTGTTTTATATAGGGTGTGCCAAAAGTCTTGTATCTGGATAAAATGTATTCGCGAAAAAAAATTTGTTTGGCTAACGTCTATTAACGGTAAAAGACATGCGGGTGGCTGTTTTTATTTAAAATACTACTACTCATTTTAATTTTGCATGTTGTCAATACTCGTTTAGTAAATTCTTTCTTTTGAAGTGAAGGCAATGCGAAATACGCCGATGGAATACTTACGGTCTTTGTCGATTAAATGCGAAAGATTTTGCGAAAGATACGGTTTTTTTCGTTCTTCCTCTCGTTCTCTCGAGAACTACTGGTCTTGCGATGCACGAATCGTTGGAACACGTAATGAAGGAATGCAAAATGTAAAATTTATGGAAAATAGCAGAGCATGGTTTCGATCCACGGACCTCTGGGTTATGGGCCCAGCACGCTTCCACTGCGCCACTTTGGTTCTTAAGGGCTTGTACGGACATGTCGATGGACGATGCCTTGGTGCATTATGGGAATTAAGCTTTTTTTTAGCAAAAAAAAATCCTCTTAGCAGAGCGTGGTTTCGATCCACGGACCTCTGGGTTATGGGCCCAGCACGCTTCCACTGCGCCACTCTGCTTTTGTATGAAGGGTTTTTAAAAATAACACTATATAAGCTCTCCAAATATTTCATCACTATATTGAATTTATGTTTGAATTTATTTATAAATAGAAAATAATGACACGTATAATATGTTACGATAAGACTGCAATACATATTAAAAAAAATATTTTACTGCTTGATGAACCAAATTTCATTTAAATATAACATTCGATAAATGCTTACCACAAACATAAATTCTTATGAAAAAAAAAAGTATCTAGCAGAGCGTGGTTTCGATCCACGGACCTCTGGGTTATGGGCCCAGCACGCTTCCACTGCGCCACTCTGCTGTCGTAAGGGTTAGATATAAAATTTTAGGGCAGTTACCCCCAGTGCATTTAAGAAATAAACACCCCTAGGTATGAAAAAAGAAATATCACTAGCAGAGCATGGTTTCGATCCACGGACCTCTGGGTTATGGGCCCAGCACGCTTCCACTGCGCCACTCTGCTTACATGATAACAATTTAACGCCAATTCGGCAGTGGCGCCCTCGAGTCGAACCCATATTAGCCTCTAAAACTTCAACTATCCCCCGCATCAACACACGAACCTACGACCTATTAAACCTTTAGCACACAGACTTATCGATTCACTTTCTACAATTATTTTCTATATTTACCTTTCCATTTCAGTCTGACATAGTCCATCAGAGTGTATACGAACTAGTACACAGCGAAGATCGCGAAGAGCTTCAAAGACAATTGATGTGGAATTCCTTTCTACCGGCCGAAAGTGCAAACCTTCCACTCCACGATGCCCTTTCACCTCAGCACAGTCATCTACTCGAGCGCAGTTTTACAGTGCGTTTCCGGTGTCTACTCGACAACACTTCCGGCTTTCTGGTAAGTTCACGAACCTAGGTAAACTATGCGAAGTAGCCAAGATTCCCTGACGCGAATAAAATGCATCCTTGGACATTCCCTTTATCTTGCTCGTACCGTGTAGATACGTACAATGTATAACCAGTATCTTGAGAAGATTACTGGTAAACGCAAGAGGTAATTACAATAAAGCCGCTGCGCTACAACGAGCATCGAACGTACAGTGTCTTGCCTCCCAGCATCCCCATCGCTTCTCTCGGAATGTTCTCCACACTCGTAGCAGCCGAGTGCCGGCATACAAAACAGTAATTAATAATTTCACTGTCATAAAAGAGCAGAAGTCACTTCTGCCTGTCTCCTGGGCTCCACTGGAGTAATTACTTTTTTCCCACCCCTCCGCGCATCCGCCTGCTTCTCGGCTTCTTCTTCTTCGTCTCAACGCACAGAACCGATTCCCACATCTACCCGATATACTGGCTGGTGACATTGGCGCTTCCGTACCAGGAATATCTAACGTCCCCTTTGCTTCCTCCATTAAAAATATAGCGACTCTACGTTCATTCATCGGCCGGTTACTCGTTACGGAGTCACGCGAGTGTGATACTTCCGACCGAAGAGTTTCGTGCTGTCCGCTAGTAGGCTAAAAACAGACTCACGGAAGACTTTCGTGCATCCTTCATTGTGACGTAGCATCGGTACTCCACTAGGCAAAGTATCGAGGAGTGCGCGAGATGCGTGCTCAACGATTTCGCGCCGTACCTCGCACGCTAATTCCATTACCACCTCGGAGTCTTTAATTAATTCTCTGCCTTCGGCACTTTCGTCTTCTACTCGAGTCAAGGTACTAATACGTCCTTGTATCCTAGATGCCAGAGACTTTGAAGTTCACAAGGGGTAGACCAATGCTAAAAAATAGAATAAGTGTCAGAATAGAAGATGATCTTGAAATTTTTAAGCATCTACTTCATTCACCTCATTTAATTCGTTAAGAAACGCTGTGTGTAAATCAATTGGCGAACAAAACCAGAGTCGTTCCTGGTGGATGCTGAGATGTGGATGGCAAAACACTAATTATCTTACAGCAAACACAGAACTATCTTGTCGAACGTAAGACGCAAGACATAACTAAGCACGATGTCGGCTTCGGGACCAGAAGGGCCAGTCACACTCCGACGCGTTTCGCGAAGACAAAAACGGGGCCGCTTTGACGTTTATGAAAATGAAACTGTAATCGTAAAAGGTTTACGGCGCCGGTCGTCGCCGTTTGCCTCTTGGCGGCATCCTACTTTACGAGATGTATATCCACTTCTGCGGCTATCGTGTTTTTATACAAATTTACATGAGATTCTTATATTACTTGCCGCGAAAATGGCTGGGTTTCCTATTGGTTAACTTTAAAAAAGATTGACTTCCCTTGGTCTTGTTCGTTTCTTCTATTTCTTCCTCTTCTTCTTTAAGCACAATGCGATCGCCGATGATTCAGTCTTCCAGGAGTCTTATAGACGTATAATTACTCTAATTACGAACGATTAACGATTGCATGTATTATTGTATTTTTCTTTTGATTTTAGCGTTTGGATATCAGAGGACGAGTAAAAGTGCTTCATGGGCAAAATCGAAAAACAGAGGAACCACCTTTGGCACTTTTTGCACTGTGCACACCATTCGGGCCACCTTCATTGCTAGAAGTACCACAAAAGGAAGTGATGTTCAAGAGCAAACACAAACTTGATCTTGCATTAGTGTCCATGGACCAGCGTGGAAAGATGCTCTTAGGATATTCCGATGCCGAATTGGCCAATCTGGGTGGCTACGACTTGGTCCATTACGATGATCTGGCCTACGTTGCAAGCGCACATCAAGAACGTAAGTTCTGCCAATGTTATCCGTCAACGCATCTATTTAATTTGTTACGTCTACTTGGATTCACTAATGGCAAATCTTTTCTTTGCAGTTCTAAAAACAGGAGCATCCGGTATGATAGCTTACAGGTTTCAAACGAAGGACGGAGGTTGGCAATGGTTACAAACCAGTTCGAGACTCGTTTACAAGAACTCCAAACCAGATTTCGTTATCAGCACGCATAGACCTCTAATGTATGTATTTGATCTGTTTGAAAAAAATGTTACGATAAATACAAAGACATCGCACTTCACGTTCCATTCGTGTGCCATTCCAGGGAAGAGGAAGGTCGGGATCTTTTGGGCAAGCGCACTATGGACTTCAAAGTTAGCTACTTGGACGCAGGCTTGACCAACAGCTACTTCTCGGACAGCGAGAGTTTGACAGGATCAACAATGACACCAACCCTCCCGGCACAACCAACACCGCAAAGAGTAAACCGACGTTACAAGACTCAATTACGTGACTTCCTCTCGACGTGTCGGAGCAAACGAACCAAGCTAACCAATCAGTCGTCCGTGTCGCCACCAGCAACACCAACGGTGGCATCAGTGGACTATCTAACAGCGGATACCAGTGCAGCTGCAGCGGTCGCAGCTGCGTACAGCAATCTCAACACCATGTATCCAACACCGTACGCACCAACGGCAGTCGCAGCCACGACGGATCCGTCATTGACAACCTACATAGGCCATACTGGCAATTATCATCAGACTCTCTACCCAGCAACTGCCTTGGATAACCGATACCTCACCGCCACAGAGAATCTCTTCCAGTACCGGCCACTGGGCTCTTATTATCCAGAGTATCATACAACCACAGCCTACAACGGTTTCATAGACGTCTCCTTGCCCACCTACGATACTCATCAGTTGAGCAGCAAGGCTGAAGAGAAACTCTACTGCCAGCAGCTAGCGGAGTCGCCCAAGTACAGCTACGTCGAGACTAGAAATCCTGGTAGCGTAGGTTCTCCTTACGCTGCCAGTCCAGTGGCAACGGCTCCGATTCATCCAACAGATATCAACGTTGTCCGAGCCGGAAGTCGACACTCCTTGGAAGGCGCGTCTTCTAGCAATTCCGCCGGAAGCTCTCCAGTGACCGCAGCCAATGGCGTACTTACCCCTAAAATGGAAGACGTCAAGCCCGAAGTTTATGGGAGCGAAGCACCGCGACAAACTGTCCTGATGTGGGGTGCGCCGCCATCGCGTTCACCACCAAGAAACAATGGCAGCTACAGCCCACCCACGCCGCATTCGACGCACTCGTCGCACTCGACGCACGGCCAAGTCTCGACCGGAAGTGATCCCCTTAAGTCACTCGCGGAAATGAACAGCATCAACGGTGACTGCAAGTGGAAGCAAGTGTCTCCCAACTCGCAGACTACTACAGCAGCGGGCAGTCCACCGCGCACCAAGAATCAACAGCATCCACAGTATCCAACTGGTGCTGGTCATTATGCGACCTCTGGATATCCTCACTCTCATCCTGGTCATGCACACGGGGATGCGGGCTCCGAGGTATGGCAAGGAGTGCAACACCACCATCACTACCAGTACTATCCCTACCACCATCACCCTGCACCACCAAGGCACACGCCCCAGTGAGTGTCATCGCTACCTCACCAATTTTATTTTATTCGCGACCGGCTGACCTTAAAATAGTTCTTTCGTTTTATGAGCGGCAGAACTGGAAAACTCTGCATGTGTTCTAACTTACCGGTAGAACAGGGCCTTTCGTTGTACCAAGAAATGATTTATCTTTTTATATTATTATTTTTTTTTTTTTTTGTAATCGTTTATACGCACGACACTTTTTTCTCCTTGAACGTTACAATACCTACATTCTGATTTGATTGACATCGAGTAATTTTGAATCCGTCAGGATTTATCGGTCTGTGCAATGTTCTTCAGAAACCGAGAATTCATGAGGACGTTATACCGGAGTGGGAATTCTAATCTGGTAACGAAGGAACGTCCTTTCGGTTGCAGCACGTCACCGTCAGCATCGGGAATTGCGGGGGAAGCGGGGACGGGATTGGGTCTAGGCATGGGCATGGGCATGGGCATGGGCATGTCCATGTCCATGGGAACGGACAACAGCAGCACCAACAGCAGCGTCTTATACCATGCTCCGCATCATCACGCGGTGGGGTCATCGGGACCCACAATGGGGTCGGCTGCACCGCAGATTCCAAACCGGACGCCGGGAGTCCTTTGTTGTCCATCTCTGAGGTGACTAACACCCTGCTCAACCAGTAGTCCCTTCGCTACCTCGGCACCGTTTAATCTCGTCGATCAAGGTAAGATATCCAATGGACGGAGGAGAGAACTTAATGTCGACGGATTGTTGGAAAAATGCAAATTTTTAACGCGTCTTTATATTTCTGATTTTCAGGTGTCTCGAGCGTGGATTCATTGATGAGCCCAATCGCTGAGTGCACGATTGTACCATACAGATAATATCGGTTAAACTATAAGAATATCTCAGACAGTACTGTAACATACTCATTATGCCTTATTCAATTCGTATTACGACATACCTGTTATATTAATTTATCTTATGTGGAAGCTAGGGGATGCGAGAAGGTTAGCGAAATTGAAAATTTCGATCATTCTATCGCTGCTTGGATATTACCTTAATGATGTGCAGGGTAGGTTTAGTAAGTTAATCTCGCGTACGTATGAGAGAATGAGTGAGAAAGAAACGAGAGCATGAGAGAAAGAGAGGGAATATTATAAAAATATTAAGTTCCAAGTAGTGAGAGCACAAATTTCTTGTACCTAACTCCAAATGAAAGCGCAACATTCACACGTATCCCGTTGACGCGTATTTCGCACATATGCGACTTTCGCGTTTATGGAATTTCTATATAATGTACGAATCTTCTGTATAATAAATATTATGCTTTATATAATTTTCTAAAGGAGGAATACGTATTCTGTGATATGTGTTAGGTAATTTAAAACACAAAAATCGTCAGAGACGTACTTGGTTGTAATATTTATTAATGTGGAAGCAATAATATCATATTGATGTAATGGGATGGTGTTAAAGGAGCGATAAACGCGCGAAATGCTGCATACATTTTTAATACGACATTTTTCTAGCTATCATGCATTGGCGAGGCCTAGGCGAAAGGACATTTTCACCTGGTGGCCTATTTTTTTATCTTCACGATATCGAGCAAGCTCACTGTACACGAGGGGTGCATTGCGAGCATGTTTATTTGGGAAAAAAAAATATAAAAATTGCGAGAATAGAAAAATAGAGGGAAAACAGTACTTTTAGTCGCTGCGTAAATTGTTTAGTTTAAAACGAGAGATACAAAACGGAAAACTGAATAAAATCTCGAGGTGTCTCAAACAGGCGTAATACATTAGGAACTACAATGATACGAAAAACAAAATATAAAATTGACATTGCAATCCGTATTAGGTATACGCGAAAATTCGAAAAAGCAATATTATTATTTGGACGGTAAAACATTCTTGGCGCGTTTTCCGCTCGGTAGAAATGGAAAGTTAAAAATGCGAAAAAAAGTAAAAATCGTTAGCCTATTAATTCGGCTGAAACCCAGTCTTGCCAATATTTTGTTAATAAGTTTGTAATTTTTGTACTTAATTAATTTATACACTATTTATGTATACGTAATTGGTGTTTAGCAAAGCTAGATGAGCCTTCCATAACTTTAGATGAGAGTATACTCGCTTGCAAAGCCATTTCGAAAGTCCAGGCTTTTTTTTTGCTAATTATGATATTTTATTAAAGGATCGATCGAGTCCTCTCATTGCTCATCGATAATTTTACGAACCAATGCTCTCTGCCTTTTCATCCGGTTTGGCCAGTTAGTTTATGTACAGTTTGGTTAGTTAGTACATGAATCCTTCGATGGCCACCGTTAGCCGTAAAATAACGTTGTATTCAATGTGTTGACCATTTGTCAGAAAGTCTATGCGTACCGTATGCAAAAAATGTATGAAGATGTAAAGAAAATAAACTTATAGAAAATTTAATAAAGAGAAAATAATAATAAGCATATTTCAGGCAAAGTGTAATTATAGGCCTTGCAAGCGAGGATAATAGATTTATGTTTGTGTCTCTTGCTGTTATATCTCCTTTTACATAATTTCGTTTCCTTGCAATGTTGCATTAAGAAACTACTATTGATTATAAGTAATCAAGTCTAGTCCATGTATAATGCGAATTAGTAGTACTATGCTTGGGCGGTGATGACATTCTCACGTTTAAACCGTAAAACATTTCCGTAAGAAATGATTAATAGATACGAGTGATGATGTAATAAGTGATTGGTACGAAGATCATTAAAATTAGTAAGATGTTTATGTCGAAGGACAATTGAAATTTACAAGACGATTTTCGGGGGTAAGAAACGTGAGAATATTCTCGTAGCCAAGCGTAAATGTATATTCACTGTATATTTACGATAAGACATTCTATAATAAATAATTAGTTTTAGCGTCGGTAATTATTGTTTTTTAAAGCAATCCATAGATCAAAGTATGTAAATTGTTTTCTATCTATTGCAAATCTGATGCAAATGTTGCAATCGAAGAATGGCCTTATATTACCAATGCAACTCACCCGAGAAAGTTGAATTAGATGTCTCCACGTTTCGACATTTTGTTTTATTATTTCTTCCTCATTTCTACTCCAACTATCGACTCTCTATGACGGTTACCAGTGTAAGACTTTTATTTCGACATTCTAATAATATAGATACCAATAGCAGTATCGTTAATATTTAATAACACGATAAAATGGAAACCTTTCGAATTTGTAGTAAAGAATTCTTAATGTTCATTTCGGTTATTTTTACAAAGTATGGATGAAATCGGTTTGAATAAGTGACGTTCTTTTTGTCGTACCGTAATATTTCGAATCACGATGACAAACATTGATGAAATAAAATAATTTTTTGAAAGCCATCATTCATTTTCATTCGATATTTTTCATCTCTACTTATAAGTCCAATGGTCCGTAACTCAACAGGTTTAGGATAAAATTGGTTACGTATATTAAAGATGGAATTAAAATAATTTATTTGATGTAATGGATTTATCACAAATATCCGGCATCCTATATCATTAGATGATTATCATTCTGAAATCCTGCAACGAAGGACATACCCATTATGTATTATCCTGAATTGATATTATATATTCATTTGAATCCAACGATAATGTTACAATGAATCAAGTAATATTACTACATCATGTCATGCCAAACCGAATATTGAATCTTGGTCGCTCGATCCATTTATCTCCAAATATTCTATTCTATAAAATCTAATTACTTCTAATTCTACTGCTGAAACTAAACTCTACAAATAAAATTTTAAAACTGTATCAAATGTTTATATAAAATAAATTATAATAGAATGCAAATGTATACATCTGATTCAAACACATTCCTCCTTAATACTTATTGTCGCAAAATCATAGGCTATTGAAAAAATTTTCAATGAAAATTATTTTACTTTATTTACATATATAATACAATACATAATTAACGTTATCATAATTATTCCTGTTTCAAGTGTACGTACCAAACGATATCCCCTTTTAATAAGCAAAAACAAAAAATACCTTAAATCCGAATAGAGTACATATTCATAAACAAGATTTTTAGAACCTAATAAGTTCATTTGATACATTTTTATGCTATTATGCTTTGTTATTAATGTTCTCGTATGCTTAACAGATTCTAACTATAACATGTTCAAAGACAACCATTCGAATGAAAACATTGTGCTGTTGTACTAGAATTTTTTCTCTCCACTATAGAATTGTCTTCTTATTAAAATTAAAAAATAACTCGCTTCCTCTTCACTGATTTCACTACTTTTCGAGATTTTGCTGACGGTTTGTTACGCTGCGCATGTCTTTTAAAAACTTCTTCCAGAGAAAGACAGGATTCACATACCTCAGCACCAGAAATTTCTAAAGTACATAGATTGTGCCTCCATTTATCTGTAGGATCTTTGTAAGCACATTCTGGTTTAATGTTACTGTACTGACTTATATCAGGGCCTCCAGCACACAGTTTCAAACTATTTATGTATGCTACAACATGCTCAAAACCAGCCACGGTTTGTCCGATAAAAGGTCTGTTTTTCAAAACAATTCTAGAATTGAGGAAGTAAACCTCAAAATTTAATTTGCTATCGAACACAATCTGAAATATGCAGAAATAGATCAATAGAAATACAAATATTATCCTTTCGATATCCAATAAGTCAAATATGCCTTTACATACCTGTTTAATATATAATGGTACTAGTCCAGTGTCATTCACATGTTGCATTACAACTTCACTGACCACGATACATTTTTCAGGTATCTCTGCACAGTGAATCCCCCAAGATTTATTTGGAAGCATGGGACATATTTGTCCAGAATGAATTACATCAAAAAGCTCGTTTGTGAGTGATGGCATATCCATTGTCATCGTGTACACATTGACAAGGACCAAGGACAATGGATCATTGTCTTCTTAAACCATGTCTGACGTCCTGTAACTTCACTACAGCCTTTTGTTTTTTGTTCGTACACCAAACTTGTATTTTTCAAATCTTGAAATAATTCAAAGAGCCGTTCATACGACCAACTACTTATCTTCTTGGACTTCCTGACACAAAGAAAGACAAATGTTAAGGCACATGGGTAATATAGTATGTATGATGTGCTTTAATTAAATACGTTCTTATATCAATTAATATAAATCAAAAGGCATTAATTCAACAAAACAGTCACCTAAGGTCCATGACACTGAAATAAAGGTTTAAAAAGACAGTTATTATAATACATGCAGAGTCGTTGCTTTCTAAGCTTCAAATTCCACAACTAAACTGCCCCGCTTTAAAATTATACAAATTCAATTCATACCTCCCAAACGTCAGTATTTTCAGCATCGCGCGCTAAGCACTCTTCCCAAATATTTTCGTCCTTAAGCACTCACATCAGCAATTGTATTTGGTTAGGTTACTGTATTTCAGTGTAATGACGGTGACATCTCACAGATTCGACTGCCTGAAATGCTGGAGTTTTAATTAATACGAGCTTAACTCTGTAATAAAAATACCTATTTCTATGTTATAAAATTGAGGAAAATCTTACCCATCTCGACTCTTAAACTCCATTCAAACAATTAAATATTCGTAAAAGTACATCAAGATATTGCGAAGCTTGATCACGGAGATCACGGATTATATTATAAACGTAGAGGACCCTAGGACATAAAAAAAATGGGCCACGGACTTGCACAGAATTAAATGTACAAACGCTACAAGTAAAACTTTGCTACAGTCGGTACATTATAAGGCCGGCATGCTATAGTCGATAAGTTAGGCATGCCAATTAACATTCTACTTTACTTGCATTCGATAAATATCTACAACCGATATATACTGAAATCTAGTAACCAACAATATTACTGAACTTTAATGAATGAAAACAAAATAATAATTAAATACTATTTCATTAAACTGCATTAAAAACGTCCTATATTAGTAAACCTAGAGTCCTGCCAAAAAAAAAAACCTAAACAGTCTTAATAATCTGTGTATAATAATGTGATTTGCCACCACTTTGATTGAGCAAGTGTAAATTAAAAAATTTCATCGTCACGATTGAGCCGAACTAATCGTATAAACAGCGTGGTGACTTGCTGTTCAAGAAACTAGATCCAATACACAACAAAGTAGTTCAAGCCTCTTCGCCTGAACCAAAAGCAGCGTACTAATTTATATTGTCACTCGACACAACTGTCTAATAAATTAATTAGTCCTGCGACTACAGACCACATTCCCTATTAGCTGAAAATTATACAGTAGCATCGAAGCGAGATCATTGTGCTCGAGCAGCGTGCCAACACGTTCACGTCACTCCACGAATAATGCAAGATATGACATTAGAAGTATTTCCGTGGGAAAAAGAAGAAGAGCTTCAGTCCTTTAAAGAAGCCCAATGGATTCCATTAATTGAGATTAGTCCCATTTACATAATTAAATAAATTAAACTGAAGTTATTCATCGTTTCGCGACAATTAAGAAGTCAGCCTTATTTCACGACACTGTTGCACGCGTCTCCGACCCGGAAGACTTTGCAGAGTGTTAACATTGTCACCAAGTGTCAACGCTTATGACTTTCACAAATGATCGTATTCCTTCGAATTACATTTTTATCTTTACTTTATAAGGAGAGAAATTTTATTTTATTTAATTTGATACCATCCCTATAATTGATATCACATGTTAATTATTATATATAGCAAATAAAAAATATAAGTCAATGATTCATTATCAAATTAGTTATGCCCTCACTGACAACTACACAACCACCTGTTTAGAAACACGATTCTAAATTTATTGACGTAAACTTTCCAGCCGATCGCCTGGCCATTTCATACCCGATAATATCGACCTGTCGATACGCCATGTGTGCTTCTTTGCATCAGCCGTTAGAAGTGTTGCTAAGATAGATTAGACGACCTGTTGAAACTAACTAACTGGTTTTAATGATTGACACTAATGAAAAGACGTACAAACAGAATATGTTCTTAATGCTTCGTTTGCACTAAGAAATCCTACAGTGATTTGATTCCATTTGAATGACGTTATACTAGCTGTAACCACTATCGATAGCGATACACTTATTTGTCGCAATTGATGTTATATCAATACGTATACCAATACCATCAATACCAGACATATCCAATTTCCCATTAACCAACTTCCATAAAAGTTTCGAGCCAATTAAAAAAACGGCAGGCTACTTTATCGCGGTGATAATACATGTCAGACTGAGTGAACTTTTGACAATACATAAGTGGACTGCTGAACTCATGAAAAATTATACAAAGAAACAGCTTGAACAGTCAGCTAGATGTCATTTAACAGCAAGGAAGAAATACAGAGTTCAGTTATGATTAAGATTTCGGACGTTGTAACTTAGCATGTCGCCACCTACGCTTTACGACTGCCAACGTGTGTGGTCGCTTGAAATTTTCTAGAGGCAACTTCGCTTAGGCAATATCCTAAATTCCCAACTAAACGTATGTCGACTACCATCTTTATTCATCGATTAATCTGGCAATTACGAAGGATACGGGATGAAAAATAAATTTTTACGTGAACCGTACCACGAGGCTCCCATTATTGGCAGGATCGATGTGAAAGTAGAGTTGTGCGCCTACGGCGATCTACGTATAACCCCCACCACACATCGACTAACTCGCTAGTCAGCGTTCTTCCAAAAGAACTTTCTGGGATATTTTCTTGTCTCGTTTTTTCAAAAAAAATACCACATCCTGGGATAACGATCTTACCCCATCCTTCGAAAGTTCGACAAATCGTTCATTAGCCAGTCAAGGACGCTCTCTGAGATTAGTTTTAATTTGGCTACCGACGAAGAGAAGTTCACCCTACTATATTTAGTATAATAATTTCAAAGTCACGAAGTAACTGTCGGAGACTTTAATGACGCCTGTAATCATCGCCAAGACGAAATAAGGGCACAACAGTTGCAACGGCCAAGGTCTTACGTTAAAAAAAATTGTAATTCCAGTCCATCCAAGATAAGGTATACAAACGTTAAAGGGCTGAATCTGGATCTAGGCGCAAGATGTACGTTTCTTCTGAAAGACCAGTGAACTCGTAAACTTTGATAATTCAATGAATTATTCCTACGGATTTAGCATTACGTTTTTAGATAGTAATATCCTATCCACTTTGAAGTAAGTAGCCAAGTAAGCTCTTTGGAGTGCCAGCCGACTCGTGGGCGTTTACTAATGAGAACAGTCATAACATAATTTTCAGTTTCACTATATAATATCTATCAAAGTGTTTCCCCCGCACAACGAGAACAAAAAAAAAGAGCCATTAAGAAATGCCTCCCGTTTAAAGGACTGTAAATAAAGCACATCGCGGCATTAAAGTCCATAAGGTGTCGCACGGTTTAGAATATGGCGCAGCAGGTACCTTATACCTTAATCTCAAATTAAAACTACATCACAGATTAATCCAAGTCCTTGTATACTGCAGGATATTTAATATTAAATAAATGTCAGCCTACCTTAAGTTTTGTTCTGATCAAGAACCCTGACGACTCTGATGGACGTCATCATTCCCAGGAGGTCCCACCTACGCATATTTATTTTTCATATAAGAAGAATAAGTACAAGGACCACACACGTGTTTCGTTTAATCCAAATTTTTGCGATACCTGGGTGGCAGCCAAGAAGCTAGGTACGGCCCTGCACAGATATTTATGTCAAATATATATTCATATCTGTATTCGTTTTCATACGGAAGAGCGTGGTAACTTTTAATTCTTATACAGTAAAAGTTTTTTAAACCCGAAATACGATACCTTTGACACACTTACTATTTTGGGAGGTTTGAACTAGCATAGTCGTTGTACTTGTGTTAATATTTTTGTTAGATACAACACTAGATTTGAAAGGGTTAATTTTTTCGTTGGTTACTTAATAATTAAATGAGAATCGAGGATGGCCCCTTTTTACTTTCTGTCTTGAATCTCAAAGTGCAATGTGCATCATCCGGCATCATTCGACAGTCTCGAGATCATGGAACCAGTTTTGAAAACGTAAAAGATTCAGTTTCAAGGTGGCTCTTAACTTCTGACGTATCTGCGATGGATAACGACGATAAGAAATTATGTCATTGAAACAAAGTACCAGTTTTTGCAGTCTGGAATCTGGAAGGTAATTAAGAGAAATTTATCTTGTTCACTAATAAAAATTTACATGTCACTACGGTAGCCTGATACTCTAAATAATTACTGCGTAAAATGACAAGTCCGGAATAACCTTTACCCACGTTCAAGTTATTTAATAATGTATATATAAATATAGCCCACTCTGTGCATAGTGACATTCAGAAATTCATAAACAATAGTTCTCGTGCATATTCGCACGAATTAAATATGTTATGAATATCTTCTCGCATATTATTATAATAAGCATCGTTAATGAGCACGTCTCCACATTTTTCGATCTATGTATTTACCCAAGCAAAAGTTATCGCATATACGTAATGCGTGATACGTATCAAATTATGAAAATAAACGCCGAAGGATTGTAATAAATAAATATTTACTCGGTCAGAAGCGGTACATAGGGTAGACGTACCATTTGTGGCCATTGTACTATTTGTGGCCACATTCTCTTTTAATACTAAATATTAAGATTTA